>CM062827.1:21674920-21802997 GCA_031772345.1 Himalopsyche anomala | reverse complement strand
CTATCCCTCGATTTACACGGTACTTTTTTTACACGTTTTCGCTTTTACACGGTTGAGAAAATTAAAAACTTTTTTTTAAAAATAACTGTTCTCGCCGACTTGAAATTAACGTCACGTGCAGCGGAGCAAATTGTTTTGAGTCTGTACGGTATCGGCCGCTTTAACTGATAATGCACGCAGACGCCGGCGCCGACCCGTCTAGATGTGCCGGTGTGAGTCCTTGTCCGAGACCACCAATCGTCTGCACTGGAAGAATGGCGTGAGATATACCTGTCCGTCATTGGACACGGCCGTATCCCACTACGGCAAAGGAATGGTCACGTGGGGTAGCCGGGACGTGTTGGCGCCTGGCGCTTGCCCCGGCTGCTCCTGGGTGGCAGTGAGGTTCAAACTCCTGGAAGGAGAAGACGTCACGCGTTTTCGCCTTTGTGTGCACGCGCAGGCCGATAGCCGCTGCTAATCACCCTGCGCTGAACCTACCGATATAATCTAACGGATCATACCTCTGCCGTTTTATTTATCACCACTCATTGGGGACGAATTTACTGCACACACACAAACATCGGCGAGAGCGGAACTCTCGCCCGAACAGAGTCTTTAGCTTGAAAATTATAATTCTTCATATTCGTAAGTAAAATCGAGTACATACATAATTTTCAATTGCGTGCTTTATATCTTGAATAATATTTGTAGCCTTATTATGCCGAAAGAAGTAAAAAGAAAAGTTATTTCGTTAGCAACCAAAATAAAATTTTTGGATCGTTTACAAAACGGAGAAAGAGTAATAGATGTTGCTGGATTATATAGTATGAATGAAGCTACAATAAGAACCATTAGAAAAAATGAAAACTCAATTAGAAAGAGTGTAGCAGCTGGCACTACGAATACGAGCACAACTTCATATATCAGAGATATTGCAATGGAAAAAATGGAGAAGGCATTAATGATTTGGATAGAGGACCAAACACAAAAACGAATGCCAATTGATACCAATGCTATTACAAATAAAGCATTGCGGATTTATGAAAAAATTAAAGAGAAGATACCACCTTCTTCTTCATCTGAAAAGAAGCATACTTTCACAGCAAGTCATGGTTGGTTCGAAAGATTTAAATCAAGAAACTCTCTACATAATTTAAAATTAAAAGGTGAACTGGCATCTGGCGATGTAGATGCAGCACAAGAATATCCAACAAAATTTGCTGAACTTGTTTCCATCAATTCATATACTCCTGATCAGGTTTTCAATGCTGATGAATCAGGGTTATTTTGGAAAAAAATGCCAGAGAGAACCTATGTGTCTAAAGTTCATAAATCAGCTAGCGGTCATAAGGCAGCAAAAGATCGCATAACAATTCTTTTCTGTAGCAACGCTTCAGGAGATCACATTATGAAACCATTGGTTATCAACAAATCAAAAAATCCCCGAGTATTTAAAGGAATAAATATCAACCATCTGTTTAATGAATGGTTTTATGATTGTTTTATCCCAGATGCCAAAAAATATTTAAAAGAAAAGGGACTGCCTTTCAAAGTGCTTTTATTAATTGACAATGCTCCGGGTCATCCACAAGATCTTCAGCATGAGAATATCCAGGTTACATTTTTACCAAAAAATACGACTTCATTATTACAGCCATTAGATCAAGGAATAATTTCGACTTTTAAAGCTCTTTACATAAAACGAGCTTTTACACACATTTTAGAACAAATGGAAAATAACGAATCGTTAACAGTTATTAATGCTTGGAAAAAATTTACAATCCTAGACTGTGTTAAGCATATTGCTTTATCATATACCGCGATTAAGAAATCAACCCTCAATGGCTGTTGGAAGAAATTGTGGCCAAATATAGTAAATGTTGAAGCTTCTACTTCAGTATTAAATGATGAATATTCTCAGATAGTACAATTGGCAAATTCATTGGGTGGAGAAGGTTTTGACGATTTCACTGAAGGAGATATTTTAGAACTGGTGGCTGATAAAGAACTAAGTGAAGATGATCTAATTAACTTAATAGATGAAACTGGTGATTGTGGCAATGATTCTGATGAAGAAGAACTTGAACCAGTTACATTAACAGCTAAAATCATCCACGAAGGACTCGCATTGGGAAGAAAATTAGGTAATCATTTTGTACAATATGATTCAAATGTGGAACGGGCCCTTCGATTCCAACGTGATATTAATCAGTGCTTGGCTCAATATGATGAAGTCCATAAAGATCTAACAAGAAATTCGAAGCAAATGTTAATAACGGATTTTATTAACAAATCTCCTCGAGAAGTAAATGTTTCTACGTCAAACATCGAATCGGCACAAATAATTTCGAGTGATGAAAGTGACTTTGAACCAGTCAGGAAGAAGAGATTGGCAGTGATTTGTGATAGTGACGATTGATAAAAAACCCACCAACCGTTTTAATATTTTTTTAATGAATCTTTTGGATTTAATTTTTTGTCCCTCTATATATACTTTATATGTAGTTAAATAATAAAAGAATAAGTATATTTATACTTTTTAATAATTTCGTTTTTTAATGTATTCTAGAAAACAACATAATTATGCGTTTTTTTGGTACTTTTCGATTTACACGGTTTTTCATACAAAAATATACAATTTCGATTTACACGGTTTTCTCAGGAACCTATCTACCGTGTAAATCGAGGGACAGGTGTACATTCAATGCGTAATGAGCTCATTCTCATGTTGATACGAGGGCTGTAGAGTCGATTCAAAGCATACACTTAACATACTGCTGTGTAGCCGGCTATAGTGGCAAGTATACCGCGTTTTGAACATTGATGATAACACAATATAGATACATAATTATGTTTGAGGAAGTCTCTTAATTAGAAATAAAATACATTCCAGATCCTCTGCATGACACCCTTTTATATATTATAGTTTGCTATTTTTGACTTCTCGTAACTAACGTACGTGTTCAGTTTGAACATTGCATGCATTTTGAACACACCACCTTCCTTTGATCACCGTAACGGGAAAGATTTACGTCTTCCTGTCGGCTTTTTTTTATTTAATACTTTGTCGCACAATTGTTTGCTATCGGCTAACAAATCTACTCTCACAATCCGTGGGTTTATGCTAAACGACAATCAATACGCCAACGGTATTCAGTAAAAAAAAGTGCAGTGATTCATCAGAAAGTGCAATGCACCTTTTTATTGTATTTACGTACAATATGGTGGATATTTTTTATTCGCATTCTGTCATTTTTCTCCGAAAAAATGCTTAATGCCGTTAAAATAACTCGATTATTAAGAAACTTTTATTCCAGGCTTTATGTTTGCAATAAATTACACACTGTAATAAAGAAAACTGAACAATTGTGCGAAATACGGAATGTTATTTAAATAAGACAAAATCGCCATCGTGTTTCTAATTTTCTGTTGCTTCGTTCTCTTATTTCGATATTCTAGATTGTTTGAAATACGTTTTTTTATGCTGAAAAATTATCGAAATAATTTTAACTAAATATGCAGTATTTTTAGGCTTATACCAATTAATGATATTATAACCGAGTTCGCTGCTTTACCGGTCCAGATAATATAAAAAAAACTAAATCTTAATTTAACACCATTAATATTAAGTTCTCTGTTGATCTCTGATTATAAGAATAAACCATATAACAATTTTTGAAGTAGTTATGGCTACGTTTCCGTGGTATTATTTCGTATTTCGCATAATTTGTCAGTATTCTTCATAATAATGCAAAAATCAAATCTGCAATAAGCCAAAAATATACGCGTTCTTTTTAGTAGAATTAAATATGTTTTCGCGGAGAAAATTACATCCCCAATATAGCATATTTACAAACATTATTTGGGGATCTGATAGACGTCTAGTAAATATGTATGTTCCAACTTCCAATATCAAATTGGCTGAAACTAAACCCGTATAATCCAAATAATGTTGCCTGGCTGATCAAGTTTCACCTTCGTAATAAGCAGTTGTACTTTACTGTCAGTAGGTACATCAAATTAAAATAATAATTCTATTTGTCTGCATCTTCACTCTATATTTATTTCATTAAGTTAATTGTTAGTGAAAAATCTAAGTATTTATACATGCTAGATTTTGTTTTGAGAGCCATGTCATACATTATTGGTACAGAAATGAAATAGTTCACAAATTGACTTTGGCACTTTGTTATGTCAATATATACGTATATCTATGAAGTCGTTGTAAATATAAAATTTACCAGTCGTAAGAATGTTTTAAATAAATATATTTTCAGTCAAATCACACGTTGTCTTCAAATATAGCTAATAAAACATTACAATCAGGTATAAGTGTCTTTCAGAGCAATTCTTGGACGAAAATTTATTTAATTTTGTCCTATTGTTTATCAGGGCTGTGGAGTCGGGTAAAAAAAGACTCCTCTGACTTCAGACTCCGAATTATTTTTTTTAAAAGGCTTAGCATTAAATGAGCTTTCGGTTAGATCAGCCATACTCAACCTTTTTTTCCGGGCCGCATTCCGATTTTTGCTTATCTATGTGGACCGCAACATATTTATAGTAAACTGTAAATATAACACCTATGTCAAAATAAAACTACTTTATTTTATGTAAATTTATATATGTATACATTCATGTATTTATGTGTTTTTCAAAGTAAAAAATAACAATGAACAACAAATAAAAAGTACAAAAAAAAATACAAATTTATCCAAAATCTTAAATCGTTTTTGAATTTTGATATTGAGTCAAACTTTTAACAATCTTTGTCAAATCAGGTTCAAAAAAGACTGATATCTTTTCAATATCTTTTTCACCGGTTTTCCGACTCCGCCTCCGGAAAAACATCCGACTCCATAATTCACGATTCCGAATCAACAGCCCTACTTTTTTTCACAGCTTCTCCCTATGCTTAGAAATTATTATACAATTAGTAATTTTTATGCAAAAAATATCCATTTAAATTGAAAAATCAATGAATTTCTTCATAATATTAATCAGTGGTCGCCAACTGGTGTTCCGTGAGAAGAAATGGTGGTCCGTGGAACGTTTTACAGTAAGCCATTATATATAAAATAAAAATAACTTTGATTATTCCACGTATTGTGTTATAAACTTATGACACGTGTTTCGCCTCTTTCAGAGGCATCCTCAGACACATACTTTCGCAAATGTTTGCTTAAGTACGAATGATTTTAATTTTACTATTCTGATATATTATAATAAAGATCAAAATAAAATGGGAGGGGATGATAGAAAAACAAACAAACGATAATGGTAATACAAATGACATTTACATTAAGAAATGATTATCTAATGAGTTGGATCAATTAGGACGGGTTAAACCGCTAGAAAATATATTACTATTCTGATATATATTGAGTAGTTGTCTGAAGATGCCTCTGAAAGAGGCGAAACACGTGTCATAAGTTTATAACACAATACGTGGAATAATCAAAGTTATTTTTATTTTATACTAGCTGGCCCGACGAACTTCGTACCGCCTCAGAATCAATAAGTGTTGTGTTAACTTGATAACTTGAAACATGATGACTACCGAGCCAACCTTTAGTTGTAAATTGTACGGTGGCAAGCCAGGCAGATCCAATGAGTTTACAAATTCAATTGGATAGTTGGTTGCTTCGTTTTCGTTTGTTACACGGTCGATAGATTTGAAAGAATGTAGTGGACCAACGGTTTGATTTTGAATTGTGAAGTTTAAATAATCCAATTCGCAATGCAACTCGCATGTTTGTCGTCATCTGAATTTTCTTCACATAGCGCCACAGAGTCGATGATTTCAGACAAACGTTTATTTCATGGGCAGCGGTCGATCTTGGAATGACTGGTAGTGTTTGGCGGAAATCGCCAGATAGTAGAATCATTGCGTCTTCAAAAGATCTTGAATCATTGCGCAGATCTTTCATAGTTCGATTGAGTGCTTCCAATGCGTATCATTGGGCATTCATCCCAGGTGATGATTTTACTTTCTACCAAAACTTAGGCCATTGCTGACTGTTTGCATGTCGGTTTATCAGTGATTTGAAGGTTTAACGGCAATTTCAACGCTGAATAAGCCGTTCGGCATCCTTCTATCTACGTGGCCGCTATTCCAGAAGAAGAAACTGCTACAGCAATTTTATATCTCGCACGAACAGTGGCCATAATCAATGACATGAGGAATGTCTTCCCAGCTCCACCGAACGCATCGAGGAAAAATAAGCCACCATTTCCATCACCAATTGCCTTCATTAACGTATCGTACACTTCCTTTCGTTTGGGGTTCAACAGTGTTACATTCATTCGAACTGATTGGTTCAATACTTGATTGAAAGCGTCGTTCATTCCACGATCTGGCGTTGGCATTCCTAACTTGACTCACAAACTGCAGCGCATTAAGAAACGCATGAAACGAAATCAATCCGTTCGATTCGTCGACAAAAACACGACCGTTACAGATAGTCAGCAATTGCTGAAAATCACCAGAGAGTCTATAGAATCATTGCTCTACCAAAACATCTTGAGTCATTGCGCAAATCTTTCATAGTTCGATTGATTGCTTCCAATGCGCGTTTGTGCGCCATTATCCATTCATCCCAGGTGGTGATTTTACTTGCTACTAAAACTTTGGCCATTGCTGAGTGTTTCGCAATCTTGCATGTCGGTTTTTCAGTCCTTTGGAGGTTTAACATGAGTAATGTCTTTCCAGTTTCACCAGGCGCATCGAGCAAAAATAAGCCACCATTTCCATTATCAATTGCCTTCATTAACGTATCGTACACTTCCTTCTGTTGGGAGTTCAATAGTGGTACATTTGTTCGAGCTGATTAGTTCAATGCATCTCGATCATATTCACGTTTACGTTCCAATTCTCGATTGAAAGCGTCGTTCATTCTACGATCTGGCGTTGGCTAACACATTTAACTAACAAACTTGACTAACAAACTGCCAGACATAGTAAGTTTTATTAAAAAAAAATAGTCGAAACAATTATTGCCAATGACTCCACTCAATCTCTTATATGAATATACTTTATTTTTATAGCACGAATTACATGTTTTACGTTTTGCTTACAATCTTAACAAACTTAAAAAAACATTTTTATTTATGGAAGAATTGATTTATTTAATAAAACAATTTTAATTTCATCAGCACTTTCTTTTACTATTCAATAAAGTATTTATATTAATAAAGATCGATTATCTACAACTTGTACATACAAAAAAATCTCTACAGCATCTGAAGCGACCATGGTTAAAAAAATAAAAATCGATATGCTCTCCCTTTTCAGTAGAACACTTTTACACTGAACTCCCTATTTACACGGTAGATACGTTCAACGCGATACCGAGTAAAGAAAACGTGTAAACAAATATACTAAAATAAAAAAATTGTGGTAAATAGATTTCCTTGCATAAAAATCAATTCAGGATATCAAAAAATAAAATTCATTATAACTTTGGATGGTTTCGGCGGTAACTTTGTGGAAGTTCATTTTAGTATAAAATTTAGTCGATCAAAGTTATTTTAAATTTTATATTAAATTCATTATTGCTTGTTGTATCTTAATTTTATTTAAAAAATAGTTTTAAAAAATCAAAGATAACAAAAATCATTCACCATCACTATGAGACAATAGACGAAACCGTTTACGCACATTTTGTATGACATCGCTTTGATCTCTTGAGATATCCAGAACCTGTGTAATATTTCTGTCAACATTTTTAAATGAATTGATTTTTTTCTCTTTTTTTGCACTGTGTTATTTCGAAATCGTATAAGAAGGGAGTTCAGTGAATTTTAATCGCGAGCCAAGTTTCTATTCGAATCAATGAAATAATAATATTATATTAAAAACTTTATGCGTCATAATTCATCGAGCTAACCTTCTTGCTGAGTGAAATTATTGTCATGTTGAAATGAAATTTATGATTTCGATACCCACCGATCAATGGATTTATCATCTTGATATTGAAGTGATATCCATCGTCTTCTTTCCAAAACATCACCGGGTATTCCAATGCACCATATGAACTTGTTTCGTATATTCGTTGCAGTTGTACAGTGTCGCGAAGTCTAAGCACAATATCGTTTAAATATTATTTCATAGAAATAGCGCCACACCATAAACCAATCAAAATACACTTTTTCTGCTATTATACATGAATCTCGGGATAGACCATAAAGAGATATATAGAATTCTACACCAGAACGATTCAAAAACGGATCGGAACAAAAACTGAGTGAAAATTAATAAATACTCAAAAAAAGTCATGATAAATTGCGGAGCACGTCAAATGTCAAATGCGAATGCAACTAATGCCACCTAGCGGATTTATTGGAAACAGCATATAACGTCATGTTCGTGACGGCGTTCGATTTTTGACGTTCAAAAAAACTAAATGTATGGAGACATTTATTTTATTCATAATTTCTTTCCCGTGATATTTTTCCGATGTTTTAATGCTTATTCTGCTATTCTAGGCGCATACGAATTTAATAAAGCAAAGATCATTGAAATCCGTACTCTAATTCTCGAGATATACGTGGTGTAACTAACCCCACTTTGTTTTATATATATAGATTAAAATGAACTTCCACAAAGTTACTGCCGAATCCATCGAAAGTAAGCCATTATATTGTAGCCAAGTATCCATGAACGTTTTCAAACATGTTGCAAAATAATCAAACTAATTAATTTGTTAGATATTAGTGTGCAGGCGGTATTACCATTCAAAGAAATTTATTTATTTCGTAAGCATTTAAGAGATTACTAATTTTATTAACTGTGAATAATCCATCCGATTCGTGTAAAAAAAATACTGTTGATATTGTCAATCTATAAAGAATTTGCAATACACACAATATTAAGTAAAATTAAATTAAGTCTCACGAGTGTTGTAGACTTTACAATAACTGAGAAATATATCAATACCAGTATTTGGGCATTTTATTACTAACAAAAATAAATAAGTGAAGAGAAAAAAAAAATTACAGTCAATTGTCATACCGAACGAACAATATCGGTATTACAGCATATATGTATTTTTAAAATTAAAACCTTATATTTATTGTTTATTTGGATTAACATATGCTCCCAAAAATGCCCACTCAGTAATATTTATTGTAATTGATCTACGAGAAAATAATTCTAGTTGCATAAAAATCCCTGTCTTTTTAACGGCTGTCATTAAATAATTCTAATACCAAAATAAAGTTTTTTTTGCATTGCGAAATATGTGAAATACCGGGATCCCGGTTTCGATAATACCGTTATTGAAATCCCTGCTCGAATACCACATAACTCATCGTTGATCCAGCAATGTTACAAAATAAAAATAATACGATCAATAAAATAAAACCAGACGTATGTCTGCTTTATTTATTTACTCAACTTAAATCGAATAATAGTTGACCACAATTTTATTTGAGTTTTATTGAATACATCTAGTGGTCTCCGATCCAATAAATATACCGTTTAAGTGTAATTTATGTGCATTCTTTCCGGGGCCATGTAATCACAATTATATGTCATTCATTTTCATTTAAATATTTATCATTCAACGATTTGCCTTCTTGCGTATTCAAAAACCATTTCATGTTTTATTTACATTCAATTAGGTATTTCATAATATAATAGTAGCATCGAATTTTTACAAAGGACTTATTAACGTGAACACACTGACCCGACGCATTTAGTTATCGGTAGCCATTAAATAACAAAATAAGATACAAATTAAAATGCTAACACATGTTTAGATACAAATAGAGATTCATCTCTAAAAATAGATACTGATTGCACTTTTTTTTAGAATGTTTCTGATGTCAGCTAAAAATAATTATATTTTAAGATTGAAACTATAAAATGAGGAACTTTAATTTTACATTCGCACTCTATTTTGTTTCTCTGTGTTGACAGTTCTAGATTGAAAGTATTACATGTTTTGATTTGATAGCAAATTAATCAAAATTGGGATAAGGAAGCTCCAAGAGATTGACTTTGACCTCTCTGTTTTCTTCGATGACACCACAATGTCTAATTATCAATCAACAATATTTTATAGTTTCATGTATGTATAACTAACTCATTATGTTTGTATGTATGATATCATTGTACAAAATCGTATATATATAATATACCACTTAATAATATTATTATTAAAATAATTTAAATAAAGCAAAGCTGAAATTTCAATATTATCAACGAGATACGGTTAGAATTTCTTGGTAGATCCTTTTAGCCCCTTAACGACATCAAATTATGTACCCCTCGTTTATTTCCTGCCACACATTTGCAATATGTCATTTAATTGTGAATGCCTTTTTGAAGCTTTATATAACGATTCCTCAATTAAAGAAATAACAATGAGCACTTCCCCTCCCATCGTATTTAATGGATATGAGGCAGTTATCACTTCAAATGTTCATGTTATTTATTACGTTGCGAAGTAGTGAAAATATATTAGGAACAATTTAATGCAATTTAGGTGAAATCTCTATAAACGTGGTAGGCTTTGCCGTATTTATAATATATTATGTATTCCGTGGATACAACATACCTCTGTTATTATAAATCTAGCAATAAATATTTTGTTTACGAAATAACAACGTTCAGGTTAAATTTTCAACATGCAACTGAATTGTTCTATGGAACGAGAATTTATTGTTTTTCTGTTGACGTTTTTACACGCATATTTCGAATCGAGGTTATAGTATAAAATGTTATATGTAATATATAAATATCGTTCTAGCTCTGTCAACAATACGTTAAAAAAGTCGTGTGTTGAAATATTCACTATAAAATAGTTTAAATTGTCAATACTCCCAATTCTGGCAATAATAATAAAATGTATACATCCGATGTCCAAAACAAAGTAAATTATACATTTTTTGACTATATCACAAAGAGCTTTTAAATTTTATTCTTACAACTAAATTCACGTATTTTTATATTTTCTCTTGCCTATTGGTGTTACTTAAAATTAACTGAGGCATTGCCAACCTTGGTGAGCTATATTATAGCTATTACATTTAAATACAAAATTATTTCAAGGTCTTATTTTCAACAATTATTCTCGTTAAAATATATCAAGGAAGCTACTGTCAATTTTAAACTGTATCACCAATACTACCGATTGCATTATTTTTTATATGATTTATAGATTAAGTTTACAAAATTTTTAATGTATTCTTATGGTTGAAATTAGAAACGTTCTTCAAAACTTTTGTATAGAACTCTGGGTGGTGTTATAAAATGAAATACTTGATCCTTTTGGGTAATGTATACAATTTCAACCCTAATTTCAGTTTACTCGCCCTGACAAATGTGCGGCACACGGCAACCCTCATGATTTATAGTAAAATTTATTGATATTTCTAACGTGAAAATGCACTGTTGTAATATTAATATTTTATTTATACAAACTTTTATTAGACGCATGAACATATTAGAGTTTTAATATCGTTGGCTGCATTTTTGGGTCTCATTATAACACAATTGCATTTATAAAAATATTATCTGCAAACATCTACCGTTGACTTTTGGATTAATAACCCTCGACAAGGAAGTATATATTTCATTTTATTTAACCGTACGCTGCTCAAAGTATAAATGTAAATATAATATGTTTTCAATAACTTTTAAATACCTGCGGGGCTATTCTCAAATTTAAGAAGAGTCTCAAATACCAAACATATTTTTAGTATTTAATTTGTATGGTTAGTATCACACAACGTAATAATCACGTCGTTATGTTATAGTCAATCTTTTATGATTCATTCGACCAATCAAAAGAGTGCGTTAGAAAGAGGTTTTTTTTGAACAAACTATTGAGATAAACGCAAGTTCGTGAAGTAGTATGTTGTCAAGCATATTTAAATCATCAAAATCACTCTTATATGAGGGTATTACTTGCAAACACGGCTTATTCCAAAATAGTTCAAAAAAAGTTCATTTTGAAAAACAATGTACATTATTACAAGCATTTTTAGTCTTGCATTACTTTGGAAAGATATGTTGGGTGCTGATTTCTAAAAATATTTTGAAAAAATATTTTTATCTACTAAATTACATTCATGGTTCATGTTTCAGCAACTTTAGAATAAGCCGAGTGTGCAAGTAATACCGTCATATGTACGTATAGCGAGTAGAAATGATTTATCAGAAATAAAATTCTGTTTATCGTTAGAATATGACAGTTCGACTATAACATCAGCAAGCAAAGCCGGAATTATTTCATGACTTTTTACCAACCGTAAAAACCATATACGACAATTATTATGCGTATAGTTCTAATGAATTTCACAAGTACATAGAGATTTTTCAATTATCTGTTTTGTAAATTACATTCAAGCTATTGTACAGCTATAATAAAATGTAATCTCCCTATAACAAAATAATATATATATGTTGCCGTTATTTTATTGTGATTAAAGGCATGCACACGTGTCCATAGTAAGAAATCTTAAGAAATTAAGATAACAAAAATACCACACAATGATCAATCGAAGATAATAACTAACACCTTAGTATTTTTTACTTAAAACTAATTAAAACATTCATTTACTTATTCTGTTCGAATTCAATTACTGTTTTATGTTTAAAATAAATGCTTCTCGCTTCCTTAAGTGTCTAAAACAGATTAATCAACGTTCTCAGAAGTAAATGCAAGTATCATTAACGTCTTGTAAAAATACTCATATACGCAATTATCTTAAGCTCAAAAAAACACATGTATGTATAGATATATACTCTAATGAATTCACAAACTAAAAATAAAATTTATAATATGTTGCAAGCAGAAGTGCATCAAACTCTCGATTATCCGAACGCTCAATATTCGCTTTGCGGATTATCCGTTCACGAATTAGGTACGTATCATATTTGTTATTATTAAGCCCAAAGTAAAGTATGTATAATAAAAAAATACTATTTGTTCTTTTATTTATCAAGATCAGGACCGGTTTCGCGCCATTCTGCCAATATTTGACACAAGTTGGTAGTTGATTATCCCACAACCACCCGTTATGTGTATGCAGCCGCTGTTTTACGGCCGCCTTCCATAACGTAATACGATCAAGGGAAAAAAACTAATTTACTGCTCATATTCTTGTTCCGATACAACGCTGCACGGAACCTATCTTTTAACCATGCACTGTTGCACTTAAAAAATAAAAATATAATGAATTTGAAAATGTTACTTGCTTAGCGTATCCGTATACTGAGAATCTCCCGTGGTGAAAGAGTTTAATCTATTCCGCGTTGAATTTAAAGATGAATCAAGAATATCCCGTTCCTCTTATGATAGTGCAAATTTATCGAATACCTCAAAATTGGCCTTGGTTGAGATTAGCTCACAGTGAACACCTTAAAATTGTATGTAAAATAAGGGTAGTTAATTAATATTTTTGTGAGTGACGCAAATAACTTGTCTACTACTTACGGCTGTAAGTAGTAGACTAGGACATGCATTTTAAATGAATACCCATAGACCAATTATTAAAAAAACAATCAATATAACTTTTTAATCCTTTAACACTGTAACCGAAGCCAAGAACGTTCACCACTCGACTGAAATCGGCTGAATGCTTGTCATCTATTTTAAAATACTTAAATACTGCAATTGATTTTTGGTATTTAGTTTTCATTCATTCGCTATTTGTTGTGACTAGAAAAAAAATAGAATAGCAGAGTCATACATATGAAATATAAATGTAATCTTACTCTGTGAAGTCTGGAAAAACTTTCTTTTGTTGTTATAAATTCTCTGACAAACATCAAATGTGTTTTCATAAACTGTCGCAATATTATGCTACCGAAAAGAAGCCACCCATTCATTACATCAAAAGCTTTTATATCTTCCGTTTGTTCAAAAAATCCTACACAAAAATGTACCGAAGTTTTTGCTTTGTCCGTTAGGAGTTTTCATTTTCTCTGCAGGTTTTTCACATTTTCCCCGCAGAGTGCTCATATAAAAGTTTCATGGCTTTTAATGTGCATTCGTTCGCGATGTCTGGAGGTCTACTTGTCGGTCTCTCCCCTTGTTTACCTATTCCTCCTTTTCCTCTTCGCGCCCTCTTCTCGTTAATCTCACTATATTACATGTAGCGAACCTTCGGCATCCGAGTCTCAAGTGGCATTAGGCATAATTTATTACTGGCCACGTTTCCGCAAGTATGGCGGATAAAATTCAACAACGACATTCAGTTCAACGTGTTTCGTGTTTAC
This sequence comes from Himalopsyche anomala, assembly GCA_031772345.1. NCBI lineage: Eukaryota > Metazoa > Arthropoda > Insecta > Trichoptera > Rhyacophilidae > Himalopsyche > Himalopsyche anomala. The sequence goes on along the minus strand of CM062827.1, from coordinate 21,788,788 downwards.
AAAGTAGACGTGCAGTATCACGATAAATACATCAACGTGTCCATTTTTATAGTTTAGAGACAATCTGATTAATATCACAACAAAAAAGCGATACAAATGAATGAATCATTCAGTAATTAATGTATGTGAGGTTAGATTTAGAATCCATTTTTTGTGTAGTATGTATTAATGTAGTTTTCTTTTAGTAGCCTCTGTAGTTCTGTGCATTGGCTTGGATATTTTCTCCAATGTTGTCTCTTGATTTTCAATCATTATATTTTAACAACCACCTAATTGCGAACAGATTTTTTTGATAATCTTATTATGCTATTCTCTAACTTCCTAAACGAAAGGAAACAGTTTACAGACCAGAACCTTTTCAATAAAAAATCTTAATTTTGAGTTAGTGGTCTCCGTGATGTGATGTAAGGTTGTAAGTTGTAATGCTCGTAATAAATTATCATTTCTATCATTATATTTTTTTAAAAAGTCCGGTTTTGCATTAGTGTATTCAATTAATAAAGAATGTAGCCAAACCTATGATAATATATTAATGTATGTTAGTTATTGACAGTGTAAGGTTTCTTTATTTTTAACGAGTAACGTAAATTGAAAATTTCTCTAGAATTGTACAGCAATTTATTAAATTAAGTTTGACTGGGTCACCATCTGATAGGAGAATAAGTATTAAAAGTTAAATACGTCGTTTATTATACACTTTCACAAATTTTCTTCATTAATTATGCTTTCATAATGTATGCATATAAAATATCTTTAAATATCAAAACTTATTATTTCGATTTTTAATTAAATTTATTACAAAAATAATATATTGGAACCACATCTGACAGCGTTAGCATAATCAATAATATTAACAGCAGGTAATTTTTGAGATATGGTTACTCATATATCCCTTCCAACAATACTAAGATTCAGAGATTTTTTTAGTTGGAGTGATAAAGCATATGTGTTTTTTTTAAGATGCTCAAGCTCTTTATTGAAGAGAGTACGGATGCAAAAATATGCCAGGGGCTAGGGCAGGACTAATAATAAACTAATCGTTCTCGCTACGCCCCGTTTTTTGGATAGAAATGGTTATCAACTACGTCTATATAATCACTATAATTTATACTATTTAAATAAATTAGTTATTAAATTCGTCTTGACGTTTTTAAATTGGTAGGCAGTGGTCGGCTGTGATATGTTTGTTCTTTTAAGAAAATATTCTGATATGACTTGGTCTAAATTCCGTTAGATCGACGTCTATACTTACTAAGAACTTTTTTTCCTCTTTGATGACCATATTCTTGCCATAGATTAAGCAACACGCAACATTATATTTAAGCGCCGCATCTAAATACTTCGCCATTTTTACTTTATCACTTTAAGTAGTTTACATTACGTTGGTTTGAGAACTAAATTGTTCGTCGTCAACGGTGTATTTATGGGAGGCTCATCATCCGTGAGGTGAATATGAGACGAAGCATCGCCGCCTCTAGCTGTCCTCCCAACTAAGTAATCGCCTGCCTGTCTCATATAACCAAAGCAAAGAGTTCCTCTCTCCCCATGAACACGAAACATTCCCAGCTGAGAGTTGAGATTAAAGCATGGATGCTCTGGTATAAGAGAAAAAATAAGTCTTCAAGAAGAATTCAAAACTTAGATACTTGATTGATCGGTGAACATCGAGACTTACGTATTTTTAACCGGTATACATCGCTTGGTTGGCTTAATTAATTTTCACGTAATAAAGATCAATTGTTGCCAATATAAATACATATAACATTTTTAAAAAATTCAAACGATTACATGTTGATAGTTTGTTCCGTTTTAATAGGAAAAAATATTTACCGCTCATTGAAATTTTACGTTAAATTGCAATCCCTATGCACAACTGACGAACGTCTTTCTAATAAAATACTATTGCTATATCAAATTAACGTACACCTCCTTAGACGTATTGTTTTTTATTTAATTACATAATATATTGACACATTTTGAATCGAAATGTGTCAATACTGGATTTAACAAAGTAAGGTTATGAAACGTATTCGTTGTGAAAGAGTTGACCTGAAGTTTTATTTGAACCACGGACTTGTATATTTTGATAAATCACCAAAGGACACAGAATATGGTTATATCTTGCATCTGCTGCAGCATTTCGGAAGAGACTATTTCGAAACACTCGCAAAGCCATAAGCTTGACAGTTGAGTGACAGCTAAAAAGATGGAGTTGCCGTCTATGTATAATTTCTATTGATTTTGGTGCCTAAACGAAGCATCGCAAAATGTGTCTAGTAATATTTTCATCGCGTTATCAAGCCTGCCAATTTGATAATGTTATATTTAAAATAACGTTCTGCCAATTCGCAAGTATTGTATCTTTGTTCTATATTTGAAAATCTTCAACAAATTGTTTTATCTTCACGCTTAACTATTAGGAGCATTTTTTTGAAATTGGAAATAGTTTAATGGCTATCAATTATATTTTATGTACGGCCAGTCACATTTTATAACATAATTATTTATCAGCGTTTTTATTTGCTTTATTGCCAGTCCATAAAAATACGTATAAACTGCAGCTATTTGATTATAGATATTTGTAATAATTACTAAATATACATATTTTATTCAAGATATTGACGACTGATATCTGTGTAATCGTTCTAATACTTTTTCAGTTATAGTATGTAACTTGATATGTAATGTTATTTTTATGCCATAAAATATGCCGTTCAGAGAACATTATGTATAAACATACGCATATTATATCTTTTGCTTTAACCGGACGCTTGTATGATTTTTAAATATATACTTAAAGCATATGGAAGAATATTCATAGCTATTAGATAATCTACAGTGCACACTCAATATAATTTTATGCTATTGAAATATTCATAAAATTCATTAATATTCTTTGGACATTAGCCAGAATCATTAAATTATTTGAAGAGTCGTAACATTATTACGATACAAAATTAATGATACGCTTCTAAAAAATTGGCAGATAAACAATACAACATAACGTAATTATCAGTTGCAAATTATAAATTAGTCACCCTTCAAAGTCGGCATACACATTACTCAAATCTTATTTCTGCATTATTCATATTTGCAAACGTCATTTTGCGTAGGCATGGCTGCTATAAATACTCGTTAAATATTTTATTCTGATGATAATATCATTGTTGATAATGATTTTAAAACAAAGTTTTTTACTCATGGCGTGAAAGTATATTATATACACATATTTCCGCCGAACTATCCGATTAAAAAAACGGACTAGTTTCGGCAACTTACTCACTAAGTATTAACTATTCCCATCTCTCTTTTTTTATCCCCGCAAAAGAAACGGACGAACAAACATGCATTTTTCGCGAAAGAACTTACATACAGTAAAACCCCCATTTACACTATAGTCGGGACCGTGTAATTGGGGGTAGTGTAATTGGGGGTGTGCATCTCATACAAAATTAGGGATTTTGTTCTTTTCCGCGGAAAATGCAAAACTAATAATTCCCTTAGTTTTGCAAAAAAAAAATATGGATGAAAAATTTAGCTTTTGTAGTAGTAAATATCCCGCACACAGACAGACGCCCAGCTTTGCGTGTATAGCCTGGCACGTGTTGAATACACAAACGCTAGCCAACATTTGACTGTATATGCGGCACAGACGGCCGCCTCGTAGTAACGACAATGGAATGCGACCGTGCAATTGGGGGATTTGCGGCGAATATTTCAAGCCAGCGTGTAATTCGGGGTAGTGTAATTGAGGGTTCCACTGTATGTCCATATGACATAAGCAACATTTTTTGATAGAAAGTTCTCAATTGACAAAATTCACATAAATTGTGACGAATGTCCACTTGAGGGCATGCGAAATGTAAAACATTACAATTTTAAGATTAAAAAAATAAAATTGAGTATACTGTACAATAAAACATTACAGTTTTTCATGGCATAGTAGAATATGTTATCTGTGTTCACCATGGCATTTTATCATGTTATTCATTCCGATTTGCGTTTTAATAGTACATTCGCTACTATTGGCCGGCCCTGATCTTTTTTAATATTATCAGTAACCGGAGTAGGGCTTCCAAACCGGTTTAAACCGAAACCGGTTAACCGGTTTTTCGGGTGTTTTGAAAAAAACCGAAAACCGGTTTATTTTGGGCGGTTAACCGGGTTAATAAAAAAATCTTTTTCCGCTTTGAACACCATGAGATTTTATTTAACTATTCATATGTAGAGTATAAATATTTAAAAATGTTGTATATAATAATAGTATTATAATTAGTACAATATAATAAAGTATTTTACTGTTCAATTGTCTAATTTCTGTGGCAAGTGTGTAGTCGAAATCATGGACAACTATACTGCTTTCAATCAAATATCTGTAATACGAAAGGATTCTCAAAATATCAATGATAATAAAACAAGTGAACCTTATTCAACCAAAAATACGTTCATCATTATATCTTTTAAATGAAAAAAATATCCGAACCGAAAACTTGTACTGTTACAAAGCAATTTAAATATTAGTAAACAAAAATTTATTATCTACATTTTTTTCACGTATTCATTTGATCTTTATTAGTCGGATTATTTATAATTATTAACAATATAATATCGGATATGGAACTTAAATATTGTATAATATAGATTTCTATTATTCCGAGAAAGTAGTAAGTACCTGAACTGTCAATTGTGATGGCAATTTATATTCACTTTTTTTGCAGCATACATACAAAAAAAGGTTAAGTGACCAAGCCGATGGTTTATTATATCTTTCAAGTTATAAAACAATTCAATTTTAATACGTTTTTTTTTATTTTCTAACAATCGGTGCCTTAAATCATCGGCTACTTTAAGGAGTCGGTGTCTTTCCAATATGCACATGTGGTAAACAAAAATAATAATAAAGACCGAAATTTGTCACCCGCTTTGGTCTAGTTGATCAGGTGGGTACGGGTTCGATTCCCGGTAAGGTCAATGTCAAATTGGATTTTTTCAATTTTGATTTGAGATCTAAGACCCGGGTGTTTGTGAAGTCAATTCTCCTTGAGTTAATCTCGTATGATCTTTCAACTTCAAAATATTTGACGCATTGGCGTAAGCTGTAATGTCAAATATTTTTTTAAAATTTTAAAATTCAAAAAAAAAAATCAAAAAATAAAGACGAGCAAAAAGGTATACGAAGTGTTATACAATTGAACACTAGCTGAATATGCGTTACATTTATTTTAAACAAGTATTTAAAAATGTGACAATGTTAGGTATACAATCGTAAGGACCCGAATGCATGTTTGCGCATAGTGAAAATTGGTAGTTCTAATTTTACGCACATATTGACTGTTTTTAAAGCAATCAAAAAACTTTTTTTTTTGAAACATTGGTTAGTGTGGTACTAAAATTGGTTTTTTGAAAATAAATCCGGTTTAAACCGGTTACCCGGTTTATTTATTTGAAAAAAACCGAAAACCGGTTAGTTTAAATGTCCGGTTAATTGGAAGCCCTAAACCGGAGTATACGATCATATGGGATTCCCTACGTGTTTCCTAAATTTAACAGTTGACGCCCGCGTTTATTCCGGGAGATATCTTTCACAGATTCCGGGATCACCGACAGAATAACACGCTTGCTTCTGAAAACCAACAAAAATAGTAAGTTGACATATATTTGTTTGTTTTATTTCTTGAATTCTAATAATAACCGCTAGTTAGTGATTCCATTAAGTACAAAAAAACACCACCACAAAACATATCTTTTTCAGTCGGCAATGTGGCGCAGTGTTGAAAAAATAAGTACCTTCTAAAATATTTTTATAACATGTAAATACGACCAGCCTTGGTCTGATCACGGAACAAAAACATTGTTTAATGATGTCAACTCTAGTGTGAATCATAATTCCATAATATTAACTCCTAATGCAGCTTGTCTCAAAACAATTTTTCTTTCGGGAATTGTGTTTTACCAATTTCTCAACCTCTCATTTTCGAAACGAGTAATTTTTGTCCTACTGTATCTATCATTGAGGATATCTCGTATTCAGTATGATATAAACAAAAGTTTTTTTTATTAAAATGAAAAAGACATGCATTTTAGCACAAACCCACAAATCAACCGAAAATTCAATTTATGATACTGTACGAAGACGTGAGCAGCGTTACCGAAGTCAACTACGTTAACTACTTGTCTTAGGACTCGATAACTTACGAAGATGCAATATAATGTATATCTTTTTTTTTTTATAACTACTTGTTTCCACCTGAACAGTCTGTACTTATATATATATATATATATATATATATATTACCATGTCCGCTCCCAATATGGAGCATATGGACTCCTAATGGAGTTTATCTCAACAGAAGTGTTTCTACGAGAACTGCTTGTTACTCAGTTGCTCAACCTCTCTTTTTCCAAATAGAGTAGGAATAGAAGGTTAGGGCTAGGACAAGACTAGTGGTTAGCTAATCGCTCCCGATACGCCCCGTTCATATGATAGGATGGGTGGCAAGGGGGAATTCAAGACATCACATACATCCATGCCTTTGAACAGAAATTAATAAATAAATTGAAAAATCAATTTATAAAACTGCCCGTACTGGGATTCAAACCCGTGACCGCCGTAGCGGTAGCCAACGACGTTAACCACTCGACCACACAGGCGGCAAAATATACATATATATAAATATATGTAATATGTATATTATACACGAATTAATTGAATTGACTTAAGAACTTCATTATAATAAGGTGAAAATATGATTTAATTAAGTAAACGAATTACTATAGCCGATAGCTACATATTTCGGCTACTGACTGTAGCGGAAAACAAAAATTGCTGTCAACCATGTCGTATAAATACACTATTGTGGAATTAGTGAAATTAATTAATAAAGTGTCTCATGCTAGGTATTCAAACAGAAAACCTATTATTTCACAAAAATTATACAACATTGAACGAAAGTCATACAAGCAAAAATTTATCCGATTGCCGGCTTTATAACTTCACAAAAACATAAACAAAGATTCGGTTAACGCAGTCATTTTTTTTTGCCCCAGAACTCTTATAATCCGATAATTTAAACTTGACAACGAGCTATTTTTTGAACCATCTGTATTTTCCTTCCGCATCTCCTGAGTTTCAGAAAATAACGATGGCATTAGTTAAATAGGTGTTTAAGTTTACTGATACTATTCGAATGTTTGCTAGTTTATACGTTTTAATGTAATGCAATTTGTATTTTACGTTTGCTGAAAAATATTACCTATATTTGTATAAGCACATACGGTGAAACCCCTAATTACGCTACCCCGAATTACGCGCTGGCTTGAAATATTCGCCGCAAATCCCCCAATTGCACGGTCGCATTCCATTGTCGTTACTAAGAGACGGTCGTCTGTGCCGCGCATACAGTCAAATCTTGGCTAGTGTCTGTGTATTCAACACGTGCCAGGCTATACACGCAAAGCTGGGCGTATGTCTGTGTGCGGGATATTAACTACTACAAAAACTAAATATTTCGTCCAATTCTTAGTTTTGCGTTTTCTGCGGTAAAAAACCAAATCTCTTATTTTGTATGAGGTTCACACCCCCAATTACACGGTCCGGACTATAGTGTAAATGGGGGTTTTACTGTAATTTAAACAAACACGGGCGAATAATACACCTAAAATGTAAGTGGTTTTTAGATCAATAGAATTGTGACAAGAATGTATAACCGGCACCGAAGCTAACGGAGTTTATAACGTAATGTCATCTTTAGTGTCACTTTTAGGCAAACCTTAAATCGATCAACCATGTGACGTGTCGTAATTTTAAATTTGTCTTTCAAATCGTAAAAATAAAAATCAATTCAAAAGTAAATCTGCCGACAGTTTGTATCTAAGTAAATGTCGACGCATACATAAATCATTTCATGAAATTGAACAAAGCTTCCGAACTTTCGATGCATACATTATCCTCACCAAAGACGTAGTAAGGATTCGTTAAAAATAAGATAATAATTGTAGGTATTAAACTATTATCAAATTAACCTGAATATGAGCCAAAATTCTATTTTTTACGTCGCCTTTATATTTTTTTCGCACGTTGTCAAACTATTACGGTTTTATCCAAAGGTTTATTGCTTTCGCTTAGAGGGGGGTTCTAATACCTCAGACCAGGGTTTCCCAAACTATGTTCCACGTAACACTGGTGTTCCACGGAGCTCTTTTTAAATATTTCCGCAAACTTACGATTATTATGATTCCTTGGTTCGCAATCCATTTTCCGTGACATCAAAAGCAACATGCTTAATTAAGTGATTATAAAAATTTGACTGATTTTATTAGTGATTCTGATTTGAATTTCATTCGACTATTTCTTTGCAAGTTTTTCAGAAGAATCCCCCAATGTGTCAAAACAAGTAATTATTGTTTTACTACCGTTTTATACAACCTATGTATGCGAAACATGTTGCAACTAAATCAAAGTGCAGGAACAGACTCGACGCGTTTTATTAACATATTTTTTTTGTTATAAGTGTTCCGTTAAAATTTCCGAATTTGCAAAGTGTTCCATTGCAGAAAACGTTTGGGAAGCCCTGCCTCAGACCTTCCTATTTACCACGTTTTGATCATCATCATAGGTTGCGTAATATATACAGTGCTGAAAAAAATACGTAACATTTGTATACAATTTATTACAGCATACTGCAGATGGAATTCAACAAATTATTTCCATTGGTCCCATTACACTTTGGATTTAACCATCTCTTTCATAAAAAAGCTGCCGGACCCCCGGCGGTCTGAATAGGCAAAATGAACGCAATCGAAAAGCGGATGGGGAAGATAAAAGACGTGTTTCTATTTTTAATGAGAAGAGAGATCGAGATACAGCGAAGAGAATAGTAGCAGGCACGTCCTCCGGGGAAATGCCACCAAAAAATAACCACACTAATAATCATTATGTCCCCAGACTTTCCATAAAATTAAGTGAGTATTTTTATTAACATTTTGTACAGGGATCACTTAATTGTCTGTACAGTGTATGCCTATCTTACATTCGATGTCTTACTTACAATAAAACCCAATTTAAATACAACTATATTAACCAGTCAATTAATGTAACGTCGTTATTTAAAACTAGAAATAATGATTATTTAGATACTTGACATTGGATTTAATTGTTTAAAATGCCGTAGAGATTCTGCCATAATAACGTAAGTGTATAAAATTCACGTTTCATATTGTATTTCTACCAAACACTCTCTGTTGATATCTTAAACCCGCGGAGGGGAACCTGCCTTTTGGCTGCTCTGATGCGGCTTTTTGACTTGATCAAAATATTAACTTTGATCAAAAATTATACGCAAGCGTTTAGAAAAAGAGCGTAATCAACCCATTATATGTTCGACTGTCGAAAAAAAGAGGGAGCGGTGTCAACGTTTTCTTTACTGCGGCCTTATGTTGAATCAGATAAATGAATGTCGTCTTTCTAAATGAAAAGGTTCCCCACCCCTGTCTTAAATTGTATACGTCATTACATATTATGTTAATTATTTTAAAAGTTTTAACGAAGTTATACATTAGCTTATCAAAGAATTCTACTTGAGATTATCGTTATTATGTTTATATGACATAGTAACAAATCGACATATTCCCAAAAAAGAATGATATGCATTTTTAACAAACTATTTTTGAAATATTACATGAGTTGTACATCACGTCATTCTGCGTTTTGACAGCGTGCTACAGTTACTTCTTTGGTGAAGGGCTGTATCGATATGGTGTCAATGTATACAATTGAAAGCGATTAAATCATCAATGAATAATAGTAAAACAATTAAATTTACAATATTTTTCCCTGTTTTTTTTTTTACCACAGAATGGACGCTTATAAATGATGAACACGAATTGCTACTGTCTGTAGTTATGTATCATCCATTTATTCATACATTCATGAAATTGTTATCATTTTATGCAATATATTGTATGTAAATGTTTATTTGTTTGCGCGATGATTTCATCGGGCGATTTTATGCAACTGGACCGCGAGACAGCCAAAGCTGGCTACTGTGAAATAAGATTAAAAAAAAAACAACAACAACAAAAAACATACATGCTTGCACCGCCGTCCCCAACCTCTTTCTGTTTAAATGTCTGCTTCGTTATCAACAAGTTGGCTACGTGACCAAGATAAACTTTCAAATTAAAATTTCTAGCAGTAGAAGACATTAAGCCTAATATAACCAATCAAAATGCAGGACTTATATGGTTCGCAATATAAATATAATATTACACATTGTTATTTTATTGGTTTTAACTGTCATTTATTGGTGGAAAGGCAGAATATTTATACAAATAAAACATCTTATTTCGTACGTATTAACACTTCACACACAAAGTAAACATAAAAAAATAAACTGCATTACGAGTATTTATGTATTATTTGCTATCCTTAACATTTCCCTTCGATGCTAAAAAAATACTTCCAATATTTTGCTGGCCCAGAATCAAGGAAAACCAGGTTTTTTTTTTTAAATCTACGTCCTGGACTTTTACCGTCCATCAAAGGGCGGGTAAGTGTTAAAACATGTTTTTTATACTTGGTTCTTTAAGGGCCAGCGACGTATCGGAAGTATTTTTTTAGCATCGAAGGGGAAGTGTTAAGGTTAGTAAATAATACATAAATACTCACAATGCAGTTAATTTTTTTACGTTTGCTTTGGATGATATGGTAGGTACTAGGGCATCCAATCCCAGGATTCGGGATCCCGTTCAATTTTCTGATCCCGAAATCCCGGGATTGACATGGTCGTGATCCCGGGATTTCGGGATTGAGAAATTTTGAGTAAATCCCGAAATCGAGGATTTCAAATTCCTCGGTGAATTAATCCCAATCCCGAAATCCCGGGATTGGAAAAAGGCTCCGGGATTGGATACCCTAGTAGGTACTATTTACGTGTTAGTAATAGTACCTACAGTAGTAATGTCGATGCCGCTTTACGAACTTAAAAAAAATGGTAAAAGATAACATCTTGAATCTTTTTCAAAAATATAATATTGCTCGTGGGCCGCAGAAAAATACGCGGCGGGCCACATGCGACCTGCGGGCCGCGGTTTGCCCGTGCCTGGGTTAGAGGATTTATCGAATTCAGTTCGAATGCACGGGAGCTTGTGATATCTAATAAAATCTCTTCCAAACCTAAAACATACGGGGCGTAGCGTGAGCGGCTATTTCTAGCCCTATTCTTACATCCCTAATCGCTTTGTAAAGGGGAGGTTAAGCGACTAAGGAATAATCAAATCTGGCAGAATAAAATATTATAAAACGATACAATTTTGTACATGTATATTTTTTGCAAATCCTGTCCTCTAGAAATTATTCCGCACTTGCGCTAAATTGAGTTTTTGCCTTACCGGCAAAGAATTTTTTACATAAAAAAGCCAAAAAGTGGGCGATGGGTATTTAAAATCAAAATACACCTAGTCTAGCTATTATAATGTGTTAAAAGTAAACTCATTTTATTTTACTGAGAATTAACAGGAACAAAAAAATACTATTTGTTATTTTATTTCTTCAGTGCATATCAACGAAGTTAATGTTGAACATGAAGACAATAATGAAGTGCCCACTTTCGTATGTATTTGTATACTTTAACGCAGATAATGAATGGGTGTAATGTTATTTAGTTTTGTTTTGTATACTTCAGTCATATCGAACCGCAAACTCGCGGACAGGTGGCAGGAATTTTTTTTAAAGCAGTTTTTACTACAGTGGCACGCTACTCCTTGGTTAATTAGAAAATATAAAAATTCAAAGTATAATGCATGTTTGAAATGTACATCTTTTTCATATGTGAAACTCTTTTTTTAAATGTTTCAAAAAGAGTAAGTCAAAAATAAGTGCCATGATTTTGATGTGATTGATTTCCGCAAATGTTCCAAAATATTTATTATAGACAATAAATACATGAAGATTTGAAAATGAGTGAATGGTATAAATGTTATGTTTGAATATTATTTCATGAAATATAACCGCCCCTTCATATACAAGGGGTGCATTGATCCAATGCCACATTGACCAGCCGCTACTGTGCTACTGGATGACTAAAATCATTGGTACTACAATTATTTTCAGGAAGGACAAAACGTTTACGCTTCACTGACAACATATTCCTTTTCGGCGTACTAGAATAACATTAAGAATTAACCCTTTCTTTATACCAGGCCACCTGTTATTTTAAAACGTTATATACTTTAATTTTCAAAGTAAAGTTGCCCCTAAATTAAATTGTCTCCTATATAAAAGACTAGATAAAAATAATCAAATATGTACAATGACTTTTTATATGAGGGTTTGCTAGAATTATCCAGGAATAAAAATCTACAATCTTGGACTGAATGAATAAAATCGTCTTAGAATTTTATTATCGTAATTAATCGACTTCTATAACTTGATCTTTACGTGAACTTTTTGTTTCGTAACTCTTCTGTAAGAGCAAATTTTTTTTCCAGTCCAATTCGACCAATTAATCGTTTATCTTTTGGTGTCTGTTTTTGATTGCTCCATTGCTCGTTTTCAATGAACTTGGTGAAAGAAATAATTTAGAAAAGTCTTGTCTTTTAAGTCTTGGATTATTTTTATAAGTTCTTCGGTATCGTGTTATCTTCTATAAATCAGTAGAAGTATGATGTCAATAGCTTCATTATGCATTACAACATATTTAATATAAAAAAATATAAAACATGTGTTCCAATTCCAGAATTATGAATTCACGTAAATAGTGAATATTGCATTTCAATGAGAAAATACATATTATTTCAAACTATTGTAAATGTCACCTATTAATTTAACGTTGAAAATACATTCTGAATATCGAAACCATTTCAAATCGGAAACGACAATTAGGTGTTCACATAATACTTGCATCAATTAAACGTGCAATAATAACACTGTTTAAATCTTTCAACTATTCTTTTACACTAGAAGTAATAAAACCCAAAAATATTTAAATTCTGTATGTAAATATTTTCCTAATGAGATCCATATCGTTCCGATAATAGGCCTACGGCAAGATGCTTCTCCCTTTGTTTGAGACCGAAAGCACTTAAATAAATTCTCCACTTTTGTTACCGCATTCCAACTCTTCATCTACATTCTAAAATCTCTTCGGCGCTATTATATAATTACCACAAAATGCCGTAGGTATTATATTATATAAGCTGAATATATCAGATCCATCTAAAATAGTTCATATTTTTATTTTTAAAAATATAAGAGTATCGCACTCTACCGGTGTTGCCATTATAACACCCGAGTATTTTCTCTATGCATACTATGTTCGACTCCTGTCCAATAGGAATGCTATTTTCAAACATGTTTTTTTTTCTATTCTTATATGGCTGAATGGTGATAAAATAACTAATTTTTACCTATTATAAACCTCTATCAAAAATTTTAGAAATTTAAATTAATGCATTATAAAGTTTATTTGTAGAGTAATTAAAATAAAAACTGTTTGTAAAATAAGCGTGTGGTTTTGTTTAAAACGTTTACCTTTTTAATCCGGCGCCTGGAAAGCGCATTATTTTAATCATTCGCCATTCTTAAACACCCAAGGGAATACAAAATTTTATTTGTGCAGCGTTGTTATTTTCCTTTCTTAACGTGACCTGCATTATAAAATACTCGTCTAGAATAGAATGACATATTTAGATTGTTTCTATAAAGAAAATCAAATTATTAGTTGTATTAACAATTGGAAGCTTTTGCAATATTCAATACTGATTATGTTTAGTCTATTTTTTCGGTATGGCGTAATAGTTATAATAGCAACTTTATTATTCCATAATTACAAATTTATAGGAATTTATACTCACTTTCTTGTTTTGTTTAACACAGTTTTATACATTTTGATGGCTTTTAAATATTTTAATATCCCATTAAAAATATCAGTGTTTCTAGAAAATAAGACGATACTAAACAGTAATATTATATGATGAATTCTAGAAATGTATTGGCTTAGTGAAGAACCATTTTAGTAGTCAATTCGGTATTTATACTATTCACTCATGTCATTATACGTCTTTGACACATTTTTATTGAAATGCGTAGTTATTCAAAGTTGGTTATCATGTTGGTATGTCTATTAGGTATCGTGCAGTTTTCCAGGAAACCGTTTTATGCTACATGCATGCACCAGCAATACATTACGGCATAATAAAACGACTCCAAGTGTGCTTGTAATAATGTTATAGCTTACCGAGACATAAAAAAATGATCGTGGATCATTGTTTCGCAGAAAACACAAGTTATTATCGTTTCCGTTGATATTATAACTATTATTAGACATTTGTAGATTAATCTATTAATAATAAAACAACTGTGGATATATTCATTTAGATTGATAACAAGATATAGTGGTAGATGTTTTCGGTTGCCATGTTCGCAGGTTCAAATCCCGATCCTGACACTTTCATAAATCAATTTACGGATGTTATATCATAAATTAATAAAAAATGTTAGAATTCGTACTAATTTATTTTTTCTTTTGCAGTTGAACTTCAGCCAAGAAAAATCATCGCTTTTACTGGTGAGCATTCATATCAAATTAAAACACCCATATCGTACCCAGAAGTATCGCGTTGAAATCGATAACGCTTATCAGGAAAACGTTTAATGTGAAAATTTTCATTCAAATTGCAACTATTCTAAATTCATAAAGTATTACCATTTATTGGCATAACAACTTAAAATATTTAAATTTATATTTTTGGCATAAAGAATGTGCAACACTCTGTACTTATATTTTCACGAAAACATGCAATGCAGAGGCGTACGAAGTGCAAAAGCTGTCAGTTGACGTCACGTCACCCCTCCATATCCTTTTGCCATGAGAGTGAATTGAAAAAATAAAATACTAGTTTCGTGCCCTCAATAGCACCCTGGGTAATAACCACACAGCCGACTTTACTACGTTGAATTGATTCTACGCACGGAATATCTAAATGCAGAAGCGGATTCGAATTTTAATACCCAGCAAACAATGTCTACCAACCTTTGGAACGTATCTATATAGACTGCACATATTATTAGTTATTTTATTTTACATACGACTTAATTCTCGATAACTTTTTTATTCCACTTGTTAGACTTATTCCACATGTCACATTTTGTAACACAAGTGGAATAACAAAGTTGTCCATAGATGTAGTAACCGCCAAAACATTTGAAAATATATTAATTGACATTATGTTTGACTCAGAACAGGAGCCTTCGTCTTTTTGGAAGAGTCCCGAATCCCGATTGAGGTCCTATTTTTTATATTCGATTTCATATCTGACAGGCGAACTATGTCTTTCTTTTATTTGTTTTCGTTATTTTGTGAAATTTCTCCAAATGTACTTGATTCATTTTCATGTATACTTATACTTATCAATACCAACTTTTTGATCTCTCAAAATACAAATTGTAGCAAATTATTGTCAAAAAAACAATTCCACATTTAAAAATTGAGTCATTTTTTTTCTTATTACTCCACAGCACTATTTTTATTTTAACGACTGCCATTCATAATCTGAATCTACATTTTATACCTTAAATATCAGCAAGTGGTTTTAGTCAACATTATCTCTATATTTCGAAGTTTTTATGAGTAATCAGATAAAAAAAATTCATGAAACTACTTGTCGCCTATTTAGAAATTAACAGCAAATAAATCTTTAATATAATCTAAGTACGGTAAAACCTCCATTTACACTAAAGTCGGGACAGTGTAATTCGTGGTAGGGTAATTGGGGGAGTGAATCTCTTAAAAAAAATAAGTATTTGGTTATTTCCACAAAAAATGTAAAACTAAGATTTCCCTTAGTTTTGCAAAAAAATAAATATTGACGAAGAAAAATAGTTACCAAGTGAGAAAATGCAAAGGGCACCAAAATCCCACACACAAACAGTCGCCCGCTACACGTGTATAGCCTGGGACGTGAATTGAATACACAGACGTTAGCCAAAATTTGACTGTATACGCGACACACGACTGTCTCGTAGTAACGACAATGGAATGCGACCGTGCAATTGGGGATTTGCGGCGAATATTTCAAGCCAGCGCATAATTCGGGTTAGTGTAATTTGGGTTCCACTGTAATCTAAATTTCTTAATCTGTAGAAAATACAGTTCAATGTAATTTTATTTCTAAATTTATAACACAGCAATAAATTTTGTACGAAAACTGCCCTTACCATTTAATAGTTTCCTTGTAAATTAACGTTAGTACAAATTCTGTCATTTAAAATTTAGCAAGGGCCTCGTTTACTTGTCGATGGATACTACTTGCAGCTTTTGGTGATCTACTGTAATCTGTAACAATGTATCATTAAATTTAATATGTATCCATATAACATACTAGTCCACCCCCTGTTTTCTGTAGTCTGATCTCGGTGCACCTGTGCTTAACCTTTTAGGTGTAGTTCTAAATTGTATCGAGAGCATGGCGATATAATTTCTTGTTGGGGTAACCAAAGCACCTGAGTCTTTTTACCTCGAAATTTGTCTAATAGAGAGATGTTTGAGACTGTATTTTGCAAAAAAAATCTGTAACATATATACTCAATTATATTTTACAAGATTTTGAAATAACACGGTCCATTAAGATTACTATATTTTTTCATGATTTTTTTGTTTTACTTTAATTCTCGAAAAAAAAATCACTGAAGAGGATGACGGATTTTTTAATAACAAGAAATCCATCAACACAAATTTGAAACAAGGCCGCAGTAAACATTGACTACGGAATCTTTGTCCGAAAATAGGATTTTTCGGTCAGAATATGTCAGGAATTTACGAATTTACATAAAATTACAGAATTGGCCAGAAGGCCGCACCAGAGTAGTCAAAAGACCGCAGGTTCCCCACGCCTGGTCTAGTCCATTATAAAAGTCTACGTATATAATCAAGTAGCGTTGAATAGTACATATTATTATTTCTTAATTAAATTAAAAATTCATATTTTTAATTATATTTTGTATAGTACTTTTTGGACCTTCATTATTACCTTATTTAAACGATTTTCTATTACACTATGTTGTTTTTTTTTATCAAATAACACACATTTTTATGGATCCGTATCTACTGTGTAAAAAAATAATTAAGTGTATTAAATATTGTTTAAACAATTTATAACTACCGCTCTTTGGGCCAGTGATTTGAAACCCTGACCGTAACTCACGGTTACATTGGTTTTAATTGATATCCAACTGTCCGGTTGCTCATATTGTCCAGAAAGATGAATTCGTGTAGTACATAGTGCTAAAAATCTCTAACATCAATATGTATTGTCATGATTTGTATTTGTTCTAATGCTATGATGTTTTTTGTTTTTATTTAAATTTTCAAGCACCATCTGTTGACATGTGTTTATTTACAACAAACAAACAAGATAACTGAAAATATATGTCGGTTTGTAACTATCCATGCTTATCTGATATTGATGTAAACAACTATGCCGTTTTGATCCGACGATAAATATCATAAAAGCACGCATCATTTTTTTAAATAAAGTTGTTTTTATTAGTTTTAAATAATATTAAAGATGAAGAAACACATAATCCACAATAGTTCAATTGAAACCAAAATCAGCATATCGATTTTTCAAATTAGCAAAACTTTCTTGCAGCAAATGAACTACACATTAACCTATTTTGTAGTCGCTTTTATTAAATTTGCACGCCACGCTAGAATCCAATCAATACCAAAACTGTTTATATAAGAGATCCACGATATTTTCAGCATTCGTTAACATGTTTATTCTGTTTGAAAAAGATATCAATTTCATAACTGGAAATATCCAAAAATAACTCATTTACATCATTTTACGCAGCGGTTTCGTCCTAAATATTTCCGCGAGCTACCGTATATTGTATTTGATAGAAATAGGGTATGTATACAAACAGAGCTATAAAAATATACATGTTTGATTTTTTTAATACTTATATATATCGTTGACGTATAGCTTAATAGTTTCAACATTCAAACATCCGAAGAGTTAAATTGAAAAACACTTTTGTAAAATTACGCGGTAATGTAGAAATTCACTTTCATTGTTTAATGAAATTTTCACTGCAGTACAGTACATTTATTACGTTTTATCCCTATTTTTATGTTATGGTTTTGTCAGGTGAAAAAAAACCGTTCCATAACAGTTTATTTGTCGTATAAAATAATTATACACTATTATTATTATGATTATTCATGTGACGAAATCAATTCAAATACAACAAACTTTATTATTAAATAAATGCTCGTGATTCTGTAAAATGTTAATAAACGATACCCATTTTTATATGGGTATTAATTAGCCCGATACTTCGAAGGAAAAAGGTTATGTACAGTTGAATACATAACATGTACGTAGTAATAAAACTTAATTATTAAAATGTTAAGTTATTCTAGTAGTAGAAATCAAGCGCAGTATATCTGTCATTAAATAGGACTTCTAACGACTTAATAAATAGCGAATTTACAACGTGTTCTTATATAACGTCAAAACACGACGCCTGTTTCTCTAGGTGGGTTGAATGGCATCGGTTGTAGCGTCGCCGGTAATATAGAGCGTCGTTTTATGTCGCCCGTTTTAAAATTAGAGCAATACCGACGTCCGGAAGATCGATGCGTCATCACCCCCATCCGAGTGTCGCGTCACTCGACCTCTGCGTCGCGCCGTCGGAAGGTGTTGCAACACGCCGGCGAATTCCTGCATCCAGTCAACAAACACAATGTTGATTCAGTTGTTGCATCTTAGTAAACATTACAAAGAATTATCACACGTAAATAAAAAATATTGAAGATAATTCATTATTATAAAACCTGGGGTTTATTATTACCGTTGGATTATGGAAAAATAACGGGACAAAAGATATCGACTGTGGAAAGGAAAAAGGACGTAACCCATAGTTTTCTCAAAACAGCTTTTTTTCGATAATCACAATGTATCAAACTTGATACACGTTCTATCAAAGGATGCAAGCTGCAAATGCCGAATTAGTATCTAAATTTAGGTTTCAAGTTTGAAAAAGATGACCTTGTAAAATATTAAAACCAAGAAAAAAGACTGAAATGAAAGTTTTTTCAAGACTATTTATTAAATTATTATTAGGTTATGTCAATTAAACATCAGTTTAGGAGTCTCCGTGCACTTAAAGATTGTGTATAATTCATAGTTTGCATATGGCCCAAAATCATCAAAACACGTGTTTTGCGCCTCCTGTAAAATTTTAAATGTGTGGGTTACGTCCTATTTCCCTTCCATAGTCGATATGTACTTCAGCTTTTTGGAGTATACTGAGGGTTTAAACAATAACCGACTTTTTAAAAAAACCGGTTTTAGAATTACAATATTTCTTAAAACTCGGGTGAAATCAGTTTTCGAAGATTTACTGAAAGAACAATTCAAATGAAATTGCAAAAAAATCAATTTTTTAACTTTTATTTTGAAATATTAAACTAGTGTTTCGAAAAATATTTTAATTCTCTGCCAGACCTCCTTTAAACCGACAAGCCCTAATTATACTGATTTTAATGTCCCTGTTTTTCCACAACTCTACCAGTGTTCCCGAAAGATTATCGACATCGTTTTTTTAACTCTATACCTATTCAACAGATATTATATATTGGAAAGTGACATAACTAAAACCAATGTCTACTCGTTAATTATTTTTCTCTAATAAAAGATACATATATAATGTAACTTAAATTATGTCGAACCATGATCAAAATATGCTGTTAGGGATTAGATATTTCTGCTGAATATGTAATTCAATGCAGACATTTTATTTAAATTAATATTGCACGCGATCTTGGTATAATTTTCCAGACTAGCTATGTTTATTTCAGTAAAGGTAGTATGACAGGCGAAGCGTTCGAACAGGGCGCATCAATAAACGAACCTCTGAGACATTGTAACCTGTTTTGTCAATATAAGTTCATTATTATTGATTTGACAACTACCTTAGAGGTGTCAGTTTGATATTATCATATTGTATTTGTTTCACACCTGTTTCTTATGTTTGTTGTAAATAAATATTTCTATTCCCAATGTTTAATAATTCTGCGGGTCGAACAATTATAGTTATAAATCTTTTTTTTTATGTTAAAACTTTGCTTATATGTATACATTTTTTCCCACCTTCTATTACAAACTAAAAAAAACATTTATCTGATTACTCAATCAAAAAACAAAACCATATCAATGATATTTATTTAATTGATTCGTAAATTGTTTTTTTGAGGTTTTTTTTCGAATTAGGAACACTTTTTCCAACCACAGCCAATTTGACAGCTGATAGCTGACTTGTGCTCAGTTTGGTTTACCATTTCACCATGAATAGACTAACGTCAGAACAACGCTTGCGAATTGTGCAAATTTATTTTTTCAAAAATTATGCCGGCTAGAACGTTACATTCAACGGAGAGGCGCTATAAGTCCATGATTACTGACATTTTCGTCCTCCAATTGAATAGTATTTATGTGAAAAGCTGTGGTTTCGACAAGACAGCATAACATGCCACACAGTGCGTGCCACTGTCAGTTTATTTAAGAAAATATTCGATGTGAGCATAAAATGTATCTAAAAAAAATTAAAGCTTTCAGCGGTTGATTATTCACGATAATATATAGGTATATATTAAAATTAATAAATTGTTTTTAAATCAATTTCTTGTTTCATGGTAAAAATTATCACCAGTTAATATTAATCATCAACTTAGATAACCTTAGGTAATCAAAATCAGAACCGTTTATTTTTTTTACTAATTTTATACAATTAATACTTTCTGATCAAGCTACTCTGCAATTATATTTTTACATTCCTTATATTTACGGATCAGTTCGTTATTTTCTAAATCTGAAAATACCCCTTATACTATAATCGGACAAAGAATCAAAGCTTCTAATGTGTTCTCATTAATTACGAACACATCATTTTTTATAGGTCAAATGTCAACGATATTTGATTGACACGACAAAAATTACAAACCAAATTTACTTTTCACGTTCACGAATTTGTGCTTTTTGGTGCGTAGAAAAACGGTATATTTATCTCTTGCGTGATGTCATTATAATATATTCAGAAGCCATTTTCTAAGGGATTTTTACTACATATAATAACAGTTGCATTTTATTACATAACATGGCGCTCATGGCACCCTTAGTAATCTAATCTTATTTCATAATAGTCATAATAATTCTCGGCGAAACACTTAGAATACGCATTCCCTCTTTTATAAAAGTCCATTCTCGATCATAAGCGACGTGAAATATCCATGTTTCTTAGAAAATTGCTTTGGAATAACAAGTAATAGAGCTTTCCCTCCATACTTCAATCGATATATCAGCAAGGGAGATTATTTTCCGAGTTTCTTTACCTATAGAATAAGGGTCATAGAACTCGTAGTTATTGTCCAACAAAGGAAAATCAGAAAACGTAAATAAGCAGAGAAAATATATTATGTTATCTGTTACTGTTGCTTATTTATAAATTTTTGGACGTGTCACAATATAAAAATAGTATGTTACGTGAAAATAATTTCCTCATAAATATGTATTTTTAAATCAGCATTATATTTCTGCGCACTTACAGTAGAACCTCGTTATAATGGACAAAATTCCCAGTAAATCATTAAATTTGTTAAAAGCTTCCTATTTAAATTCAAGTATCACCGTTTGTAAACAATGTTTTGCTCATGATAATCGGCATTAATTCGATAAATAATGCCATGCCATCCTGCTTGTAGATTGAATTTTGCAACTCTGGCCTCTGATTTACACAGCTGCACAGTAGTTTAATTTATTTACGAACATAACTTTATTCGTATTCTAAAATATTTTACCTACATACTTGCAAATAATATGTGTTTTCGGAAATAATATTTATTTATTTCTATTTTTAAAAATCAAACTGTTGTATGTAATGTACCGGTATTAACATATGCCTCCTTACCCACATTAATCCGTTATATGTAGGTTCTACTGTATAATAATTTGTTTTATTCATTAGAATAACATGAACTTATATTAAATTCCGAATAAGATAGTTTTTTTAGATTTGATGCGTATCTGGAAAATTGAAAATATATCCTACTTATTGAAATTTCCTCGTGTAAATAATAAGGATACGAAAAACTGGCAGAGCTTTGTGGTTGGATTTTTTGTGATGCTTGGGAAACACATATTGTGTTGTATTAAATTATCGTATATACACAAAAACACTTTTTTGTTTATTTGGAATATAATTCATTGTTTCGTGTTTTTTTTAAAAATATTAATGGCATAGTCATTATCGTTTTTTTTTCTCGCTTAGTCTCTTAGTAAAATATGAAATCAATAATAATTATAACAAATATGCAATGTCGTAAGAAGTAAATTTAGCGGAAAAAATGGAAACCTATTATTAAATAAATGAAAAATACGGACAACTAATGTTTAAAAAATAAACATGATTATTATAAACCATTTTCGCTTTATAAAATTAGATTATATTTTTGTAAAGCAATTCAACGTCGGTTTTTTTTTCAAGAAATGCTTCGTAATTTAGGCACCCCTTCACTTTCACTTTTTCGTAGAGAGTAAAGGAAAATACGTGTACATATAAGGATAATCGCTTTGCCTGCATACATTTATAGGGCTAGGTAAGTGGGAGGGATATTCATCCCTTTGAACACAAATCTACTGAAGTGGTACCCTGGTCCATCGTTTCTTAACACATTGACTGCTTAGTCTGTACATACATGATAATGGTACGGGTTTTTTTTTCTAGAGACGCTCTTACCGTATTATATGATACGGACACATCTCAGAATAGTTAAATTTGAACAAATTATTCGTCGTTTTAAATTCTCAAGAACAACACTAGCACATCACATTGGCTCAGTAATATGTACTAGGAAATTCGTAAGGTCATTTCGAGTGCGTATGTTTATATCGGTGTAAAATAGTATCATAAATTATCAGAATTTTTTAACGTGCCATCAATGTTGTATGTTTTAATGTGCAATGAATTTGTAATGGTTACCTCAAACATTTCAAAACAACCGTTAAAAGTAACAAGTTAAGACGAATGTGGGAAAGATAGATTGGGGTTCAACCATAATCAATCAAATAAATCAATTTATTAATGAATATTTTTTGTGATATAAATTATCCGTGGATTGAATTGGTACCTTTTTTTATTATTACTGGTTGAAAAACAAAAGAAAAGAAACTATAAATTCTTCCTGCGTGATCACATATACCTGCTAAATTGATCAATACCTTAAGAAGTATTGTGGGTTCACAGAATAGTGGTGCGTAATAATGGTGTAATTTTAATCCACCGCTAGGTAACAGCCCATGGTTTAGGGGAAGTTTCCGTGAGGGTTGGTTTGTGACGCAATGGAAGGCTTGCCCGTTGGTTAATTATCAGGGGTCACGCACGCCGGACATCACCCCCTCACTGTATATCTGTCCATCAGATCTGTTCCGTAATACACTCTGAAGTCTGAAGACAAACTGCGTCTTCTTAATGGCTCCTTTCTAACAGGCTAAGTACTCGTGAGAAAAAATAGAATTGCAATAGTATGTATAACATTAATAGCTCTAAAAATACAATTACAAATTGTTATGTAAGTACACTCACATTTCAGATCCATATCGCTCCTGAAGTCGAGTGGTGAACATTCTTTTAAGTCGTCCTAATCAGTTGTGTCCGTGAGCTTTAATTCCAGTGCAACACTTTCATATACACTCAACTCTTTTTCACTCGGTTCATTAAAAAACCCTAATACAGTGGAACCCCCAATTACACTACCCCGAATTACGCACTGGCTTGAAATATTTGCCGCAAATCCCCCAATTGCACGGTCGCATTCCTTTGTCGTTACTACGAGACGGTCTCTGTGCCACACATACAGTCAAATTTTTGCTAGCGTCTGTGCATTCAACACGTGCCAGGGTATACACGTATAGCGGGCGACTGTCTATGTGTGGGATTTTGGCGCCCTTTGCATTTTATCACTTGGTAACTAAATATTTCGTGAATATTTTTTTTTTTTGCAAAACTGCTGGGAAATCTTAGTTTTGCATTTTTTGCGGAAAAAACCAAATCCCTGATTTTGTATGAGATTCACACCCCCAATTACACTACCCCGAATTACACTGTCCCGACTTTAGTGTAAATGGGGGTTTTACTGTATTGGTGTTATCAATGAACGCGTTGACTAAATTCCTTGCCACCCATCTGATGTTAAAACGGGACGTAACAAGATCAACTTCAATTAACAATTCGTCCTTACACATGAATATCTGAAGATACCAAAAAGTGAATAAAAAATTCAGGCGTGTGGAAAATTTGAACAATTCAAATTTGATGTTGTACAAACCATCAAACACTATTAGCTTATACATATTATTTTAAAAGTCGCCTAAAATTGAGTTACACTTTATTGGCCGTAAGGAGTCTACTTGTGATCCAAATTTATTCATACTATTTTGCTGAACTTCTTTATAACTCACCTCAGCCTGAGACTTACATTTTTATACATGTAGAGAAGATATTATAATATACTATATGTATGAATTGAGTGAGACCTTTATCCAAAATGGTAGATATCGTAAAATGTATGTCACTTGAAAAGCGGATGATCCTCGCTTTGGGAATACATATCCAGCTTTATGGGTAGGTAATATGAAAATATTACGTCTTTATGAAACTGAAAACACCATACTCACTACTTATATATATAGTATCTACATTCAAAAAACAGATATCGTCAACCTTGGGTAGTGTGCGGATAAGCTGTATGTACCAGAATTTTGCTGACATCTAAATAAAGGATTTTTTTTAAATCTAGTTTAGTGTTATATATACCTCAGTAAGCAGCTTAACCCGTTAACAGCTAGAAATAAATAACGTAGTAAGCTAGTAAAAAAATAACGTAATAAGCTAGCAATTTTCTAAAAACTAATAAAGGAAAACTTAATATTCATTTTGTGAGTCCTTAAGAGATGTCTGACCCTTTTTCAATGATGAAAACTCTAAAAAATATTTATTGACGTCGTGATAATGACAACACACTGGTGGGTAGCGTGTGTGGTTAGTAAGTATGCGACACACCGGTGGGTCGTTAGCTTTAGAGTGGTTAAAGTTACGGAAAAGTTTGTCAAATCACGGGTTAGTTTTTTATAGACTTCCATGAACGTTCTTTATTTATTGCAATTAAATTATTTTCACCTATCAAATACGGCCCGGTACGTCAATCGATATATATATTACATTTAAGACACGCACATGAAAAGGTTTTACATTACTATCCTAAAACATGAAAATACCATTTGAACAACACATTTTTATATCGTCGTTATTCAAGAGAAAATGATCAAGTGCATTTTTCAACTGAATGTCTTGCGAAAATAGTTGTTTTGGAAGAAATGTCTTACATAATATACCTCTAAACCAGTTGTTCACACGGGAAATTTCACCGTTGCCGCATTATAAACATCAGTGGCCCTATGTAAGTGTCCCGTGGCCGCACCAAATTTTTTTTAAGATGTGATAATAACATTAGTTGCATTTACAAAAAAAAACTTTAGTTTTGGTGGCCGCAGCAAAATCCTCCGGTGAGAGGATTTTGATAATGTCAATAACTATATCATAAGTGTGCAAGGAATATGAAGGGTTTTAAGAGAAACAAAATTTTGCAACAGTTGTCGTGAACATTTTACACTTAATTTTCTACTATCTATGTACATGTTTTTTTCAAGTGTTTATTAATACATTCTACAGTATAACAACGGCAATTTGATAGTCAGAAAACTGTTCATTTTATATAATTCCATTACTTTAATCTAAACTAAAATGATATCCATATTCCGTTTCGATGCATAGTTATGACCCGGTTATTTCAGCAACTCATCTTTTTTTTATCCTACCTACCTACCTACCTACTTGACGCTGTACCCATCTTTATGTGCTACAGATATGTTATTCATCGCATTATAATGACCATACCACACAATAAAAAGAGCTGCAATCCATTTTCAAATGAAAAGCCTTAACTCATACAATTTGTAGCCCCTGGCCATATACTATAGCACTAAAAATACCTCCCAACGGGTATCTAATAAGATAAGCTCTTTTTGATGGGTCGATAAACATTATATTAAGAGACATATTGTATTTGGACAATACCATCCGACTTAAAATCAATGGTAACAAAATTAGTAGCATCCTTACTCGATGAGATCGGACTGGATCCAAATCCCGACCAGTTCAATATCACATTTCAATCATTCTATTTTATTTTTAATTCTTGAACATGTGTTAAAACTTTGAGTCGTTAAAATTTCGTACATAGCACGTTTTGTCACTAACGACACGGGTTTTACCTTTCGGAATCGTCAGACGTTCAAGTGCACTGATGAGATTCAAGTCAATCGGAAGATGCCAAAAAGCGATTTCCAGGTCGTTAGTTACAAAACGTGTGAGAGTGCACAACATTTGAAAGATTTAAGTTTAATTTTGAAATTCCATCCTCAATGAAAAAATAAATATTGAACATACTATATATAGTACATATTGCTTTTATCTCCCTTAGTTTATCTCAGGTGATTTTAAAAAATCTCACATAGTAAAGTAGATAATGTCATGTCATACAAAGTACGTAATATATTCTTTCTTATAATAAGTATATATCACAACAATTGAGTAGAATCTTAATTCTACAGTCAATTGACTTGACAATTTTCATTGCACAATTTAATATTATATTACCAGGAAAAGCCTTTTTAGACAAAAAACAAATCAAGCTTCGGATGCAGTAGCGGCCAGTCAATGTGGCATTGGATCAATGCACCCCTTGTATATGCAGGGGTGGTTATATTTCATGAATTAATATTCAAATTCGTAAATTCCCGACATATTCTGACCGTAAATTTATGTTTCCGGCCAAAGTTTTCCTAGTCAATGTTTACTGCGGCCATTAAAGAATCAGAAAAATGAAGAAGCCTTTAGAGAAGAAAAGGTTCCCCACCCCTGGCCTAGGCTCTACTCCAACAATATGGAAACAGTGTTGGATGTGCCTAAAGTCTAGGCACATTTTACACTATCCATATTCAATAACGGCCGAGTTATAATATTCGTTCTCCTAAAACCGAAATCGTTGTGATATTGCATTTGCATTACTGGCATAATAACAAATTTTAGTCGTTGTGTGAGAAACCGAGTCTGAACGTTTCTTGTACGCATGTGTCGTGAGTACTTAAGTACTGGGCATTTGTAAAGCGATTCTGACACATCCACTTGCACTTTCATATTATAACTCGTAATGCTACACCCACAAGCAGTCTGGGGCGATCAGCGTTCACTGAAATGCAATAAAATGTATACACCAAGGATGGCGAACCTACGGCACGCGTGCCTGAGGTGGCACGTTTGAGAATTTGTATGGCACGCGAAAAATTTCAAAAAAATAAATAATCCGTAAATTATTAATTTATTCAATTTTATTAGTTTTGAAATGTGTCCTAAGATAAACGACAATCATTTAAAAAAATCATTTATTTTGTTAAAAAAATACTGCTTGGGCACGCTACACAATCGAGAAACTATATTTAAGGATTTTTGGCACGCGGACCCAAAAAGGTTCGCCATCCCTGGTATACACACTAGGTCAGACATGCCTAACCCGCGGGACAATTAAAGTTTTCAGCTTTCTTTATTTTGCATTTTGGTATTCACACAATTAAAGAAACTTTCTTAACTCCATTTTACGTGTAGATGGAATCAGCGCTTCCACATTTGATGAAGCTAGAACTGCAATCAAACAATGAGTTAAAGTGCTCGTTCGAAAGGAATACGTTCGAGTTTTATCATAAATATATCCTCAAAGATAAGTTTTGAAAAAAAAGACACTGGCAGTGCGCACTGGAGTAGCTAGGGACCGAGGGTCCCAGAAAATTGCTCGATGAAAACACGACCAATCAACTGCGATGCGCGTCGACTAAATTGCCAGTTGATATCAAACGATATGCAAAAACAAGTGTCACATTAATTATAAGGTAATAAAATATTTTGAATATTTTCTTTGAGTGCGACCCGGCCCACTTATGGCTCAGTATTATTTTTTTGGCCCATCAAGCGATTTGGATTGAGTACCCCTGTAATAGGTTTTACTCCGCTTAAAATACTGATGCACCATGCGGCTAAATCTATCGAATTGATATTTTTTGCTTACCTTATAAATGCCAATCTAATGAAGTTATTTGATATTGTTTATCTCTAACAATGAGTCGTAAAAATTATAGAAAATATATACGTAGACCTGAACAACAAATTCTTCTTTTATAATGTAAAATAGCTTTTTGCAGTATTTTTACTATTGGATTATTATGTATTGTTAAAAATATACTTCCGTCTGAAACTAGTGAGGCACGTCTGATATTAGCAGTGGCGGTTCTAGGTACTGGGCTAGGTGGGCTAAGCCCGACCTGCATTTTTCACCCAAAACTTAAGATGGCTGAATAAAAATGAACAGCAATTCGGCCGCTGAACAAAATAAATACATTTATAAGCGTAACTAACCTTTCCCAAATGAATATAATATCTTTGTTTTAATTTTCCTCTGTCAATATAAGACAATGTTACGTCTACCTACAATCATATTCTCGATTGTGTTTTGTATTACAATTTTAAACTGAGCCGGCATAAAAAAACAATAACCCTATAAATACTTCATAGAGAACAGGCAACGTGACGTCAGTCTGGCAACACCAAAGACTCAAGGGCTAAATCGTTCAAGCCCGTAACCACAGACAATATTTCTTTACACTGGGGCGCAATCAAGCACGATTAGATTTTTTTTTGTATTTGTATGTACGGAAACGTCATCAAACACAAACGATTGTGTTTCAATCTGTCAAGCTTCTGTCGATCGTTGGGGGCTAAACTGAATCTGCCCATTACGCATACTTATGCATTGAAACACAAAACCAATATCGTTGTATTGTATGAAAGTGACAGGTATTGACTTTCAGTGTGACAGTTCTGTATTGCTTTTAGTAGGTACTTGTTATTTCACTTTGAAAGAGACGAATTTAAGGATTCCGTATTATTATTCTATTATTTCTTAGTTACATTAGCATTGATTTTATTATATAATAATTTATGCATTGCAGTAGTGTCGTAGTATTTGTTAATTTGCTTGTAGATTAATGTATAAGGTGAAGTGGAAATATGCTTTTCTCTAGCCCACCCAAGATTTTAGGTCAGGAACCGCCACTGATATTATGGTGGATTCACATGTTGTTATTTCTCTTATTATATTTTATTTCACAATCGCAAAATATTGTAAGACCACGGTCAATTTTTCCCTTGTTAGAAACACCGACACAATATCACGGATGTTCGAGGTAGCCAATTTATTCCGTGATGAGGTAAACGCAGAAGTTCAACATCCACTTTTTTTACTGCAATAAAACCGGTATATGACATCATGAGATCACTTCATAAGTGATTCAATAAAAAACAACGTGGGCGCCAAATAGCACCGTAGTCGTTAAAATAAAGACGGCTTTAATAAGTCGTACAAGGCCAGCGTTTTATACCACTGGCTCTGAACCTTTTTCAACTACTCCCTGAAAGCTTTACTCCAAGAATATGAATCAATATTTTTGATAGATTCTGCGGATACTTTGAGGAAATTGATTTTGGATATAAACTAATTTTAATAACTTTGTTATTCGAATGTGCTACAAATTGTCACTCGTGTTTTTTGGTTTCTCTTATAGGTTTTTTTTTATTGGTAAAATTTATTTACTGAACAGAATGAAGAATTATAATGAACTAGCTGTAAGCCCGTTGACCTCAACGGGGGGATTTTTGTTGCATTTTTAAGAAGTCAGAAAATTACAAACCTATTTATTGAATAAGCCAGAAATTCTAAAAATAAAATAAATATATCTCGGGGCATATATCGACAGCATGCCCTGTTGTATTTAAATTGTAAATTATTTAATTTTTGGAATAATGTTGAGTTTGCTAACAATTATTTTTCCTATTAGCAGAAATATACCTCGTAAATTACCTAATTTTTGGAATAATGTTTAAGTTTGCTAACATTTTTTTTCGTAGTGACAGAAATTTCGTAAAATATTAAATCTTTGGAATAATGTTCAAGTTTGCTAACAATCATTTTTCATAGTAGCATAAATCGACCTCGGCGCATATATCGACAGCCCTGCAGTTTTAAATTGTAAATTACTTAATTTTTGAAATAATGTTTAAGTTTGCTAATAATCATTTTTCACTTGCAAAATGGTATAAATTAATTGCACATTTTATCAAAACAAAATTATCAATTTTCCATGTTACAATCAAATGCATATTTATCAAATTAATAAGAATAAATTAACTTCACTAATTCGCCAAACGGAGCTTATTTTTAGGAATATATGAGTCTTTAAGGGAACCAAACATAAAAATGGTGAAACTTTTCCATTTGACTTTTAAGTGCAATTACGTTTTCAATTTTTTTTTGTGGGAACTGTCATCAATTTTAATTTTATGTGAAAGTTTTTTCAATAAATAAGCATAAAGAAGTAATACAAAATAACTTAGATTATTCCACGTATTGTGCTACAAACTGTGACACGTGTTTCGCCTATTTCAGAGGCATCCTCAGACAGACTTACTTTCAGTAAGTAAAAGTAAGTCTGTCTGAGGATGCCTCTGAAAAAGGCGAAACATGTGTCACAGTTTGTAGCACAATACGTGGAATAATCTAAGTTATTTTTTATTTTATATTCAAATGAACTTCCACAAAGTTACCGACGAATCCATCGAAAGCATAAACAATGTATTTTAGAGAAAAAATGATTTAAATTATGCAATAAAAAGGGTGGGTTCAGTTCACTTTTTCCCATCATCCTAACTTGGCTCACTTTCCGTATTTTAATCTCGTTGTCCCCAATCTATCAAACTATTTCGCTTACTTTATTTATATTACTATTTGAGCATAAATTTACCTTTTCCAAAGCATAGACTCGTTTACTCGTTATTTAAAACAAAAGATACAAAATTATTAAATTATCGGGATAAATTCTAAATACCCTCTGTTAAAACGTAAAATATTTAATAGCCGTCAGCATACATATGACACACATGGAATATTTGCATTTAACTGTCGAAACTATATTATGTAAAATAAACCACAATCATTATTTGACAGGTGTTCCATTTTTGAATCTTGAATACAAACAATCGAAGTCAGTTTGTGAATCACAAATATCGTTCCATTTTCAAATTTTAATTTATATACACTATTTTTATCGCCTTGATATTTATGACGTTAGCTCAGTTGATAGAGAGCTCGACTGGTAATCCAGAGTTATGTGTTCGATCCACGGTCGCGGCATTTTTTTGTATGAATTTTTTTCAGCAATTTGATTTGTTTCGTCAAATAATAAACAGTGTATTGGGAAAATATGTCTTTAGTATGAATAAAAATATTGCGTCAGCGGAGCTTTGAGGAGGGAGGGGGAAGGGGCAGGGGGAGGGGAAATCGCGGACAATCATGCAATCATACGGACATTATCGAGTATTAATATATAGATGTTTACTCTATTAGTAGATAACCTTACGATAGTTGGTTTTTAGATTATTTTTAAAGAAATGAAAAACTTTGATATAAAACAAATGTCCATATAATTAAAACCAGGGTTGTGGAGTCGGAGTCGGGTTTCGTGGAATCGTGAAATCGGGTGTTTTTCCGGAGACGGAGTCGTTAAAACCGGAGAAAAATAATTTAAAGTTATTTAAAAACAAATGCTATTTTTTTTATATTGATTTGTGAAATCTACTAGAATTATTATAGTAGCAAGAATGATATGATGGTATACAGCAGGCGTCGGCAACCTGCGGCCCGCGAGGCATCGTGTTGCGGCCCGCAAGATTCTCGCTGCATCGCATGTGACGGTCTCATGTCATTACAGTCTAATGACATGTGGTCCAAGTGCGGCCCGCTCTAATCCCCACGTAAAATATTTGGCACTTTTACAACAAAAGGTTGCCGACCCTTGGTATACAGATATGTAAGTTTAACGAAAATATTTGAAAAAAAAACAATTGAAGTCAGTTTTTTTATTTAGAGCCGCAGTCGTCTATTTTTACCAGACTCCACAGCACAGCCCTGATTAAAACACATTTTTTGTAATATTTACACTATTGTATGAACTTTCACCCATAATTGAGAGCTCTAAAATCTTATAGCAATTATCCACGCCTACTATATATATATATATATATATATATATTTAATCTGTTCAAAATATTTACAACTGTATCAAAACGTTCAAAATGTATTTTCTAATATAAACAATAATTACAGAAATACATTCATTCAATTCTTTTTCCCATCGTTTTAAAGAAATCTGTTATTGGTTACTACTCTTAGATTGAGAACATTTTTTTAAACTAGCGAGTTGATTATCTCGGCTAGATTCGATAATTCTGACTTACGTACACCTTTTTTTACAAAATTACTTTATATAATCTCGCTGTTAACGTTTCAATCAGCCACAATTTTTAATTAAGATAAAATTGTCATTACATACTGAAATAGATCAAGGAGACATGCCAGTGTGCTTAATTATTAGAAGGAACAGTTCGCTTTGCCTCGGCAATTATTATTTGTATGATATAAGAAATATGCATTATTCCAATCATCAAATTGTGAAGTTGGCCAGTAAAGCCCGCCGTAGCGAGTAAAAATTTCATGTAGAGTTGGTCCTAAATTCTTAGCACTAATTATATAATAATTTCATTGGTGATTACTATAATGTCATTCACTAGCGATGGTAAATATGAGCCACGAGAAAAAAAATCGATGACGCGTCATTCTATTGTTTATTCTATTGTTTTGTAAATTGTGTAAAAGTTCATAACGGGTGAAATATAAAACCAATGCAAAATCGAGTTTATGTATGTAATGTGCCAACACTGGACAGATGTATCACGGTAGAGCACCAGTGTGCCACACTTGATTTCGATGAAAGTGTCAAGCAATCATCGCGTATATTCAATTATCTTGTCTTACATAATTTTTATAACGATTAAACTTGTATCTAAATAAAAATGGCACACGGTATGAATTATCAAAAAGGGTAATTTTGTCACGCCGGTCGAATCCTATTTGCCATCCCTGATTCAATGCAACAAAACAGTGCATGGTTATTATATTGAGCCGGTATTGAGCAGATATTTTGTTCACATTCACTGATTATTCCATAATGAATGGAGGCCTCGCAATTACCGACTAATGTCATTGGTTAGCCGTCTCGTACAATTAATCGGGATTCGTTGTATAAAGGTTTAAGGGTCTCTTTCAATATTGAGTTGTTTAGAGATTTTTTTTCATGAAAGGAAATTTACGTAATTTTAAAGCTACATTTTACAATCTCAATATCACCTTAATAGTCTTTAGGTGACTTTCATTAGTGTTATAATATGCTTGAACGGATGAGAGTAATTTGTTATGCATGAGATAATTCACATTTTCTTACATATTAATTTATTATTATTACTGAGCCGAAGTGTGATGTTTTCACTCAATTTTGTTTGAGAAAAATTTAGCGTATACAGTAAAACCCCCATTTACGCGAATGTTGGGACCGTGTGATTAGGAGTCGCGTTATTGGGGGATTGAATCTCATTAAAAAATTGGGGGTTACGTTTTTTTTGCGAAAAATGCAAAACTGCCAAAACTAAGAATAAATGGGAAAAAATATTTGGACGAAATATTTAGTTACTAGATGGTAAAATACATAGCGATCACGCAGGCAGCCGCCCTTCTGTGTGTACAGTAACAATAACAATGTAATGCGACCACGCAATTGGGGGATTTTCCACGAATATATAATTAATAATAATTGGCGCGTAATTCGAAGTCTCGTAATTGGGGGTTCCATTTTATTATGTTTACTTTAGTTGGAATTGTTCTGTAAGAAAAATTTAACCATTTATTTCAGTGGCAAATCCCAACATACATAATTTATCAATATTCCAAATGAAATATTGAACCATGAGCTTAGAATTGTGCAATGGTTTTAAACTATATCTACCTAATGTATCTGCTTACAACAGGTAACGTCATCATGTTTTCGCAAGTGGTGGAGTATTTTAATAGTTTACCAACGTGAATATATTATGTATATCAAATTTAACAATATAAAACGATTTGCTTGATTCCTCTACCAATGTGTTATTCCAGTGAAAGGTAAACAGAGATATGCAGACGTCATTTCAATAACCAGCGCAACGGATATTTATGATGTCACAATATATTTGTTTATAAGAATTAGAACGGTGTTTTCATTTGTAAATCGTAGCTCAATTGAGAAAAATAAATTATAATATGAAGAATTATTAAAATGATCAGAAATCAGTTGCCTAATATATTCATACCATTAATCGCGACACCGATATCGAATAAATAATTAAATAGCGCCGACTTTTTCTCCTTATTTCAGTAGATTTGTAAGCTTTGTGTTGGGAGTGAATATAATATACTGTGGCACGGTTTCCAACTAGAGTTACCAGATTTCTTGCAAGTGAATCCGGGGCATTTGTCTGATTTGCTTACTTTCGAATCCAAAAACCCAGGAATTAGGGTATCCAATCCCAAAGCCTTTTTGTAATCCGGGATTTCGGGATTGATTTATTTTCAATCCCTTCTTACCCTACTTTTTTCCAGATTATATTCGAAACTCATTTTTTTAGCTCACCGAGGAATTTGAAATCCTCAATTCGCTATACTTTTTCCCCAGATTATCTCCGAAACTCGTTTTTTTTTTTTTAGCTCTTCCGATTCCAAAATCCTATCAATTTTCGGGATTTGCTCAAATTTCCGGTACAATTTAGTACTCATCCGGGATATGGGACAGCGATTCCAATTCTGGGACACCTGGCAACCCTATTTCCAACCCATGGTACGCGAAAAAATCAGTAATGGCGGATATGGAGGAATGAATAGTTTCCAAATATAAAATTAATAAACATTATCATAAATCATAGTCGACTACAATCTGTACAGTCCATGATCAACAATCCGGCAATCGATACCGTTTTCCTCTGATCCGGCATAGATTTTGGAGCGCATTTTTTAATTTACCGCGTTAGTGCACCAATTGTTCACATCTCACCGTTGTTGTTTTCAGTGAAGATTTTGTAAGAGGATTTAATAAAAATTACGACTGCCACGGAAGAGATATCACGTCAAATTTTCCGTGCTCAACACGCCACAGACGGGTTATCTCGTCAATTACTAATTAAATTAATAATTTCAAATTACAGCCGGCGTGTTAGATACAGACGTACTTTTTCTAATTACATGTATTTTGTAATTTTGTGTTTTTATTTAAACCATTTATCAGTAATTTAAGTATAACGAAATAGTATAATTTTATACCAGATAAATTTATTTAACTTTGAGCATATTATAATTGTGACTGCAAATAACTTTTTTCCACAAAATTTACATTGCGTCACGCTACCATGCCTTCACATTTCTTACCATGCAAATACTATATACAGTAAAACCCCCATTTACACTAAAGTCGAGACAGTGTAATTGGGGAGTGAATTTCATACAAAATTAGGGATTTGGTTGTCGTTGGCACACCTTTATTAAAACTATGTGATAACTTATTATATGTGCATAATTCATTTTGCTTTCGACGCTGTATCATAGAAAGTACATACAAGCTAGATTTTTATATTCATGTAAAAAAATACCCTAGTTTCCTGACAGGATGTAAATCAAATTTTCCACTGCTGATTTTACGTTATTTTTCAGACGTCAACATCGTCGCGTCATTTGGCGTCCATCAAAATGGCGCCACTGCTTTTGTATTGTTATCCATACCAGTATGACCTTTGAAAATGCTTTCATTAAATAATAACCACACGTTTTAGATCCAGTCTGTAACCGCATTGTAAAAAAATGCAAACGTATTATTTTTAGTTTAAAAAAAATAGTGTAAATTATTGCAATTATTGTGTCCCGCTATCAAATAAGGACTCACCAAGTACATATTATATGTATTAATTATATCGTTATCTGTTTGTTATGTTTAATACATACTAAAAATATATTTTTATACGTTTTCAAAGAAAGTTATTTAAAAGTCTTCTCGTTTATTATCATATTTCTTTATACACCTGATTTTCTTTTGCACGGATTTTTCAGTCTCGAAATAATAATTTACAAACAACGAATTAATGTATTTTTTTAAACTAAACAATTTAATTTAACTTAACACATGTGTTTAGATACCGTAAATAGTTTTGATACAAATAATTATTTTTATTCTAATGGCAATTCAGTGTGGAAGACTGTGAAAATGCTAACTGTAAAAATGTAGAAACATTAAAATGATCATCAAGCTTATCCCCATTTTCCATCATCATCTCAGTTGTTTTTTTCTTCCAGCAATATAAACATGATTTTATTATAAATTTACTCGTAAAAGCTTATCCACTATGAATATTATTGTGTGTTTAATTAACTCCAATATGCTACCAACACGCTTTAAGATTTAATACCAGCTATTAAATAGTTACATCATCATGCTTCTTGAAAATGTAACTGTCTTAAAAAAATACGGACATATTGACGTAGTTTTCATTGATTTAATGTGTTTACTCTAATATTGCACAAGCAACCCAGTTACGGCATCTCCACTTAATGTTTGGTAAACTCTGAAGCAATTTCATTTCACTGAGTAACCAAACATGATAACCGGGTAACCTATATAATATGTTTAACATAAACACCATTAAAATAACATTCAACATATTTAATGTGGGAAATGTTGGGGAAGGAAATCAATTCTGATTTTACGAATACATATCGACTGTGGAAAGTCTGCTCCAAATGTGGGCATAATATAGCATCCAAATGGAGGTGTCTTGGTAGAAGTTTTTCTACGATGATAACTGCTTACTACTCAGTAAGTCAACCTATTTTTTTTAACAGAGTGGGGATATAAAGTATAGAGCTAGGCTAAGATTAGTGGTTAGCTAATCGCACTCGCCCCGTTATTTTCGGATTAGAAGGGTGGGAGGAAGTTCCCAGACATCACAAATATTCATGAATTCAAACTGAAATCGGTCAATCGATTGAAAAAATGCTGTACCTACTGGGAATCGACCCTTTTTTGATTAAACGAATCCCAGATAGATTGAATGCCATCTTTGGAAAATCTAGTAAACTCTTGTCGTTCATATACCTTATTATAAATATAATATTTTGTTTTGGCATATTCTGAAAAAATGTTTCTATAATATAATACCTTCTTTTATAAATAAATTTATGTAAATATTTTATTCGTATGTTTCGTAAAAAAATGTGTATATATTCTATATGTATAAACGCAGTCTTGTAAAAAAAGTATTTATTCCAATGTGGTTCTTTACGATAAAAAAATGTCGAACCCAGAATTAGAAGAACAAGTATGTATGTTTGTAATAAAACTAAATTAGATTCATACCCAATATGTGTATATAGTGTGTAGATAGAAAATCATACCGATTATAAAATTTATTGTTTGTATAACCTTGGGTTCTTAATAATAGCAGAGATTTCTTTGTATATTTATTTACCAAGTGAGAAAAAAATCTTATTTTCATTCGGTTTTTAGATAATCAAACGAAGCGTGCATTGCGTGTGGTTATTTTGATAGTTGGGGTCACCTTTACACATTGGTAGAAATCTGGTTCACTTCTTTTTAATCCATTGCATACTGACAGCATTAATTTGACTGTGAGAAAGAAATAGGCAACCGCACATTATTATACTTGATGGCTGGTGATGATTACGGTGACCGTGCGTCTTTTATCTAAGAGTACTTTGCATACTAGCGCGGGACAGATCATCGAGAGGGTTGACAGCTTCAGATACCTCGGCGTACTTATCCCCGAAGATGGTAGTACAAAAAAGGAGCTCGCCATTCGTTTAGGAATGGCTGGAGCAACATTCAACTCAATGCGAACTGTCTGGGACACACAGCTGTACTCGATTAAAACCAAATGCCACTTATTCAACGCTTGCATTCTGCCGGTACTGCTTTACGGTTGCGAATCATGGCACCTGACGAAGACTCAGAAAAACCGTATACTGAGCTTCGAGAACAGATGCTTGCGTCGGATAATGGGGGTTAGGTGGTTTGATTTTGTGAGGAATTCAGAGATAAGGGAGCGTACAAGACAGCGTCCTGTCACGTCAGTGGTTATGGAGAGACGTTGGAACTGGCTGGGTCACGTGCTGCGGATGCCTCCGGAAAGCCTCAATCCTGCCTGCCTTTTCTTTCGACCGGTGGGATTCCGGCGTCCCGGACGTCCGTCGGGTACTATCCATAGGATGTACTCGACGGAACTGAGGGATGCTGGCATGTCATGGGAGGAAGCAAAGCAATTGGCAGGAGACAGGGAAACATGGAGGTGCCGCGTGGCGGCCATATGCTCCACATAGGAAGCGAACATGGCCAAAGAAGAAGAAGAGTACTTTGCGTAATCGCTCTCGTGTCGTGATTTGTGGTTAGTTTATCCAAAACTGAGACATTTGGCAGTTCCGAAAAGTCTCATCGCAACGTCGGGACACGTTGCCAAAACCGGGAAACTCCCGGAATACCAGAGCACCTGGAAATCCTAGGTTAACATTATAAGGAGTAGGAAGAGTTGTAGGGTAACATTATAAGCAATACCTTAATCAACTGGGACGCATTCTAAGTACTAACTAGATTAATGGATATTGTTAATTAAATACCTACCAGGGTTTCCAATCCCAGAGAGCATATGGACGCTTGTTACTCAACTTATATTTTTATAAGAGAATGGGAATAGAAGCATAGAAATATAACAGGATTAGTAGATAGCTAATTGCTATGGCCCATTTTAGAATCGGATAACAAGGAAGATAGAAAAAAACATTCATGCGCTTGAACAGAAATCCATAAATCGATTGACAAATCCGTTCGTACTAGGTTTACCACTCATCCACAGACCCGGCCATGTGCTCTACTACATAGTTTCTCAACCATTTTGGGCTCGTGGCCCCTTTTGATTTCCATGAGTCCGTGGCCTCCATACCCGTTTTTTATACAAGCATATAACTTTTTCGAGGCAAAGTGAGAAGTTGAAGATTCCAAAATAATTTTCAATTACTTTTAAGGTGTTCACTGTCAATACTTGGTGGAATGGCATTATAATAAAAGATTTTTAGTACTTTTTCATCAACTGATAAGAAAAATAAATTACTTGAAAATTTTGCTCGCTGGCAGATTTTACCCAGGAATTTACAGATTTCCTAAAATGAAAAGACGCGAGACTTTTTTTTAGCTCTTCCAGGGTTTGCCTGTGGCCCCCTATTTTATTTTGTTCTGTGACCCCCTTGGAACCTGCTGTGGCCCCCGGTTGAGAAACCGTGCTCCACTATAATGAAAACACTATGCTTTGTGTATTATACAAGTGAACACGGTGAGCAACATAACCAAGTTGTTATTTTTTCTAAATTAAACACAGCAATTTTGTTTCAGCCCTGCCAGTTATTTATTTCAAATTTGGAACATTTCTCCGTAAATGATACGTTGTTTTAACATATTCCTAAAATATCCACTAATACACCATAGCGGTAGCGTGAATTTATTATGTATGTCATAATCGTGTATGCGACATGGGGGTGGTAATCATCAACGGTGATTACGTAATGGTATGTCAAGCTGAGTCCGTCCGATATTACATTAAACACGGTGTGGGTTGCGTCAATCTGTTTCAACCCCCTGCTGTGCAAATACCACCCCCTGTTATCAGTGTTGTACTTACTGTGATGACAATTATAATTAACTGGTTTGCTTGAATAATGAAAACAACACCTGATTTTTTAACTACTTTTACTATGGCTGTAGAGTCGGACTGTTTTACTGGGGTCTAAAAAACCAACGACTCATTTTTATATGTATAACTTTTTGTGTATACAAATCGGTAGAGTCAAGTGGCTTCCCAGTATGCTACCAAGTCTAAAAATATATTATAAATCCAAACTAGGGCCTTCAATCCTGGCATCCCGGATCCTGAAATCCCGGGATTGTGATCATACTAATTCCTGGATTTCAGGATTGAAGAAAAAAAAAAAAAAACAGATTTTTTTTCATTTTGGCAATCCCGCAAATTCCTTCGAAAATCGGTAAACAAAAGCATTTAATCCGATGTCTATTCCGAAGAAAACAAACTTGTAGTTTATATCTTAAAGAAATGTTCCCATAAAGAGCATAATTAAGCTCTTAAGAAGTGAAGTGTGCTAAGTACCTAAATAATGAAACTTTTTTTTATTGATTTTTAAGTACAATCACGTTTTAGCGTAGTAATTTCGAGGATTGCATATTTTTATTTTATGAAGAAAACAATGTATGTACTAAGCTCAGTACATACATTGTATCATTATACATGTCTAATCATACATATGTATAATATTATAACGCATCGAACTGGTTTTTTCCTAGAATAGCACTTGACTCACTTCACTTCTCAGGAGTTCTAGTGTTGGGTCTGTAGTCCAGTAGTCAACGTCGTTGACTTCAGTGACGGATTTCGCGGCCTCGAACGCCAGCACGAACAGCACTTTTTCAATCGTTTTATTATATTTTTGTTGAAAGGCATAGATGTTTGTGACGTTCCCCCACCTTTCCAATCGAAAATAACGGGGCGAAGCGAGAACGATTAGCTAACCACTAGTTCTACCCTAACCCTATCCTTTCTAGTCCTACTCTCTTTGAAAAAAAGAGAGGTTGATCCAATGAGTCACAAGCAGTCCCCCCTAGAAAAACTTTTGTTGGGATACCTCCA
This sequence comes from Himalopsyche anomala, assembly GCA_031772345.1. Classification (NCBI taxonomy): domain Eukaryota; kingdom Metazoa; phylum Arthropoda; class Insecta; order Trichoptera; family Rhyacophilidae; genus Himalopsyche; species Himalopsyche anomala. The sequence goes on along the minus strand of CM062827.1, from coordinate 21,747,894 downwards.
ACGTTCCCTCTAAGCCGAAGGGTTAGCTGCGTGGAAATTTCAAAGGCTGCGCTGACTGATCAAATATTAATTAAACAACTGTCTTGTAGTGCGCGCCAACCCGGAATGAGTACGCGGGGGCTTCCCAACTGCTGCGTGGCCGCGCACGCGCGCAGCTTAGAGGGAACGTTGGATAACTCCACTAGGAAGCCATATTTTCCACATTGGAAACGATCATGCATAATAAAGAACGTATTACTTCAGAACGATCCTTGGCAAATATATTACATAAAAAACAGCTTTTTAGTGAATCAAAATAAAAATACCCAGCAATCTGAATCTTATTATAACCGCTGCAACACTCAACATTTCTTTGCTAGTACATATTTGATTATGAATAAATAGTTACTTGTGCGAAAACTACCACTTTTTTAGTGCAGCTAATCGCATCTCAAACGGAAATAGCTTTAGTTTTAACCTTTTCATTATCTATCATTAAATAATATGATATGTTGGCATTTAATTAATGGTGGTCTATTTTCCATCCAAAAATATGTGAACGCCACTACCTGTTTCTTGTTGCTAAGAGAAAAGGAGGCTTCAATGCCAATTAGGCGATATTGCTAGAGGCTTCGATATAGATGTTTTTACTTGTATTTGTGGGCCAGCCAATAAAGAAAAAACAGTGGGATCTAATAAATTATGTGGTCTTAGGATTGTCTAGGCGCCGATTCGCCTCCCCTTTTACTGTATTGCATATTTAAAGCTATTTAAGCATCCTCCTGAAATTGGACACCTGTACTAGACAAAACATACAACAGCCATTTCCTTCAATGTTTTATACACTTTTTATGTGTAATGTAATTGTTACACGGTATATATGTTAAGTTGAGAGTAATTTCAATGAATTTTATTTTTCCGTGTACCTAATAATTAAAAATACTTATTTTGCAATCGTTAAATTTATTCTGAACTTATTATCGATAACAGAATATAATTTGATGCCATATAGGTATTATAAAATCGCGATTATTCGAATATTCATAATAAAGTATATTGGTACACATCATTAGACCAACTTATAATGTTCGTGGAATACGGAAATTGAGGCAAACATGTAAAATAGTAAAATAACTTAAAACTTCGACTTAGTGCTATTGTAATATTAAATTCGTATCATTCAAATTCTATACACTTTCTCACTAACGACCGGGGATTAACCTTTCGGCATCTATTTACCAAACGTCAGTTCCAGTTCATCCATGCACTCGTTTGCTCAAAGATGGCGAAACACGAAATCCAGATTGTCAGCGACAAAACGTGTGGAAGTATTCAAAATTTGAACGATTCAAATTTAATGTTGTAGGATGTATTGTAAAACATAATTTTAAATTTAAAATGAATAACTCTGCAATACCATTGGCTGTGTTACTAGATGTGCCACAACTAGGGTCTCCAATCCCGGGATCCCGTCCAACTTAGCGATCCTGAAATCCTGGGATTAGTATGGTTGCGATCCCGGGATCTCGGTATTGAGAAATTTTTAGCAAATCCCGAAAATTTATAGGATTTTGGATTTGAAAGAGCTATAAAAAAAAAACGACTAACGAAGAAATTTTGGGTAAATCTGTAAATAATCATAGGGTTTTGAGATTTTCAAATTCCTCGGTGAGCTAAAAAAAAAACATCAAAACTTTTCTCAAATTATACACAATTTCACGTAGTGCCCAATCCCGGGATTGAAAATTAATCAATCCCGAAATTTCGGGCTCACAAAAAGGCTCCGGGATTGGATACCCTAGCAAAAAACCAGTGGAATAGTAATTTTATATTCAAATTGAATCTCCACAGACGTATCGTCGAATTCTTATAAAATATAAACTGAACAGTTTCGAGCTCGTCGCTAAACAAAATGTGAAAATTATCTACATCTCTTCTGAAAATGATATGGCTGTTTTTGCTTTATTAAGTATAAATTATATTACCACGTTCTCTTAATTAATAATTTATGTTTGCATAAAATAATTTTCCCATGATATTCACATGATTACTTATTAATTAAATCCATCTTTTTTATGATCTTAAGATTCCTTAGACATCGAAGCTTTTATATGCATAAAATTATGTTGTTTTTTTTTTTACATCACAGATTTTGTTTTTATGTATTGAAAATCAACTTATAATATTGACCTTACCAGGATTTAAACTAAAAACTATTGTATTGATTGGAATCTTATCAGTTAAATAACGTGTTTTATACTATTTTTTTCGATACATTTTCTCGTATTTATGTATTTCAGAAAAAAAAACAATTAATGTGGCGCAATTCCCTAGTGTAGAAGTATCCACATTCATACTCAACAGTTTATTCATCCCAAGTGACTTTATATTCAATTGATTATGCATGTCTGACGAAATATTGCGTGCCTTTCTGACCAACTTACATCTTATGAATAAAATATAATCTCCCTAAGAAAAACAAAAACACAGAATCCATACATAGCACCGCTCTAGTATTCCAGTCTTTTCGGTAGCGTTCGGTGCTTCCTCTTGAATTTGAAATGATCTACCTAGACAGAAAACCCAAATATACCGCTAGCCAAACAATGTGCATATAATATAATACGGAACAGTTTCTTTAGCCTTGTTTTATAATGGAAACTTCCTGCTTTTGTCGGTCGAATTTTCCCAACCGGAAAGAAAATCGTTTACTTTTTCGTCTCTCGGGAATACAATTATTAAATATTTTTTTTATATATATTAGAGTGATAACGCTAAAAGACTTCCGTGCCAAAGTCGTTTGATGGTTAGTGATTTCTAATCCCCAAATACATATTTACATTACTATATCGATTTATTAGTATGTAATTTAATTTAACGATGTTTTTATTTCCCTCCATCGCAGTAAATGCTGAACTGCACTATAATATTCATACCTATTGATTATATCCTTTCCATCTTACCTTACTTTTATCTTGGTTGTATAGCTACAGTTGTAGTAATTCATCGGCATTTAATATTATGTTCCCACGTCGGAAGCGAATATTGCGGCACACTAGGCAGTGGTCTTCAATAATAAAATTATTGAAGAGTAAATATGTTTCAAATATTTTGGAAAATAAAATGTTCCACCACTAGATGTCACAAAACAAAAATTTAATAAAAAAACTTCCGTTGACTGGAGAATTTTTTTTTTCAAATACATATTAGTATAAACCTAATAATATATTTATTGGAATATCGAAGATACATTCATCAATTCTAAAGTGTTTACTGTCAATCCTTGGTGGAAAGGCATTTTATTCAAAGAATAACAGAATCATTTGTACCAATTCCACTTTTATTTATTATTATTATCAAAAATAAAATAAAATATTTATTATGGACAATAAATACATGAAGTAAAATGAGTGAATAGTGCAAATTTCATGTTTGAATATTATTTCATGAAATATAACCGCCCCTGCGTATACAAGGGGTGCACTGATCCAATGTCACATTGACCGGCCGCCACTTATTATCAGTAGAGGTTTCACTCATGACAAGCATTAACAACTGATGATAATGAGTGATCATCAGTTGATAATTCTAGTCATGAGCGAAACCGTTACTGGTCATAAAAGTGGAATGAATGTTTAATTCTTTGAATAAAATACACATTTAACACCAGACAAAAAATATGTAATATTCTAATTCTAACAAAATTATAATAAATAATATTAAAAATTATTTGTATGTTATCATAATTACATACATTTATAAAATCGTCTTTATTTTTTCTTTATAGATTCTTTTCTTTCTTATAAGATTGTAATCTTATAATTTGAACAGAATACGATAAATATTTTTTTATTAGTATGCACTTAATTTTCAAAATACACTGCCGGCAGGTCTAGTAAAATTACTAATAGATAGAACCCAATTGACCTACAGTTCATATCTTTTGAACACTAAATGCTATTTACCTTTGTAGACCTCTTAATAATAATAATTGTTAATCTGAATAGTCAACCATACACATATGCACCATATAATTTATAGAGAATAGTAGTATTTTTAATAATATATCAATTCACTTAATGGAATATGGAATGGATTTAATAAAATTTCACAAAATATTCATATCATATGCAAAATTCAATTTTCTTCATGCGCTGTACTGGAAGCGGTGTATGGATAAAAACATTACTATAATATTTAACAAGAGAAAATTTCCGTACATAACATTACGAGAGAACATGGTTCCTTTATTTTCAAGGGTTTCATATATAACAAAAACATGAACAGGTATTCTCAGTATACATTTTTTCAACTCGATATGTTTAATATTTGTTCATATTCAACTTCTTACAGTCATGCCCCGAGGGAGTAACTGATCTGCTCTCCCAAAAAACGACCCCCTCCGTATGTTCGAAGAAATGTTTGGGTCTGTACTCCCCTAGTTTCCTCGATAGAATGGTGTAAAAATTAGGTTGTGCGTTTTTCCTGCTTACAAACGTATTTCTTAAAAAATATAGAATAGTAATATAATCTACCGAGAGAGATGCGAAACCAAACTTCATTGCGATTTTCTTGTGACGTGAAATGATGTTCTCTTCTTCCTACCGACGTTTATAATTCTAAATTATTATCAGATATTGTTAATTCCTTCATTTAATAGACTTTTTAATTTTAATAAGACAAGATTTGAAGTTCATTGTACCATAATAACATTCAAAAACCGTTATCAACCCACTGTAGATTGTTCTAGCTTCTTGGTGCAAGGAAATCGATTCCCGCATGCCTACGTTACGTTACTATTTTTTTTCATGACGTTACATATTTATTTTAATAAATGAAGTAGGTACCTACATGTTTTAGCAATATTTATATTTTCTATAAATCAACGAGGTTTTTTGTATTTGTGGTAAACAGCTATTTATTATATGTGAAGTGGACCAGTTTGCAATACGGTTAACTATACTACACCTAATACGCAGCTATCAAACTAAAAAATACATTCACATAATTGTAGTTTGTAATTGTACTTATTTCTTCATTTTATAACACATTCAAATTTTTAGCTCAATAACAATGGTATTGCGAAAAGAACAAAATCTCATGTTGCAAAAAGTTTATCAAACCGAAAATAAACTTGCAGAATCCAATGACTACAAACTCGGTGTGGTGTTTGAAAGTCTGGCAATCCCGAGTCCGTCAGATGAAAATAATAATTATGTAAACTTTGATCGTTTCGCAAAATTTACGGCTAGAAACAATATTTTACTTAGATCATAATTCAAAAATAATATTCAACGCAAACAGCCAGCAGTTTATAAAGGTAGTTTGCAAAATTACAATATGCATCTGCTAATATCGAATAAGAATATGAGGTCATTGGCAAATATGGATATGCACTTATACAAATAACTGGCATAGCCTTCTTCAGCGATTTGTAGATTTATATCTTCGATGAGAGGTAACTCGTTTGACTACTTCGACTTTTTTGTAGAAATCGTGAAGTATAACATATTAAGTCACGTTTACACATATGATGTTATTCTGTCTCCGACGCTCAGACTTCGAATCTTCCCTGAAACGGTACATATAGAAAGTAGACCATGTCTATTTTCTATATTTGTATTACCACCCTTGCAAATAAATTGCAATGTAATAGGACATTCATTCAATATATTTAAATTACATTATAAAGAGTGGTTGTAAACAAAATGTGATGTTATAAAATGTAATCATCGGTTAATAACTATATTGCAATAAATTTATCTAGTATACTAGAAGGAGGATCAAAAATATCCGTGTGATATAATTAATGAAATTTTCTTTATCATTTAACCACTCTAAAGCTAACGACCCAAAGGTGTGTCGCATACCTACTAGCCACACACGCTACCCACCAGTGTGTTGTCATTATTACGACGTCAATAAATATTTTTTAGAGTTTGCATCATTGAAAAAGGATCCGACATCTTTTAAAGTCTCACAAAATGAATATTAAGTTTTCCTTTATTAGTTTTTAGAAAATTGCTAGCTTACAGGACAAAAAACGTTATTTTTTTCTAGCTGTTAACGGGTTAAAGAACATTTTTTTACTAAAGCTTTGGTTCAATTCTATTCAATGGTATTCTCGCCAGTCCAAAAATGAGTATATGTAGTTGATGAAATATTTATTAAATTACTTAATTTGGTATTTTTTCCATTAGGCTTTTTTAATAGTAGATGAAAAAGAATATAAATAGTAAAAAGGTAAACTTTACATTTGCATCACTTACGGATGTCTCATCTAGGATGTGGCTTAATCCAACATACTATCACCCACGGGTTATCTCCGATAGTCATGATGTCAGTTTGTGTGCACGCAGCTTATGAAAAATCTCCGCAAGAGTTCGTCTAGTCACTAGTGACTAGTCCGTTACGAAATGTTTATAAAAAAAACTAAATTCGCCAGTGCAAAAGCACTCTATTTTGCATTCATTTATGCAAACATTTATACAGTTATAGCTTGTTATAATCTGAAACGAAATTATTTTCATACATGTAAGTATATATATAGTAATGAATAAAAATGTTTCAATTTGCACATTTTTTATAGATAACAACATAAATATATATCATGTAATCGGGCTATAACACAATATGTCTCCCTATTGAACATGGAGCAAACTAGAATGCTCGCTCTTTCCTCTTGCGTTCAGAAGACATGCTGCAAAGCCATTTTCTAATGAAACAAAAGAGATATAATATTTTAATAAATTGCAAGATAAAAATTAATAGAAATTTACTTCATAAAAAAATACTAAGCACCTGTTTAAAATTACGCCTCGTCAAATTATGAAATTAAGCTGACCGAATCATGAAATTAAAAGAAATGAGCTTTCTGTGCTTATATATTTCATTGCTCGTATATTGGATAAATATTCGAATTATCATGCCATCATTTTCTATCATGCTCTCGAATCAATGACCAACAAATTCATTAATTCATTATAAATACATTTATAATATTATATGATTTTTCATTTACGACAAGGTTAAAACCAACATTCTATTATTTTAATATCAATTATAATGTTTTTTTTTCTATTCCAGACTAACGTATTTGTGCTGCATCATCTCCATTTGTTAAGGTAAACGATATTTTTAGTTATTTGATTGAATCGACACTTACTTAGTGGAGCTCCATTTAAAGGATTTTTTTATCACATGTATTAAAAACATTACACTTTACAGTGTTTTTACAATTCTAAAATGCTGTTTTGTATCATCTTTTCAACTCACGGCATAGTGATTTGATACAATCGTGGTAAAGAGAAATGTCATCCAAACACCGCCTAAAAAGAGAAATGTTCAGGGAACTGTCATTATAAAATGCATTCATTCACATCGATATGTGTGATTCAAATAAGTTTTTGTTATTAAATATGTATGGTAAGGTAAGGCAAGCCAAAATGTAACGTGTTTAAATGTAAAAATAGACTGTTGCTTTTAAAATTAAATCGCCATGCATTGCAATTATCCCTGAGAGCTTTTTATTTTTAAACAATAGGAACATCGAAGTTAAACATGGGACCGCAACCATTTTAAACCTGTTTTAATGAAAGAACATTGTAAGCTACAAAGGGGCGTGTATACGTACGGACTGTGGTGGACGTGGCTAATTGTTAAATTTGGTTAATTAGATAGAAATTTATTGTAACACGATCTTGTTCCATTAGTTACAGTGTTGTTCATATTTGATTTAAAAATCTTTCATTTTTTTTTATTAATCATCATCATCGTCGTAGTCGTCTATTTAAGTGTCAAATACATATCAGAGTTGACCTGAACCAATTAGCCGTGTAACCATAGTCGTTATTCATCAGTTTTTTTACATGCAAGAGTTTTTTTTTTAATTATTTAAGTTTTGAAAAGTGATGACATAAATATTATAAAATTTGATTTTTTATTGCAGTGGTTTGATAAATGGGATTTCGGGATTCCGGGACCAGTGTTCCCTCTAAGCTGTGCGCGTGTGCGCGCACATACATAACAACAGAGCGCACAAGAGTTATTTCTTGTTAAAGTTGCCCAGCCAATGTATTTTGCGCACATAATCTTCCGAAAATTAGAGGGAACATTGTCCGGAACTGGACGCCCTAATCAGAACTAGACTTATTTCTCAGTGCAAATAAATATTGTCAACTCATGTTTCGGTTACCTAATGTAATGCTTCAATATTTTTTAAACTTTTTACGTATGTTAGTCTATGGCAGCGTTTCCCAAACTTTTTTCCCGGCGACCCGGTTATTACCTACCCCACTAAATTTGTTATGGCCTATATTACCGGCCTATGGGTAAATTAAAAAAAGTATATTTATGTCCATACAGTCTTTATATGCTATAATGCAAAATAATTTAATTTGATAAACTTATATAGAAATCAAATATACCAATAATTTATTAATGAAAGGTATTAAGAAATAATATAGTAAATATACAGATTTATTTTAGGAAATTGGCGATCCGGCATTTTGCTTTCTGCGACCCATCATTTAGGAAACGCTGGTTTATGGGTTTCAATTATTTAGTAACTTCTTTGCGATTATGTATATGCATTTATAAATAGTATTATGTACTTGTAAATTGTAATTTCAATTTTTTAAAGTTTAAGTTATGATCTTCGATAATACAAATGTTACGCCACTGTGAAAACACTTGTTATTAATCGATCAGAAGCATTAATGATTTTATCGCTACTACACTAGTCGATGCCTTGATATTAACTACATACTGCATGTTAGTACTTCTAACTATGGTCATGTATTTAATATGCAGCTCAAATAGCACTCAACAATACAATTTTCTTTTAAGGCATCTCGATTCTGTTTATTTTCTACAGTAATTATATCAATGGACGCGTAATAAAGATGTCACTAAATAATCAGGCAGAGGAACTTGAACGAGTTGTAAAGTTTTCAAATCAAAATATATTTCATGCCTTCTGACAAACTTTAATAATTAGTTGTTTTTGATTAATTTTAAATGTCATGTATGGATAATTTGCAACAAACCTAATAAATTTGTGATATTTTTAGAAGATAAGCAATGTAAAGCACCATAGCTCTTCGGGAGTAGCTTTCAATACATGTATAAATTCAAATAGACCACGATTCTCAAAAAATTGCGTTGAGAGCCTATATGAAAAACAAAACAAACATTGGTTAGGTACTCTTGATTTGATTGTTTTCGTAAGATATTTCTTTAAATTTATTTAAAAGCGGAACCTTTAAATTGCAAAATTCTATCTAATGGATTTAGTCAGTGATATCGATTTGTACATCTGTCCTATAGGAGCAGTTTTAAAGCGAAAGTTATGATGGCAGACTTCAGACAGACTGACAGGGTTCAGCACTTCAATTTCATGTTTTGAAATTTAATTGATTATTTTCATGAGAACTCGTTTTCGAGCAATCTGGCACCTTGAAAATGGTTTACTCGTTAACAAAATTTAATTTTCTTAGCTTCCAGATACTTCGCCTATATGCATATATGCGTCCGCCGGCCAGCAATCTTTGTTTTTCAAAGACTCAAATACGCGTCCACGGTCGTTAAGCTGTTAACAGCGTAAGGAAAATAAATTAAGGAAAAATGTGTTCCAGAATATTATTATTTAATATATTATTTTTATGACGATATTGGTTGGGTGTACTATTATGCAAAACAACAAAATTAAACTGCTTCTATTTTATAACATCTATATATATAAAACAAAGTGGGCTTATTTACACCACGTATATCTCGAGAATTAGAGCACGGTTTTCAATGATCTTTGCTTTATTAAATTCGTATGGGCCTAGAATAGCAGAATAAGCATTAAAACATCGGAAAAATATCACGAAAAAGAAATTATAAAGAAAATAAATATCTCAGTACAATACGTCTTTTTAAATTTTTCGAATCGAACGCGGAACATGACGTATGCAGTTTATGCTTAATACACTAGGTGGCGTTGGTTGTAAAATTCATTTGTTTCATACTTTGAATTAGAGATGTACCGACGAACTTGGACGAACGTGTCAGAATTTCGAAACTAAATCTTCAATATCCATTTAAAAAAAAAACTTTTAGGAATTTATGTTTCATGTTCATCACCGTCGCTAAAATATATACTGAAATGTGAAAAGACAAATGAAAGTACATAAAATCAGAAAGTATGTAAAAAAAAATCAGTATACTTTTCATGTATATTATATTGTTATTGAATACTATCAAATCATTATTTTATTTTTGATCCCCATATACAGTCAATCCTGTTTTTATGTGGTTTTTTTATGCAATTTCGAAGTAATGCGGTTTTTTAGAAATGCATTTTTTTAGATGTACCATATTTTACGATATATAAAAATGTTAAATATTACAACGAGAGCATATATCGTTGTATTTTGGATAAAATAGAGAGAATCATAAACACAACCGACATTTGAAAAAAAAATACGATTTCGGACTGTTTAAATCATGTTGCATCTGCCATCGCTGAATTATGTCCACCTACTTAGGTGTGTTACAGTCGATGAAACCATTGAAACATCGGTAATATCAGCTGAAATGATTACTTTAGCACCTGAACTTGGCGAAGAAAGGTTTGATACCTTTAGCGAAAATTATATCGACGAATTACTTACAGATAAAGCTATAAGTGACGATGATGTCAATAATTTAAATTTAATTATTGACAAAAAACCAGAAAACAATGACAAACTAAAAGAAATTCCAGTTCCTTCACTGCGAAAATAATTGAAGAAGGTATCCAACTGCTCAGTAAATTAGAAGATCATTTCTTTCTAAATGATTCAAATTCTGATCGCGCATTCAAGTTTCAACGATAACTTTAAAATATATATATATGGGTATAACCAGTGCTTTTTTTTGAAAAAAAAGGTGCCGGAACGCACTTTTTTCGAGCATTTTCTAAGAAGGTATATTATTTATTATATATTCGAATATCATTTTGATAGAATTAATGACGGCCTTTCATATAATGCATAGAAAATAAAACAAAATATACATATTTTAAAATAGAAAAAATAAAATTAAACATTTATTAAAATTTCGAGAAAAAAAAGGTGCCGGAACGCCGTTCCGCCGCGTTACAGGGTAAAAAAAGCCCTGGGTATAACAAACTGCATAACCAATTAATTATCGAAAAAGAAAATCTGAACAAACTCTGATCACTAATTTCATTGTTAGAAAACAACCATACCATGTGTGGAACATTAAACAAAAAAATAATATTTTTTTTTCTAATGTAAGATAATCTCATAAATATAATATTGAAGATTTGGAAAATGTTGCGTTTTTTGTTATATTGAGAATTTATATCATTTCGTAATATAAAAATATGAAAATTTAGAATGAACTTTCGTAAAATTATAAAAAAGTATTATTTGAATAATTTTGAAAAGATCCCTGTCACTATGTTGGTGACATGCATTGAGAACAAATTTATCCTAGAACAACACATTCATTCCTTAGCAACAGCCTTTGTTTGACAGTTACTGTCAAACAAAGTAGTCGTTTGTCAACATTGTGAAGATGTAATTTTATTATTTAAAATACAGTGAAATAAAGAGGTACTAGCTATGCCAAGTACTTCTAAACCAATTCGTAAGAGTGCTCGGAATGGTTTTCTAAGAGTCTTTCAGTTCTGTGAACATGAAAAATCTGAAAAAAAACCAATAATTCCCTTCGGGTCGACATCATTGAATCACTTCGAACTGTCAATGGCGTAGTATGCCCAACATTTCGTGCTGCATGTCAATAGCTGAATTTGCTTAAAAACTATACTCATTGGGACATGACAATCGCTGAAGCAATTGTTTCTGCATCTCCAAGTCAGATACGCACATTATTTGCTATCATTATTTTGATATGCTTCCCATTGAATCTACGAGAACTGTGGAACAAGTACAAGAATGACATGTCCGAAGACACTTTACACCAAATTCGCGTCAGTTCAGGGAATCCCGATCTCGAGGTGAATGAGGAGATACATAACCAGGCGTTGCTTTTGATCGAAGATATGATATGTGTTACCTCATGCGCTGCATGATGCGTCGCCAGATCGATGAATGAACGACGCTTTCAATCGAGAATCGGAACGTAAACGTGAATATGATCGAGATGCATTGAACCAATCACTTCAAACGAATGTACCACTGTTGAACCCCCAACAGAAAGTGTACGATACTTTAATGAAGGCAATTGATGAGGGAAATGGTGGCTTTTTTTTCCTCCGCATTGGAAGCACTCAACCGAACTATGAAAGATCAGCGCAATGACTCAAAATGTTTTGGAGGCGCAATGATTCTACTATCTGGCGATTTTCGCCAAACACTACCAGTCATTTCAAGATCGACCGATGCCGATGAAATAAACGCTTGCCTTAAAACATCGAATCTGTGGCGCTATGTGAAGAAACTTCAGCTAACGACAAACATGTGAGTTGTATTTCTAAACGACCATCTGCCGCAGATTTCTCCAAGCATTTGCTGACTATCTCTAACGGCCGTGTTCCTGTTGACGAATCGAACGGATCGATTTCGATTCCACCGAATTTTTGCAATTTCGTCTCAACGAAGGACGGCTTCATCAACAAAATGTTCCCAAACACCTAATCACAAAAATCGCAATTGGTCGAGTGAACGAGCAATTCTTGGGGCTAAGAAAAAACATATGGATCATTTAAACTTCACAATTCAAAATCAAATCGTTGATCTACTGCATTACTTTAAATCTATCGACTGTGCCACGTGAATAACATCATTTCAATGTAATTTAAATACTTTTCATTTTGAATTTTGAACAATTATTGAACTTAATTCATTTTGAGTATTCATTCAAACTGAATTTAATTCAGCCAACACAACATTTATTGATTCTGAGGCGGTACGAAGTTCGTCGGGCCAGCTAGTTAATGCTAAATGCTTATGAATAAAAATGCCATAATCTTGGGACGCTTGGCTCGATCCGCGCGTGACCTTCCTACTTCCTCTCCCGGTTCTTCTGTCATAACAATAACGTGACATTCGGTGAAAATAATAAAATCTACAAACTTTTAATAATTAGCTAGCTATAGCTAGGCAAAAATCAGTTTTTATTCCGTAGTCACAACTGTTCACAAATCCCGTATGCACATCAAAATCGTATTAAATTTAATACGCTATGACGTGGTGGCGGGAAGAATTACAATAATTCACAAATACTATTTAGGATAATAAATAACCTTCATCTAAAATGGCTGTGATCGTACATTTTGAATTAATATGGCCGACACGCGGCAAGCTTCGACCAATTTTGTTTTTTGTCCAAACTAGCTGGTGGCTATTTCCGATTACATCATCGTACATTTAGGACACAAAACAAGCCGTGAGATAACTTAAGCGCCGTTTTATTGAATCACGTTAACTTAGAACAACTCATCTTCGAATTACCTTCACAACCTAACAATATTTCAGGCGTGTAACCATATTGACTTAGCAGGTATTATATCGACATTTAAAATTCGAATGTGGCCTTGATAATTTTGACAGATCTTCAAGTAACCTCCTTTGTCCATTATAAAAAAAATGGTCGTTTCTACGACGATTTTATTTCTATATCGACTGTGGAAAGGAAAAAGGACGTAACCCACACATATCAAATTATGCAGTAGGCACAAAAAACGTGTTTTAATGATTTTCGGCCATATGTAAATTATGAAATAAACACAACTTTGAACTGCACGGAGACTTCTAAGCTGGTGTTTAATTTACATAATCTAATATTAATTTAAGAAATTGACTAGGAAAAACCTTTTCTTGTTTTCAATTTTCACAAGCCCATCTTTTTTCAAACTTAAAAGCTAAATTTAGATACTAATTCAGCATTTGCAGCTTGCATCTTTTTGACGGAGCGTGTATCATGTTGGATACATTGTGATTATCGAAAAAAAACTGTGGTTTACGTCCTCTTTCCTTTCCACCGTCGATACGGTATATTTTTATACTATAAGGGATCAGTCTATTTTGAAGAACTTATTAGTTGCCCACCTGCCTTAAGACATGTCTTAGGAAAAATTTACCATCATTTTTGAAATCCATAATATTTGTAGACTAGTTTTACAGTACACTTTTTTTAACCATGTCTTCTCTTAATGCGAATTTGAATGAAGATTATAATACGGACTCCTGAATACTCCGCCTGCAGAACATCTCCAAATTGAGATCGGATATAATTGAAGAGATGGTAAACTTGGTATATAATATGCGGATTGATTAGAAATAAGATTGGTCACAATGCGACATCTTGTTCGAAATTGATTCCGTTTTTTGTAAAAGATCTGCCGTTGCGATTTCGTAAAACGATTTCAAGATAGACCCTAATAGTAAAAAGGTCAATTCGTCTGACACGGCTGATGCGATGATTGCCGGCCATCGTTGATTTTCAACAAAACGTGTGGGCAAAATATTATATTATATATTTATGAGTATACACGATTTAACATTTTAGCTATACTGTTTGTTGGGATCACAGCGGTCGAGTTTTTTTGCTCTTTCTCTACGCTCACTATTTCATAACGATTTCATGGGAGCAATCATATAGAATATGAAGTGTGTTTGTTTACATTAAAAATATATTGCCAACAATTTATATGAGCATAACTGAATCTTACGATGTCGATGGTCCAGTACATTATTCAGACAGCTCCAAATAACCAGTTTTGAGATCATAGGAAAAGCAATAATCAATTTGTCGCCCTAAATCAAGTACATATTATATTATTCATCTGTTGTCCAACATTTATATATTTTAAGCAGGTGTTAACATATTAGGTCAGGTTTAATAGCATTTATACATAATCGTGTAATGACCCAGACAATACAAACATTTTTTTAATCCCTCAGTAGTTTTTGGTGTAATTTTTAAAGTATCTGTAGATTGATTGCACATTTAACTGTAAGTCGTCGAACCAATGAACTAGACGGCTAATTCATTTATTTTAAATCGAACAATAGCTAAAAGAAAGTTAATGAACAACTATCGCAGATATTCCAATCCTTATTATTTTATATATTTATTGTAAATTATGTTGCGTGGAAACAATAACAAACAATAACAAATGAATCCATCTATCATTACCATATCTGAACCTTCAAGAGGTGAAGTGAGACAGTAGTAAAATGTTAAAACTTTTCTATTGACTTTTAAGTACAATTCCATCTTTACTTGGTAGAAAATAACACTATTGCAGTCTGTATTTACTGAAATCATTTTACTTTTACGGTAATTTTATAACGCATCTAACTCATTTTTTCTAAAATACCACATGGCTCATGTCACCTCTCATGGGCTCATACGAAAGACGTGCTGGGCGATGTGTATTGACTTTTCCTTGTTAAATTACTGTTGAGGTAACGTGTCAATTCTTTATCTACATTTTGGGTTGACATTATTTTTTTATAATAGTGCAAACGAATTTTTATTATTATTATTCAAAGGCGTTTAGTTATACAAATATAGGTATGATTAATTAATTCATAATCATACATTTTTGTGCAGAAGCGAAGTAGCTAGTACTGCCCTACTTATCAATGAACACCAAGTTTATGCACGCCATGTTAAGTTGTGATTTATTACCGGTCGCATTATATGACCAACCCTTTGAAAGTGTCTAACTTCGACACGAAAGGTTATCATTTTAACAATAATTGATTATCTTTAAACAGATCAACTTTATGCAGCAACTAAGGGCTTAACTAAAAGGGCCACTTACACTCAACCATGCTTAGAAGCGGGCAAGGGAGTGTCGAAAGAAAATTATTTTCAATAATTAAAATTATACAAAACCTTGATTTTTCTTTCTGTTCATCTGTAATGCATTTATATATCAAGTATAAAACCGTGAAATTGCTTATTTTTAATTCTAAGTTAGTTTACTTATATTATCGTATAAAGTAAAATCAATTATATATGTACATATTGTTAGTGTAAAACTCTAAAAGTCGGGTCCATGGCGCGCGGTGGTCACGGGTGATTTCACAGGCTCGAATCCCTGTTCGAACAGTATTTTTTCCAGGGCTGTGGCGTCGCTTTGAAATAATTGACCACTCCGACTCCGAGGAACTTTTTGAAAAATTTAATTTTAATTTAAATATATGTATTCCATCAGATCATCTTTAGTCAGCCAAGCATGAAATGTTTACACTTTGACCTATTTTGTTTGAATACACATCATTAAAAATATTTTTCAAAAAAAAATCGAGCCGTTCATTTTTCACGACTCCGACTCCGGCCAAAATACCGCGACTCCGTGACTCCAGAGCCCTGATTTTTTCAACTGATTTATCGATTTCTGTTCGAAGGCATGAATGTTTGTGATGTTAAAAAATTAACCTCATCCACCCTATTCTGAAAACGGACGTAGCGAGAGTGATTAGCTAACCACTAGTCCTATCCTTCTATCCCTACTCTCTTTTAAAAAAAGAGAGATTAAGCAACTGAGTAACAAGCGGTTTTCGTAGAAAAAACGTTTTCTGATGTACCTCCATTAGGAGGTCATGCGCTCCACGTAAGTAGCGGATATGGATTGGAAAAAAATCTGAACCAAAGAATACATGCATTATAGTTAATTAAGAGAGAAAAACTTTAGATATTTCACCTTTCACTTAAATCCTGAATATTATGTTTTGCCCGCCACTGTAATAGTAAACGTAAGTATGGAAAAGTTTGCGTGTCTAAAATATAAAAAAAAACTCCGTACTGTAAGCACTCGTGCTAGTTGTTCATGTTTGACACATTTTAATAAGCCTAATGCACTGAACTCTAAACAGTTATCATTTAGTTGTTCAAAGTTATTCTGTGAGTGCAGTTAGTTACCGACGTGGGGCCCATCTTCCCCTTTTATGCCTTTCGTGAATTCCCATTTGTCTAAGTAATATTTAAAAATTAATCCTAACGCTGTACTGCAGATGCGCCGGAATAGTAATGAATTTTACATACACACATTCGAAATTTAAAATTTTTGGCTACGTAAATTTAATTTTCTTTTACGAGACACTCGACTTTCCCCACTGGCAACACATAAATGTATTCTTAAATTTTTGGCTAACGATATTGTCTATATCACTTAACTAATACATTATAAATATACAATAATAAATTATAATATCGACCACGATAGATTTCAACCACAAATATTATAAAAAGTATATCCAGAAGCTAGCTATTTGGGCGAAGAAAATTTTGCAGCCGTACTTCAAATCAAACAACAAACTTCATAACAGAACTGCACATCACTAAAAGAAAATACTTACTGATCATTTACCACCACCAATCAATGTCTGTTCTTACGATATGATTTGTTGGCTTACAAATCATCTGTCTTATCCTAATTTTGCATCTATATTCTGTCTATAGGAAAGATTTAATAGTTAGCTTTAAAACTTACTTTCTGTTTTGATTATTCATACGTTTAAACGTCAGTGTCTCCATGATCAAAAGTAGAAATATCAATAGTCGGAACATATTTTATGATGTGATCTCTTTATTTTTCTCCTTGTTATGCCATTCAGCTAACCATTTACAAAAATATCTCATGAGATTATACAACAGCGGCCGGCTTAAAAAGTACTTGTACGTTAGTTGTGATGTGTGTTATAATAATTGTAAATTACTGAGAGGGGAAATGATGACTTTTTAATGACAGCCTTGAATCTAAATTGAAACTGTGTCAATTGGACATTATGATATACCTACATATATTTTTAATAATAGTTTCATCACGAAAAATAGAGTTTTTGTTCATATATCTGAAAGATCGTCTGCGCTATGTTTATGTTACATATTCAATATATAGCCCTAAATATAGTAGACAGCAAAAAATATATCTGTTTGGGATGTTAAGCGAATGTTTGATAGGTTACACTGTATTTTATTTTAACGTCGCCTTTCGGGAACATCTTGGAAACTTACCAATGGTTGAATGAATACATTTTTGTAGCTTGAGCAAATAGATCACCAGCTGGTTGGTAAACTTCCGATTTTTAGATAAAACTGAGAGAAATAGATCTCTTACCGCTGGATAGTTTATCAATGTCTTTACTAGTAAGATTTTGCAAAGACCATTAATGATTGTAAATTATATCACACCTGAGATCTGGTCGAGGTTCTTTACCAATATTTTATCTGTCGGAACCAAAAGAGCGCGACGATATTTTTCATCTAAAATGTGCACCATGTAAATAACAGCTACATTGTACACATCACATAATATAGTATGCAACTGATAATTATTTTATTATCAGATTGTAAAACCCAAATCACCAAGCGGCCTCTCTATAGAGCTGATTGCATTGTATTCACCACACATTAATGATGATTTACTACTCCCAGTGACGTGAATGTTCAATCAGAGAGTAACTGTAAAAGCTAGCTTTAAATTACTACTCTATCTATCATCAAGAAAGCTCTGAAAAAAAGCTATTGCGCTTTTACGCTGCTGGTTCGTTAAAGTTGCAGGAGTTCGTTAGTCAAGTAGTAGCAGTGTATTTTCTTGGTGTATATTAATTAACTCTGCACTGAAAGATAATATGGTTTCATCATTTCCATCATGTATTGTGTTATCGCTTCTGGTATTAACAATAAACTAATAATGTAAACTCCAAAATTAACGTTTTTCCGACACTTATGATTATTCGAGTTCCATTTATTCAAAATGTTTTTTTATATAACTATCGTTTAGTATTTTAACTAAGTATTTTACACTGTACAAAATAAGTGTAGTGCACACGGGAATAGCACTGCTGAAGTCTGTACTCGTTACAACAAAACTTTAAAATCATACGCCGTTAAAAATAAATTAAGAGTTATTTATAAATATCTGAAATTACATGCATACATGCTCTTGTTTTTAACGATAATAAAATGTAAATAAGTTTACAATTTGCATTTTTTTTCCTCAATTAATTATTTGCGTTGATATTATGCATACAGCTTTGAAACTACACTATAATATATTTTTTAGTGACTTATTGACGTCATTTTTCTACATTTTTTTTTATTTTGTCTCTTATTATGTCCGTTAGTAAATTTTCCGTACGTCATTACGTTTTTGTACACAAATAGTATTCCTACATGTCTGTTGCATTGAATTATTCTGTGATTGAATGAAATTGAAACCAACAAAACACAACTGTTAAGGCATTTACCACGTTAAAATTATTTCACTATTCAATTTGTGGTGGAAGTTGTAAAAACAGCTCGAGCGTAACTCCGGCATTTTTTCCTTGCCAAATATAAAACAATTCCACTCATTTTAGCCGCAATTTATGATATATATTCAGTGAAATAAATATTTGTTTTTATTTTTCATATACATATAAATAATATAGTATCATTGGTCAGTGGTAAGCGTTTTTTTTATCCTAGCGATTAGATAGTCAATCCTAAAATTTGGACTTTGTTTATTTCAACATTTGAGATCTTCGTTCGTAGATGTTCGTGATATATATTTTAGGAGCGGCTCCTGGCGTGTGTAATGAGTGCGGCGCACACACGCACACAGGCGCCGCACTAATATTTTGGCCTTATCCACAGATCTAGATCTTTTCGGGGGTCCGAAGGCGCCTCGCATAAAGGCGCCGAAATCCTTAAGCCAGTCTTGTATCTTTTCTCCTCAAGTTTATTAAATTGACTTAAATATTGTCATCAAGTCTATCTTGTGTATGCTTTTTTTTCAAATTATCTGGTGCATGGACTGTAATTTATTTTTTTATGTATATTTTTTTTGAATTTGACCAACTTTGTGGCATATTTAGGTATGATCAGGGCTGTGGAGTCGGTTAAAAAAAGGACGACTCCGGCTTTAAAAAAAACCGACTCCGAATTGATTTTTTCATACTTTTCCGTTTTACTAACATACATATATGTGTACCATGAGATCATTCTAGTTACCAAAATAGTTGTAGTAGATTTCACCAATCAATATGATGGTTATACTTATAATTGTCAATATCTTTTAATTATTTTTCTCCGGTTTTCCCGACTCCGAATCCACCTCTGAATAATATCCGACTCTATGACTATGTATAAAATTGACTTACGACATCGTTTTCATGACTTGAGATATCCAGAGCCTATATCGTATTTTTTTCAAAATTTTCGGGTTTACATGAACATTCTTCTCTGCGTATATTACTGAGTATAAATTACGAGAGGGATGTAGCACTGTGTTATTTCGAAATACATAGTGTTAAAAAAATTCAGTGTATATTATAGAAATAATAAAATCTCATATCATAATAATAACTGAAAAGTAAATTTTCTATGATTCATTTTGTGAATCGGTCGATTTTTCAATAGATATAAAAAAGAAAGAATAAGTTATAAAATATTGTATTGGAATGTGTTACCTATATTTATTGTCTAAATCTAAAATATTCTTTTCGTTGATGTATTACCATTTATATTATGACACTATGTAAGTTTTCGTGGGTGAATGTCAGAACTGTCGCAGGAGTGACATCGCCCTATGACATATAAATTTTCAGCAGTATATAAGGTTCTTGAACTCGATCGAAAATCAGATTCGATGCACGCGGGTAATAAAACTCCAATTTCCTTTTACTTATTTCTCGTGGAAACGAAAACAATTTTTGTAAAATTTGTCAGGTCATTTATAATAATCGATATATATATTTGAATGCATATTTTTTATAATCATGATGTTTGGCATCTATTTTATTAGACCGTGCCTCTTACATCGTGGTTATACGGTTTATTACTTATTATTGGAATTACAATGCACACAGTTTATGATGGGTGGGTGAAATTAAACTCTCAGTTTCTTTAGGGGGATTTCCATTAGACCGCAATTAAATATAACAAATAAACTACAATGTCAGTAAAAACAGTTTTTCCGCTGAATGTCTCAGCCACAGATGAACACAAAGAAACAAAAAAACACTACAAGGAAAACAAGAGATTGCCACGGGAAATTGCCAACGCAAAACGCTTTCGAATTAAGCCGATAAAAATGCGTACTTATATATATTTTTAAAAGAGATAGAATTCTAGTGTTAGGAAAGGTCTTTTGTTAAGCTGCTAAGTGTAAGCTTATAACTCGCTATTTACCCCGTAAAGCAATGGTTTCCAAACATTATGTTACTACGTCTAACTTTCAAAAAGAAAAAATATTCGCGATATTACAGTTTATTTATTTGTGTATACATTTATTTATAAATATTTTGTTATAAAAAAATACATTACTGTTATTTTTGTCGTGTCTCTTATGGTTATATATAGTCCACGCCTCCCAGTTTGGAAATCGCTGCCGTAAATAATCTAATAAAAGTATATTTGAGTAAAATTAATAACAGATTTAGCAAGAAATGTGTAAACGTGTCCATTCAGGGATTTGGACCTACGACCGCACAATATAGTAGGATGAAAGCCAAAGTTTTTGTGAAGTTATGACCTACAATGATAAATATCATTGAAACATTTGTAATTACAGAAAAACGACCCTTCTAAATATTGTGAAAAAATGTAGCTTACGATTCATTTTAGCCCCATTTTGTTTGTCTAATCAACACATACATATATTCTTGAAAGATCTGTAATATAAATAATACCAAATTGTTAGCTTAGAAATTAGAATCCAAAACAGACGTACGGAAATGAATAGCTTTATAAAGACGTAACTTATAGTATGATATAGTTTGCCATCTACTAATAAGACATTTTCATTGTAGACGCCATACATAATGTTTAAAATGATGGCCACAGTGCGTGACAAAAAACCGGCCATTGACTCGATGTAATGAAATCCTTATGTGGATAAGTACATCGGAGGTACATACCACCTTCAGTGCGCTGCAGCCTGCATCCTTTGTTTCCTGGCATTCACCTTTCGTCGCTCTCTTCTCGACCAGCGACATTAGCAATTCTCATAAATAAATGTCGCATTCACAATCGCAACAAGTTGCCGCCAACCAGATCCGGTCGTTCAACATATCCGAAGATGTCTGAGATCTGAGTCGCAGCTTGCTCCTTTCGGATTCCTTCACGATTTTTTACTTCTTTCGACGCCAATGTACTCGACGTTTCGCCATTTTTTCTGTGTATTTATCCGATTCCTGAGCCATTAATATAGAGGCAGATAACGGTAAAAGGCACACACGAAATATAAACTGACTTTAATATCAGTACTTTTTTTACAAAATTTTTTGATCAAGTACTTAGAAAATATTTTGACAACCTTATATATTTTATATAAACTTATATAAACTTATGTATATTTTCGAGACAATAAAACAGGTGGGAAACTTTTTTTCGTATTTAATGAATTGAAATTTAACTTAGTTAGATTGCCTTAGAATCAAACAATACAATTTTCTTTAAAAAACAAAAGAAACATGAAATTATGTACATACTACAATTTTTCAATTCTCAGGAATACACTTACACGTTAAGTTATGACATCAATATTCAGATTATGCCTTCAACAAATCTTCTGCATAACATTCAAATTTAATGTTTTTTTTCCAAACAGCTATAGTAAATCACATGACATTAACGACATTTACAAACTTCAAAACTATTCCAAATACATATCGCATGCTTAATAACATATGGGCGTACCTAGATTTTCGGAGTTATGAGATATAACAGTTTTACTGAAATGTACATCTTGGGAACAAAGATTGTTGAGAATTAAGTTAATTTTTTTAACATATTTGCAGTAATCATTGCCCACAAAGATGAACATTTTCAGTAAGGCTGCGATATCCCATATCTTGAAAAAAACTGATAGCCCGTATGTTATTGAGCATGCGATACTATCAAATAGCAAACCCAACGATAATTCAATAGATATTAAATATATATTTCTACGAAAATTGTTATTTTGTATTCATAAACGAAATCGCTGTAAATTTTAATATTTGAAATATGAAAAAAACAGAAGCGTTTACGCTCATCTATCTTGATCATCAATTGAAAATCCCCACGCTGGCCGAAACTGGAGCTTTATATTGATTGAATTAATTTTGTATATTCTAGTAAATGAAATAGATGAAAATATTATTTCAATTTTACTACCTTCGCTGATTTCATAATAATTGACCTGTTCTGTGGTGACGTAAGTTCAGACAAATAAAATAATAACAAAGTTTTTAGTAAAGATTCCACCGTGACTTGCCCGGTAGACGTTCTTTTTTTTATAAATATTGTAGTGTTTTTTAAATATATTTATTTAATTTAAATTGAATTGTAAAGGAGATCATTTCTAAGGTTCACTAGTATGTATATATATTGAAAATAACTACCTCACTCAAAATAAAACAAAACCATCGCTACATATAGAGTAATCAATTTCAATTTTGTATCGAAAATGAATAACCACAAAATGACCGCCGAATCGATCGAAAATAAATAATACATTGTACCACCTATTCATCGTGGAATCATGGCCACCGTGTAGTAGAGATACATACATACACACGTACAGGTGGTTTTTTTCATTATTATTATGTTACTTTTGATGTTCGTTTCAATTGATACGACCAGAATCGTTACGTGTGCCAGAGCTTTTATTAAAACACAATGCAACATTTTATAAAACACTTGCCGACAACTAAAGAAATTCCAACCCTTATGCTTTTGGAAGTATTGTTTATTACAGGCATGGACAACTTTTCCTAGGTCTGGGGACATATTATCATTCTGTCTCCGAGTCAAGGGCCGGACCAAATTATTAAAAATAATAAAGTAATATTAAATCAAATAAAACACGTTGCTATTTCTTATATGGTGGTGGTCATGAACTAGTAGAGTGAGCTATTGCAAGCGCCCGTCTCATCTCCATTATTTAATCCCTCCCTGGAACTATTAATTTCTTTCTCTAATACTTCGCCGAGATGAATCAGGGCCGGAGAAAATAGCTCGGCGGGCCGGTGGTTGCCCATATATGGTTTATTGCATAGCATAATACAAAAATACCAGTATTTCGTTATTAAAAATTAACCAAAATTGAATTTAGAATGTGTAGAAATTAGAAACCATCACATATCGGCTGTGGAAAGGAAAAAGGTCTTAACCCACAGTTTTTTCAAAACACTTTTTCAATAATCACGATGAACCAATAAACCACATAAAACACGTTATATCGAAAGGATGTATGCTGCAAATGTCATATTAGTATATAAATTTAGCTTTAAAGTTTGAAAAAAGAAGGGTCTGTGAAAATTGCAACCAGAAAAAAAGATTTAAAAACGGTTTTCTACAACAATGTATAAAATTAGATTAAGTCAATTAAACGCCAGTTTATAAGTCTTCGAGCACTTGAGGGATGTGTATATTCCATGATTTACCTTTGGCCCAAAATCATCAAAAAACCTTGCCTAATATTGTCTCTCCTGTAAAATTTGTTATTTGTGGGCTACGTCCTTTTTCCTTTACACTGTCGATAGTTTAATAAAATGGTCCGCAGTGAACTGAAATATTTTAAATCTGTGAAGAGTTGATCAATTCTGACTGGCTTCGGAATTAATCAACAGTCCAATGATGTATTATTATTTTAAGAAAGTTATTTATGAAAATCGCCCGTTTATAAGTATGGTATATTTTTTAATGGCAGGCAGTATTTTAATCATTGTAGTGAACCACTCATTCACCTCTAAAGAAATATTAGAATCGTCGCGAATCCCTTGATTCCCACTAGGGTATCCAATTCCGGAGCCTTTTTCCAATCCCGGAATTTCGGGATTGATAAATTTTCAATCCCGGGATTGGGATTAGTTCAACGTGGAATTCGAAATCCTCAATTCCCTTTACTTTTTCCTCAGATTATCAGCAAACCTTGTTTTGTTTTTTTTTAGCTCTCCGACGAATTTGATATCCACAATTTGCCAATTTAGTCTCACTTTTCGGGATTCACTCAAAATTTCTCAATCCCGAAATCCCGGGATCACAACCATGTCAATCCCGGGATTTCGGGATCAGAAAATTGAACGGGATCCCGAATCCCGGGATTGGATGCCCTAATTACCACTGTACTTTGCTTTTTCAACAGCTTTTTTCAATTGAAACGCTAGTCATTAATTGTTTTCGTTTCGCAGTGATCTCACACTCGAACGAATCGGAGAGGCCAAGTTAATCAAAGTGTTCGATTCGTACATAACATAGGTGACTTATTTACCATTTAAATATATTCTGTATCATAAAAGTGGAGTTTTAGCTATATGCAGTACCGACGCGAGGTTATTTGGCGCCCTAGACAGCGGTTATTGCCGCGCCCCGTTTTTAACAAATCGTCACATTTTTTTAATAGAGATATTGAAAAAAAAACAATTCGGAATCATTATAAACATTTTTTTTTATAAATCCATGTCCGCTCCCAATGTGGAGCGTATAGCCTCCTATTGGAAGAATCTCATCAGAAGTTTTTATAGTGAACTGTCGTTCATATATTAATTTATTCCAGATTAACTACATACACAACTGTACATATAAAATTGCCCCCGATTATGTATAAGTAATACCAGTTTTTGTTTTAATTTACAGGTGGACCTGTAAAGCAAGCACTGCCGACTCCTGACGTCATAGCATGGAAAGATAGCCAACTTTTGGCTGAACTCCATTTTGAGTTCACCACCCATTCATCCTCGAAAGAGTACACGCTGAGTAGAACAGTTCCAGTAGGCTGTATTTTTAAATTATTTTTTATCGACTCGATGAAGAGGAGAAAGACTTGCAAAAATGGCGATTAATAAAAACCTGGTCTCGCTCAAATGTGTATTGTTCATATTTTTTGCAGGTGAGATTTTTTGTTATTATGATATTAGAAAAGTATTTTTGTCTACGCTACAGAAATCGAACCTAAAATGTCTCATTTATTGTGTGGGACAAAATGAAAATAGGTCCATGAAATAAAATGCTTATTCTTATGAAAGTTTATTGCAATCACGCTTTGAATAAGGAGTTGACAGAAATCGTTCTTTTAGTCTGGATAAGGCAAATAATAGATTTTCCCCAAATTTATTGATGATTTTAAAGTTAATTTACTTGTATCGAATATATAAAATAATGATAAATTAAAATTTGATTCGTCCAAATTATGTACATTCACACAAGTTTTGTCACTAACGACCCGGGTTTCGCCTTTCGGCATTTTCAGGCGTTCAACGCCTGAAGCCATCCTGAAGTCCAACATTGCACCCCTGAAGATGCCGAAAGGCGAAACCCGGGTCGTTAGTGACAAAACTTGTGTGAATGTACATGATTTGAATGATTCAAATTTAATAATATTTATCGTCAAATTTTTCGTGCTCAACACGCCAGAGACGAGTAACCAAGTCAATAAATAATTAAATTAATAATTGAAAATTGTAGCAAACATACTTTTTTCCATGGCAGCCAAAAGGCTAAGTCACATAATATTATTAAATTATGTTTTTTGATTGTAATAATACTAAATTGATTATATTAGGGGCCGTCCACACGATTTTAACTATTTTTTTTACAAATATTTTATAAATCTGTTTTTTCCATTGAAGTCAGCAATTACTTTGTGGAAATTCAATATCAAAGTAAAATAATTATTAATAACATTTTTGTAATTCCACTTGCTGAGTAACTAAATACACTGCGTTTTTTGTTTTTTTGACGAATGTCTGAGAGAAGTTTGAGAAGCCAAATAAAAATTTTCGAATAACTGCAACACAGATGACATTAAGTTAGACATGCATATAGTAAGAATGTTTTTGATTTAATTATTATAAAATGATTTTACTTTTCAGGTATCGGTTGCCTTTTCCCTTTCCTACCCGCCCACATCCGGTCGGTAGGCTTTACGCTAAAAGAAGGCATTATCATATCAATTGTGGCCCCATTTCTGGCACTACTTGGGCCCCTTATTGTTGGACCATTAGCTGATAAGTAAGTGTATTTCATCTCATAATTACTGCAGTAAACAGGATTATTAAAAATATATATTTTTTTTACTATTTATTGTATATACCCATTCATTAAATTGAAACTTTTCTTTTTAAAGATATTTTTATATAATTTTTTTTATAAAATATTATATATTTTTATATATTTTATATAAAATACACCAGATGAAAGGGAAATTGGAGCTCGGCTCCACCAGCCCCAGAATTTGATGTATAGATATCAATCAAATCAATTATTGTAGAATATTTAATTTTAGTATTGGATGCTATTTTGTGATTATGAACATGTGTACCTAATTTCTATCAAAACACATCTTGAAGAGAGTATTATGTACTGCCTGCCATCTGTTGTTACTTTGTCAAACTGTTATCATGGAATTCTATTACAAAGGAAACCAATAACTTTGAACATTACATTCACTCACTGCTTATCAATTCAATCTACTGCTAATTTAATTATTATTTTAATGTTGGACTAAAATGGACTAAGAAACTGATCACGCTCAAGAAAAGTTTTTTACTGAAGGGTTAACCCTTTGAGGAGTATGGCCGCATATGTGCAACCAAATTTTGTATTGTCGTAATATTTATTGCCATTCTCATGCTTTTAATTGAATTGTCATTATTTCTTAGCATATGGAAAAAAATCGTATATATCTGTGAGTTTTGGCAGTTGTATTATTTTTACAAAATATTGAGCCTTAGATTACAATTTGACGCAATTTCCATTTGGAATCAATGTCAGTAAAGCAGGACATGTCGACAGATGAAAGCAAAAAATCTATGTCTAACTTGGAAGTAATAGGTTCTTGAAAATATTGAAAAGTAAAAATGAGTTTGTATATTTACATTTTTAATCATGCATTGCAAAATTATAAAAAAATATTCACCACCTGAAATATTATTCCTTATTCTTCCCTGACTGACCAAAAATAATGAAAATATACAAAAAAATACTAATTTAGTAAAAGTTAACTCACTACTCAAAAGGTTAATGGATACAATGCTCAGCTGTCCGTGACGCAAACATTTTACACTATACATTTTGTACACGTAAGCATTTTTTTTTTAATTTTCAGATTTTCAGTTGGGCTTGGTTGCGAGACACAGACAAAGGAGAAGAATGGCGGTACTGTACTAAATAATGGAGATAACCGAAAGTTAAGATACCTGCTTGCATTCTGTTTCATTGGTGCTGCTTTGTTCTACAGTTTACTCATGACTGTTCCGCAAGTACAACCCCTACAGGTAAATTTAATCAATTAAATCATTATATAGAACCAGGGTTGCCAAGCGTCCCTATTTGAGCGGGACTGTCCCGAGCTCAATCGACAAATCCTGAGTCCCACATTGCATGTCTCTCTATAATTCCGACCTGCATATGTATAAAAGTTTTCGAAATAGTGAATTTCCCGATCTGTGATTTTGAAGATCTGGCAACCCTGTATAGAACAGACGATTATATATCGTGTATTTCACAGACTGGGATGACCTGAGAGGAAACAAAAAGACTTGGGAGACGAGAAGACGGAAGTGGAAGCTAAAAAAATAGCTGACGATAATATACACATTTGTATAATAAATTTTCGTAGCTATTTTTTATTTCCTTGTGATCATCAAGAAAATTAGGTACAATCACAAATAAATTATCAAAAATGTAAATTATATAAATAAAAAATATTATGTATACAATAAAACTCCCATTTACGCGAAAGTTGGGACCGCGTGATTGGGGGAGTGAATCTCATACAAAATTAGGGGTTACGTTTTTTCACAACAAATGCAAAACTGCCAAAACTTAGAACAAACGAAAAAAAATATATGGACAAAATATTTAGTTACCTAGTTAGTGTGAGTATAGCCTGGCAATTGCCGAATAGACGCGCGCGCGCAGCTTAGAGGGAAATTGGGTGTAACCTGTTCTAGCTCTATCCTTTTTATCCCTACTAACAAGCTCCACATTGGGATTGGATATAGAAAAAAAAAACAGCATTGATTCCACCACATAGCATTTATAGCACTCACTGATCAGAGAGTAATAACATTAAATCAAAACTTTACAATCATTGGTGTTAAAATTATTAGCTCAGAACGTCACCAAAAATTTTTTGCAAAATAAAGAAATCAATTTTTATTTTTAAATTTTTTATTTATTTGTTCATGTGCAGTATATTTTGCTATTCATTGGATATGAAGAGTGTTAATAAACAATAAAAAATATTTTGATAGTTCAGCCCAAAATATTATTGGCTGTATATTTAAATTTTAATCCTCAATCTTGCAATATATTTCTCCTTTTAACTTGCATTATTATATTATACAATTATATCATTTCAGCCCCGTCGACCCTCAGTGAACTTTATGTGCAATTCTACGAGTGCAATGGTGTACCAAGAGATGTGTTCGGATGAAAGTATTTGCCATGATTGGTCAAGTGAAAAGGTAACAAATAAACCCATCCTTAACCTTTTAATCTAACTAATATATTGTGTGTATAAATGCCATCATTTATATTTCTATGTTTCAGACTGGAATGCTTGAACTTTCAAAGTGTCAGTACACTTGCCAGAGACCTCCGATTGCCAAATCATTTTTATATGACACAACATCAACAACTGAAAGTTCATTTGATGATGACAAGAGTATTGATGATGAAGTTGAAACTGATTCGCCACTCGATGTTGACCCTGAACAAAATTTGGTATGTTTATGCACAACTTGAGCAAAATTATAAAAAAAAAAATAACAAAGTATCAGTGTGACTGAATTCAAGGGATTTATATTTTATTTTAGTTAAACATTACAATCCTGTAATCCTGGTCTAAATTTCTTTGAAATCTATTTTTCAATATATTATTTATGTATCATGTTTATTTTCAAATTGAATGGCCCTCTATTGGGATAATTTCTGGACAATTGAAATAATTGTCACATACCTGCCTGTCATTTTGATTGTCAAAGAGAGTATTATCATATTTGACTTTACACGGTTTATCTTCCCATTTTTTCTGCCACCGATAAAAAATAATTAGCCTTTAATGTGTTAATTTTCTTTTTCTATAGTACGAAATGGGTGTTACTGAAGATCCCGATAGTAATACTACCGGTACTTTCGGTATAGAGCCTCCTCACATTTGTCACAGCAAGGAAAGTGGTGTGGACACATTGTGTCAGGTGTTTACAGTAGACACAAATATAATGGTACTTGAAGCTAGTCTAATGTCAGGAATTGAATATCAAAAAGAAATGGAAAGTGAAAATGAGACGGCATGGTGCATGTACCCACTGAGTAAGTCAAATCAATTATCTGTAAGAAAATTACCTATACTTGAGCAGTTTGTACTTTTTTTGTTGTAGTTCAACAAGAAACTCATCATGCCAGGCTTAGTTGATGTATATTAAATTGAATGTCAACCTTAAAACTAAATTTACAGATACTCGACTTGTTTCTGTTTTCAATAGCAATCAAAAAAAGTTTTAGAAAAATTTTAGCTACCTACTCACCTTACAAGTTTTACTTAACCCGTTCACTCGGATCAAAAACCACTCCCAGGGACAGACGCTTGCTCTGCACGCAAAAACAATGCTTTATTTTATCTTCAAATTATAGCAATTCAATATATAGAGCAATAGTTAACTGATTTTGTTCAAATAACTTGATTACTATAAGGAATAGATTTAAAATTGGATAGGGATTATTTTTAATCGTATTTGATTTGACAAAATTTTGTGAAAGTAAGAAAGTCTGAGGATGCCTCTAAAAGAGGCGAAACACATGTCACAGTTTGTAGCACAATACGTGGAATAATCTAAGTTATTTTATAGTATGTGATTTGATTCGAAAAAGTAATTAATTGAACTTTCCTATATGAGCGTCTGTGAGTCGGTGGCTGGAGCTTTTTAGAATTACCGGTTAGGCGTCTGAGTGATTAGTTTAAATATAAAAATACTTGATAACCACTGGAATCGTACCATGATTGACCCGAATGTAACCAAATTATGTTTTTCAAACTAAATAATCCATTTATCTTCAAACGTGTTCAATCTGGGCGCATTATGTTATCCATTGGAACCGAAAAAACGAAATTATAATAGCTCTCAAAGTGTTAATCGAATAAAAAAATATTATAAACCAATACATATAATATTAGTATCAACTTGTGTTATACACTGCATCATGTGCTACATCATATGATGTACATATCTCACTAGCATGTTATTTCACCGGCTAAAATAAGCATCATGTCCATGAAACCATCAGTCCTCTTGATTAAGATACTCAGTACATTTTAATGCAACATCAATATACTTTCAATTCAATCAGACATAAACACGTTAATGTTGAGTATTAATTTTTTTCTGAACTTTCTAGGTGGTTCTTACAGTTGTGTCGTACCTAAAGATGAAATTCTTTCCCTTGTTTCAATGGAAGATGAAAACACTACGTGTATTCCTATTATCGAATGTAATGTGGACAACCCCTATGATTCACCAGAAAGTGTATTGGCCGAGTCGCAGTGTAAATTATTTATTGGTGATCCTGTCGCCAGCTTCTGGACTTATTTATTATACCGGTTAGTATTGACATATTAATGCACCATATGTACATTCTATGTCATGAATTAATGAACAATGGGTTCTCTACTTGCGCTTTCATCTGCTTACGCGTTTTGGTAGTTACGCGGATGAGAATTTAAAACAAATCCATTGTGTCCGTTTGTTTCATATATTGATTTATATTGATTTTGTACGTGCAATTGACTTACTAAGACAAGTCCCAAGAGCAAGATAATGTAATTAACCATCTTACTGACATGTCTAAACAGTTAGATTTGAATTTCCATGAAAACCATTTTATGAAATTGTTGGAAAGTTGCCGAGCAGAATTGACCAATAAAACATCAATGGAGCTTGAAATAAAAAAGAATCGATAACTATGTTTTGAATTAAGAAATCGAAGAAAACAAGAATTTGTAACTAAAGAATTGTAAGAATACTTTAATATGATAAATATAGACAAATTACAACAATAATATCCTGATACTTATCGATTAACAAATGTGCATAAAGCTGTACTGGATGAAATTGCCTGTTCTAAACTTATTTATTATGAGAAAAAAAAAATGTCGTACAAACATAACTGGATAAATATTTCAATAAATCCTAACATGTCATCCGTTGAATCTAAGGATAGTATAATGGAATAGTATGTACAGACTTACGTAGAGCTTAACTCATCAGTCATCATTAATTATTTCTATGAAATTATTTTTCAGAACTCTAGGAGACATCTTCGCTACGGCAGCGCTATGTCTGTTATGCACTGCTTGCGTAATGGCCACTAGGGAAACATCGATAGGCGGGGGTGATGTGGGTCGACAGTTAGCCTTTGGGATTATCGGAATGGCATTGATTCCGCCACTCATTGGATTGATACATGAGTCAGTAGCAGAAGACAAATCACTTCCTGCATACATCGTTCCTATCCTCTCCATGATGGTTCTCTTCGTCATTGCCGCTATTTTCATGTTATTCTCAAAGTAAGTTTTGTTGCAATACAAACTCATTTATATTATTTAATATTATTCTTGTCTGTCAGTACATAACATTTTGAGGGATTTAATATTCATACCTTCCAAAACTTACTCAGATTATTTTTACAGGGAAATGCCTCTTGCTCCACCGGAATGGTGGTGGCACACCAAGTCTGGAATGCTCGCTTTACCAATGAATACAGTCAGACGATACGGATTAGAAACAGCAGGAGTTGTTTTGGTGTTAATCACCCTTGGAGTTTTCTGGAGTGGACTTGACACTTATTTGGCATGGTAAACGATGACTTTGTTATTAAATTGTACCTAGATACATTGATTGCATTATGTTGTAATAATTATAGCATCATCAATTATTATTCATGTGATAGTTTTTATAAATGTTTTTTTTTACAGGACCATTAAAGATATGCAAGGATCAGATCTTCTTATCACACTTACCATGACAGTCGGTTCCATACCCGCTATACCTGTCTTGTGGAAAGCCGAACGTTTAGTTGACTATTTTGGTCACTCTAATGTTTTCATTGGAGCATTTACTTTTTACATCATCAGATATACAGGTAAGAATAACATGTTTCTTATATAACAGTAATTTCAGCTATTATTAAATGACAAAATTCATGATGTACAATATGGCTGAGAATGGTCAACGTGCCAGCAAAGAAATAATTTTCAAAACAGCTATGCTGGATACCTCTTCAAACTCTTGGACTCTCTGATCAGTTGATAATGCTTGTCATGAGCAAAACTGTTCCTGATCTTGGTAAATAAAAGTGGAAATAAGGAATATTGTGTTTCTCTCAAAAAATTTAAAAATTAAATTGACCGTTATTGAAAGTATGTTTTATATCCAATTGCTTTAATATTTCATGATTTTTCTTTTTTCAGGAATGGCAGTGTTAGATGACCCGTGGTGGGTTTTAATTTGGGAAATATTTGAAGTTTTCACTCTGAGCTTTATGTGGGTAACCGCAGTCCTTTACTTCAGGCATCTTGTCCCAAGAAAATATACTAGTACCGGTCAAGCGTTGCCAGTCATAGCACATTTCTGTTTAGGTGAGTAGACATCAGCCTAACTATATTAATTTTGTAGAATCTAGAGCAGGCATGGGCAACATTTCCCAGTTTTGAGGTCAAATTATCATTATGTGTCCGATTTCAAAGGCTAAACCAAATTACATTGATTACAAAAATTTGTATGGAGATTGGCCTTTTATTTGAACTAGGAGACTATCAATATTGGTGTTGGTATTGCATATAGAAAATCACAGTGAAATTTCGCTGCGATGGTTCAGGACCAGACCAAAAGTAGTCAAGACAAGTCAGGCTCACTAGAAAAGGGTTGTGGAACCTAGGGCGCACGTGCCAAATTCGCATTACTTGAGCGATTCACAAGTAAAATGTTTTGTAGAAAAAAAAATCTTTCTTGATTTTCTGCAATTATTCAATAAATAAATAACTAACTTTCTTCAAGTTAAAGGAAATTCAGGACTATTACATGATGTTACTTATATACCATTAGACTGGAACAAATACATATGATATTATCATAATTATGTTTACAACATTGTAAATAATGTTTGCAATTTTTGACATGCACACATAAAAAAAGATCACCACCACTTTAAGATATTAAGATATTTTGAATGCTATTTTCAACTAATTCATTATTTATTTTCCACAATTTTGACATCTACATATATATCTAAATATGAAAATATTTGCTTTGCTTATGCCTATTACCAGAGCAATTGCAATGATTTTAGCGTTCTTGACTCATCAAATATGGCGTCCCTCAGAACTTTACACCTTGGCAAATGCCCCTCTGCCAATAGTGCATGATTCCTTGACGTGTGTTCCTTATGCTCACCGGGCATAACGATCACACGCCGCCTAATCATGCATAATTGCGTCCCGGTGTAGGGCCTTCTAATGCCTTCCTACGGCCCTGTCCATAACATGTTGAACTCATCATTTTTTATGTCTTCTAAGGTCGGGGTTTGGGTGCGATTATTGGTTTGACTGTCACCTATGGAGAACTAGTAGAAAGACTTCAAATGTCATATAGAGCATTGGCAATAGCAGCTGGAATTATTGGCCTTTTGTACCTGATAATTTATCATCTTATATTGGCGCCATTGTGTAGAGCTTCTACGACTGGACCACCGAATCCCATTGTTATGCAAGGTAACTATTAGTTTCGATATATATTACATTTCACTAAGAAGTGGTGGTTTGTTACATTTTTAGTTTATGATGTAATAATTTCCTTATAATTCTATTACGCTGATTCGTCATCGTGTAATTTACTTAGTCAAAATAATTAATTAATTAAGTTTATGAAATAGATTACACTTTCCTTTATCTGTTGGTACAAAACTAGAAATGATTTTATTTTTTCATGCATGGACATGCTAAAATGAAAAATAAAAAATAAAATTTATTTATTTTGTACAATTTTTCAATGTTAGAACTGTCAAAAGTAATATAAACATTATAGGTTGTATAGTTTCAAAATTTGTTCACTCCATTATCATAATATCTGCTCGTTTCATTGCCAGTTCTGTTTTCGGTTCTGAAGAGGTGTTAAAACCATTAGAAACTATGTGACTCAATTTCATTTTACACTAATAGTGGATAGTATGCTTTAGGTTAAGAAAATAATTCAAAAATGATATCTTTAATAATTTATTTATTTCTTTTAACAAGCCGTTACTACCTTGGCTAAAAATTAACTCTTTTTAATGTGAAAAAAAGCCAGCACAGTGGAAACTGAAATGAGAGGTAAAAACAAAAATATACAGTCTATGGCAAATAATTAGGCACATATTTATCACAAAATTACAACTATTGGCGCACCCATAGACTTGCAAAATTTTCACTCGATGTATAATAATCTATGTAAAACCAGGTTCAAGGGATGTATCATTGATTATTCACTCACCGACCAGTGTGCATGCGTCTAAAAATTTTCCTATCAGTTACCTTCACGGGATGGTTTCTGTGATATACATACATTACTATTAATAATTTCAAAAGTGCAATGAACATAATGGCAGTGCTGGCATCATCAGTTATTTATAATCAAATTAAATCTGTACAGGCATATTTTATAAAAGACATGGAAGGGAGATGAGGTGGGGTGGTTGTGAGTGAGACTCTGTGGGAGACAATGAAAAATCCTGATAGGCCATCGAACTCCAGATACAAAGTTTTAACGTTGACCCTTCAAGCCCATATGACGTTGCAGTGCAGGCGAAAAAAATTCTCTGCTTGATGTCTATTTGTAAATGCAAAAGTTCACCGATTTCATTAAAATAACTTTTAATGAAATAAGTTTTATTTATAAATTTTACCAAAAATATTTTTTTATTTTATTGTTATTTCTGCTATTCATTTGATGTAAATGAGCTGCTATTCAAAATTTATTTCAGCTATAAATGTGTGCCTAGAAGGTTAATAGTAAACAAAACATGCTAAATAAATATATCTTGTGTCAATACGAAATATAGTCACTTGTGGAATCAGATGCAATAATATCCGCTGCCATTTAAATCTAAGCTATTGGATTTGACAATAGGATCATTAAATATTATTTCAAGGCCACTAATTCATCTTGATTCCAAAATATTTGTAATTGTCAGTTTTCGATAACCTTCAGATGACAGCACTGCATAACGCACTATGAGCCCATTTTATTCAAAGCACTCTAAATTACAAATGTATATAGGCATAATTGATGTACATTTGTGTATATATTATATATATTTTTTTACAGAACATTTTCACCGACTTATAATATTTCGTTTCTATGTCTCCTATTCATTATAAGCATTGAATAATCATAACTTTCTGGCAAGATAAAATACATATTTCTATCTTATATGATTTGGTTAAGAAATTAAAAAAAAAAAAATTGTAAATAAATTAATTAGAAAGTTATAGTATCACTCTTTTGTTTCAACTTAAGACTTTTAAAACATGACATTTTTACAGAATATCGTCAGTATAATCAGCAGAATGCGTTTTGTCAAAAATCTAGCTATATTGATTTGTGGATCTGCATTAGATATATTTCACATGATGCTACATTGTCTCAAAAAATAAACTCACCCATATTCCATGTATTTTTTTTACGTAATTTGAAGAAGTAATATGCATTTAGTCAATTCAGATAATTAATCAGTTTTTATTAGTTTGATCAAATTCGTAAATCATAAATTAATTTCACAACGTAGTACAGTTAAAACCTCTACCCGGACCTTGATTATCTGGATTTTTGACTATCCTGGAATTCTTCAGATGTATCAACTAAGCATTGAAAAACTTTAGAATGTATATGACCATTCATTTCCTCCCCTTGGGACTTTCCTCTTCTCACCATTCAAAATTTGAAACCTAATATCGTTCACATCTCAGTTTAACCACTCGACGACATCTTCATCGCATTCTCTTCATATTGAAATGTGTCATACTGTTTTCATGATATCTCGTTGTATGTATGTTTATATAATATATGCATATATAAAAAATATTATTTATAGTAAATTTACTTTCTTTTCAATATTTTTTTTCGATTATCCAAATTTTTATTATCCAGAATAGTTTCATCCCCAATCAGTCCAGATAATCCAGGTTCTATTGTATAATGAAAAATGATTATTGTGAATAAATAGATTGAATTTTATGATTATCTCAAAACAGAGTTTTTTGATTTAACGTTTTGTCACTATACTGACTATATTTATGTAAAAAAAAATATGTTTGACTGCCATTCAAATCTAATTTACGTAATTTTTACAATTATAAGCTTTGCAAATGCACAGACTGAAAATAGTTAATTTTCATTAAAGAACTTAAACTATTGTACGTTGGTTATATCTTATATCAAATCAATAGTTAATAGATCAGATCCATCATTTTAAGGGTTTTTATAATAATTTTAAAC
Source organism: Himalopsyche anomala (assembly GCA_031772345.1). NCBI lineage: Eukaryota > Metazoa > Arthropoda > Insecta > Trichoptera > Rhyacophilidae > Himalopsyche > Himalopsyche anomala. The sequence continues at coordinate 21,710,446 of CM062827.1, read as the reverse complement.
TATGCTTAATTATAAATGTATTGATTCTAGGGATGAACACAAATGGAAATTCAAATGGCAGCTACACACCGCTGAGAGTATATCACAATGAACGAGCAAAGAAAGGGCAATTTAAATATTAAAATAAATGTAATTTTCTTTATATGTGTATTTATTTTACAAAACACCAAGTGTAAGATGTCTCACGCAAGACATGAGATTTCTAGATCCGCTTATGTAAGTTGATCTAGCAGACGAAAATGAAATTTCGATAAAAAGTAATTGAGCAAGTCATTTTCGTGTTGTTGCTATTTTTATAAAACTTTTAACATTGATAATCTATTTTACGCTTTAACAGACTTCACAGTATGGCAACTCGATTGACTGTCTCAGCATAGTTGAAAACCATTTAAAAACTATTGTTCAATTAATGAGAACTAAAAATGACTCCGAGCTTTTATTATAATGTCATATTAATGTCACATCGCTCAATTTTATTACAAGAGGTGTACAGTAATATTTACACAGTAAATACTTGATTTTGGACTCATTGTATAAATTTCAACTGATTTACTCTTACTATGTTTTTGGAACAGTATCAATCTATTGAGAGATTTCCTCTATCAAAAGAATATTTACGGCTAAAGATTCTAATTAAAATCTTGTATAAATACTTAGCGCGATAAATAAATAATCGTTTTTGACTCTGAAATTTTACATGCTTCATTTGAAGCTTACGCATTTTATTATAAGTCGAGTAAACTGAAATTTAGACAGGTAATACTGTTTCTTAAATATCCTCTCTTTAAACTGCATTTTGCACGATACCCTTTTAGGATAAAATTCCTCAAATTACAAGTGGTTGTTGTACTATTTTATTATATTATATAACATCAATACTAGTAGAATAATAATTGTCAATCACTCTTTTTGTTTATATAACTAAATTCAGTGATTTAAAAATTGTACATGTACTGAAAGCGAATTTGTATGTTATAAAATTTTCTATGAACTATTCACATTTTATTAATACTGCTGTACATGCTTTTAACTTTCATAAACTGATAGATAACTGTGCTAGAGATCTATAAGTATAGATACTCAACGAAGGTATAAATTGATTTTTTCATTGCGTGAAGCTGTAACAAGATAAAATGATTTGTTTTGAGAATCCCCAGAAGGGCTTTTCTCAAAGGATCTAGCAGTGGCGGTTCCTGACCTAAAATCTTGGGTGGGCTAGAGAAAAGCATATTTCTACTTCACCTTATACATTAATCTACAAGCAAATTAACAAATACTACGATACTACTGCAATGCATAAATTATTATATAATAAAATCAATGCTAATGTAACTAAGAAATAATAGAATAATAACACGGAATCCTTTAATTCGTCTCTTTCAAAGTGAAATAACAAGTACCTACTAAAAGCAATACAGAACTGTCACACTGAAAGTCAATACCTGTCACTTTCATACAATACAACGATATTGGTTTTGTGTTTCAATGCATAAGTATGTGTAATGGGCTGAATCAGTTCAGCCCCCAACGATCAACAGAAGTTTGACAGATTGAAACACAATCCGTAGTGATTGATGACCTTACCGTACATACAAATATAAAAAAAAACTAATCCTGCTAGATTGCGCCCCAGTGTAAAGAAAAATTTCGTGATATTGTCTGTGGTTACGGTCTAATCACATTATAGCCCCTGAGTGGTGTTGCCAGAGTGACGTTGCCTTTTCCCTGTGAAGTATTTATAGGGTTATTGTTTTTTTTGTGCCGGCTCAGTTTAAAATTGTAATACAAAACACAATCGGGAATATGATTGTAGGTAGACGTAACATTGTCTTATATTGACAGAGGATAATTAAAACAAAGATATTAAGTATATTCATTTGGGAAAGGTTAGTTACGCTTATAAATGTATTTATTTTGTTCAGCGGCCGAATTGCTGTTCATTTTTATTCAGCCATCTAAAGTTTTGGGTGAAAAATGCAGGTCGGGCTTAGCCCACCTAGCCCAGTACCTAGAACCGCCACTGGGATCTAGGTCACTAATTCATGACTATCTCTAATACTCTACATGATTTTTGTATTTGGGGTTTACGGTTGGTATAAATTAAATTTAATAATTGTGGCTATGTTCAGTCGATCTGTCAAACGCCAATGAATAACCGTATTTGTTTTTATTCTCTAAGTTTTTTATGTCTGATTATTTATCTTGACTCGCTATACGTATTAGAGTGATTGTGATGAGATAAATATGGTTTGCAGCATGCTACTTGACAAGGTTGCCTTAATTTTGACTTTTTATTTCAAAATAACCTTTTTCTAATGCACTCTTGTGATCGGTCGTATCATCGACTATAATTACAGTGAACATAACCATAGTTGTTAAATTTAATTTAAAGTAGCTGTGAAATCTGAATACAAAAATGATGACTTATTGATCCCTCTTAATTAGTGTACAGATCCTAATAAAATTGAGAATAGCCATGCAAGACTTCTATTAGATCTCTAGGCTTGTAATGCTACGCATATTTTTATAACTGCCATTTTTTAAATGTTACATATAAGTTTTATTTATAATATTCAGCTTAATTGCATACCTACCGTCAGGTTTGTGTGAGAGAAATGCTAAGTCCATGTTGATTTGAATTCAATTCTTCAATGAAAAATTATTTCTTAATTTATTTATAAGTTTCTGATATTGAATAGTATCTAGCGAAGCTCTGTGAATAATTTTATTTCAATAATGATAATTATTTTACCTCATAAGTCATAATTATTTTAAATATGTGTTTTCTCTCACCGTGTGTACAATTTAAATTGCCATGTGGTTGCCGACGTCACGCCGGTGATCACTATTTTATGGTATTAGCTTTTAAAATTTAAGTTGACTACTTTTAGACAAATTTAAACTTGGTTACAAATTCGTCTACGACACTGAATCTCCAATAGATATTAAAAAATAAATGGTGCTTTTTATTACAAATTTATTATAATTAATGTTGTTGATTTTATTTTTCAATGTTTCCTCAATACACATTTTAAAAAATCAAACCACATTATAGATAGGGTATTTATTGAATTATTGTCTCATAATTACTTATGTTTTGGTTTGTCTTTATTTATTAATTTTTGCACTTTTATTAATTAAATAAACAATAAAAACTGTTCTCAATATATTTACAACGTGTTATACCGGAGTTTGGATAAAAATAGGTGATTCACTTTGAGCATAGGTAACTTAAATCGCTAAAAAATGTTGAAAATTTAAGCATTACTTTACAAATTAATTATTTACCTGTCGCATTTGAATTTTACAAATTTTAAATGTACCTTTTAAAACCAATTTATCATATTTAGTTCACTACATCTTTGCCCAATGTGTTTTGTTTTGTTCAATATTTGCATGATGTGAATCACATATACCATGTAATTGAATCTGGTATAAAAAAACCCCCATTATTAATTGCTTAGATTAAAACTTCAAACCTGTACGTTTCTGTATGTATGTATAATAAAATATCAACCAAAAAGAGTTCAATAAATGTCAATATTTTATATAGATTAAGTCTTCTTTATTACCATTATTCTGAAAATAAACCAATTGCAATTACAGTTCAGAGTATAAAGCAATAATTTTAATATATACCGAATTTTCTGTGTCCGGAGTATTCGATGATGATGATAACGAGAAAAATGTTAGATGATGAATTGATGAATATGGGATTATTTAACATTGTTCTTATAGGTGTTCAACCAGGACTATGATAAATTAACAATACATGACGGAAAGTATTAAATACAAGAAGAGTATATCAGGATTCCACAGTTATTATGTACGTCTTAAGTTTTCATGCAGCAACAGGCGTCAACAATATAAAAACAGCTTACAAACAGTGGTTTTTAAATATGGCAAAAAATAGAAACAGCAACACGGATGGCAGAAAAATGGACACCAACAGACAGTTTGAGTTTGTCGAGCACCGACCAGACCTTGATAATCCACATCCACTCATTCATAATCATTATTTCCTATTGAAAAATATTTTTAAGCCTATCTAAAGAAAAAGTTTAGAAAATAAGTCTTAATTAGGCTTAGGCAAGCAAATCTTTCACGAGTTGCAAAAGTAGAGCCCGTTTAATTATCATGAATATCTTTATACAGTGGGTCCTCTACTTACGCCATTTACAGTAGCTGTTTGTCCCTTGACATATTCTGAGACAGGCGAAACAGAGTGAGAATGTGACAGGAAAAATGTTTGAATAGCTGTTTTCGTTAAATTCACAAAATACGAAAGAACCTAATCTCAAATTCTGTACCCAGTCTCCTATAACAGTTTCCCAAACTTTTTCATACCACGGCCCCCTAAATCTGAAAAAAGAAATCTGCAGCTCCCCTCAATATAAAACATGTTCTGCAGCGGACCCTGGAGAAAACCTGTTGCTCCCAGTATGGGAAGTACTGCCCTGTAACATAGTATTTCTATGGTCTAGTCCCAATCTTTACGCTTGACTGTATATTTAATGTGTAAATTGTATTCACAGTTTCATATCACACGATATAAAATCATGATTAAGTTATTAACTCGATGGCTGCCAGAGATGAGTTATCTCGTCAATAACTAATTAATTTAATAATTGCAAATTATAGCCGGCATGCTAGCTAAAAGGTTAAAATATAATATTGCCCTTGGAGTATATTTATTTAGTAGGTTTTCAGATAACAACACCTTTTGCTACATAATTTTACATACATAAAAAACAATAAAAACATAATGAAGCCAACAGTGAATGTAACTAACTTTTTATTCAATTTATTGAAATATTTATCCAGTGATGTTTGTACAACAGCTCTTCTTTTTTCATAATAAATTTTATAATAGGAAAATGCACCCAAATCACACATTCTTCTTTCTATCATATTAACTTTATATACCCAGCGGTCCATACAGGGACTGCGAATTTTCGACGTTCGCTGCCCAGCGGTCCCAATAGTCATTAAATAAGTGATGAATTCAATTGAGATAGTTATTTTTGTGACTGACAAACTGCAAAATTAATTTTGCAAAAAACTACTTTTGTAATGAGATACTCCTTGTTCCCGAAGCGTGCGGGCCGATAAAACATTCTTTTAATGCTTTAGTTACAAAATTCATAGAAATCGATATATGAAACAAACGGAAATAATTGTTTTTTTTTTAAATTCTCATCTGCGTAAGTAGAGGACCCACTGTACTTAATACATTGGCATTACTTTGTTTACTATGTGAAGAAATCTGGTATCGGTTCCTAATCGGTATGGGTTATTTTTAATAATAATACAAGTAAGAAAATTTTATATATGTATTTATTTTATAAAAAATCATATTGAAAAACATACTTTTGAGCCTATGTTACATGTCTGCACAAATAATTATTGTATAAAATGATAAGAAATGCGGTTAGGCCAATAAAATTTGACTTTTTCTAATACAACTACATCGACCCTGATAGGAGAAAAATATTTTTAATTCAACACAGCGATGCAATCGAGACAGCGTTAAGGTCAAAAGGAACTAACCGAGATACAAGTAATGGTATTATTCCTACTTAAACTATACAATGAAAGGAGACGTGCCTTTTTGTTTTCAAACAGATTAACGCAACACCGAGCTTCTATGAGATTACAAGGAATGTATTTACATCGTAGAAAGCCCCACCGAGCGAAGTTTAGATAATTTTTATTATAATATATTCACGATTATTATTTAACAAAAATTAACGGTTCAGAGTTTTCACTCGAGCCTGATTTTCTGTGCACACATAGGAACGTTTTTATTATACAGCTCTACACCCGATTCAAATATAAAGAATATTTTTGAAGTTCGTTAAAAAATTACTATTGCAGTAAAAGCTAATTTGTACATGTCGCGTCGATTGGTTTCGTATAAACAAAAATTGTAATACATTCATTAACAATCCAATCACAGGAATAACTTTTTAAAAGGCTTGAAATTTAATAAAAGTTAATAGATAATTATGCTTCAGTGCAACCTCACTCAAAGTGGAATCCCCTACATTCGTTATCTTTATGTTTAAGGCTATACAACTATTTTCATCAAAATATAATTGATACTTACATAGAAATCAGAATGCACAGCATTCTTCGTTTATACTCTCTAGATAATTAATATATTTATATTAAAAACAAAATTATATGAAAAACGTTTATAACCAAAATATCTTATATTATTAAGAAAAAACATTCATAAATGACAACCAAAATTATCATATTCAATTGAAATTCAAGAAATCAATTACCCAAAAGCAGTTATATACATAAATTCATTATTGAATATTTTTTAAGTCAATCGATTTATGCAGATTAGGTCACATCTTGTGACTAAAAAACTAAATACAAGAATATTTAACAATGTTAAAATCTAGCTTTCAGCGTCGAGTTTGTCAATAAAAACGGCAAACACAGTCCTGTATATTAAATTTACCAGACAAACTTTAGATAACGTGGAAATCGTTTTCTTTTTTTAACTGTGTAAAGTTAAAACCACCCATACATTGGTTAAAAGTTACATATGAGAACTGATGGAAACAAGATGCAGTGCGCTCCGACCCCACTACAATACAGATGAAAACTGAACGCAGTACTATTAAAAAAAAATTAACATTTACATATTGCTTGCTGCCTTAAAATACATAACAAAATTACAGAGCAGCCTTGACGACAATCTAATTTAAATCCGCACAAGAACCGAGATAGAATAGTATTCATGAAACAATATTGGCAGGAAAACAGTTAACACAGCAACTTGGGCTAGATAAAAGTGTCTTTACTATTTATGTATATGCACCATAGTACAATCACTTTCTTTAAAAGTAACTTAAAGATTATTAACAAACAAAATCAAATGTTAATGTAATAGTATTATTATACATTTGACACTCATGAGGCTAATGCGTTTGGTAACAAAAAAAAAAAACTACCGTTCAATAATTGAGCACCATTCCTAAAGATGCAATTCCTTTTACCATCTTTTTACTCAAGCGAGTCGACTCTCGATATAATATTATTAACTCCATTGAAAGAGATTTTTAGACAAATAATTTGATCAATTTAAATTATTAGAGTGGTTGCACATTTATTAAATTAAACTTAACAGTTCCAAGGTATCAGTTTCTACAGAAAAATAGATTTTACACCGTTAATAATATATACAATTTATTTGTGTGAAATTCGAATATTACACGAATTGTAGTGTAGCTTCTTTCTATGAATTTATTTATCTTCTACATAAGTGAAAACCGGCTCCTGGAGTAATATTTACTATCAATCATTAAATATTAATTTATAATGATTTTGACTGAGGATTGAAGGATTAAAAACCGGCAATTGATTGAAAAGTAAACATGTCTATGGTCTATAATATCATTGAAACGGCATTATTTCGCATATCTACATTCGCCGGATATCTGGATCATAAAAAGTAGAGGGAAAATATTGAGATCTGCACACAATAATATAGAAAAAATAGCATTATTTATATACAGTGATGTGCTGCTATGGGTTCGCACCGGCTCTCTGAAATAATTTTGGTTCAACGGTTCCATGGGCGCCATGGCCATGGCTGGTTCTTAAAGTACGAATATTTTTTTCAATTATCATAATTCCGAGATCGAATTTTTCCACGATCTGAATACTTAATTCGATATGGATAAAGTAAAAACTTGCGGCTGTTTGTGCACTATTTTGTTTGCATATACGTTATGTAGATACTCGTACGTGAGTCACACGTGCGATTTGCACGATTGATTTCAGAGATCATACCGATAATATTTTAAGAAATAATCGCGATGAGAACGGTCAGAAAACCTAAAAGTATTATGAATACAATTGCAATAAGCTCTGCAGAAGCGTAAAGAGAATTTTAGTTAATGTAATACTTTTTGTTCATAAAAAAGGCAAATTTAAGAGTTCGACATACATCAAACTTAATGACCATTAATTTGATAGGTTTGCCACTGACTTTGTGGGATTCAATAATATTCGTTAAATCATGGCTCAGAAGTCACCATCACACAGCAGATTATTGACTAAGACCAGTCACGGTTAAAGTTTCAAATCAACACTATTAGGAATGAATTTATGCCATGTATAATGTAAATGGGTATATTTTTAATTTAAAAAAAAAAGTATAAAAAATGGGGTTTGGTGTTTACCAAGGTGCGAGTTGGTTAAAAGAATTTTAGCAGCACATCACTGATTATATACTATACACATTAATCAAACTCTAACTTTTACACTCTATACAGCTTATCGCCTTTCGATAGAATAGTGCAAAGTACTTATTTTATGCAGCAGAAAAAAATTATGGTTGAATAAACCAAAAAAAGAGCAAAATGACTGGTTTTCAAAAAATAACAAATATATTTAATCTTCGTGTAATATAGGGATTGCAATATTATGCTGGTGTTCATGGTGTTTTTTTTCAATACTGAGTACCGGTTTTTAAAATGCAAATTTTGTACTGAAAATTAACCCAAGATGAATTTTGAATACAAAATTTATTTTTAAATTGCTGTGAGTTGCAATACATTTTTGTTAATACATTTTTAAATTGCTATGAGTTGCATCAATATTGACAGATTCCAGAATTGATCAGCCTTTCAATGATGTATTATTATTTTAAGAAGCCATAAGTTATTTATGAAAATCACCTGTTTATACCAACAGTATTGATATAATCAGTAATCTGATACAGACTTCTATTTTGCTCTTAAAAAATGGTATATTTCTTGAAACATAAACATGCACATTTACATGCTTTGGGTGGCATTAATATTGTGTGATTAAGAATTGCTGAGGGTAGTTTTGATAAACATAATATTTTTTATCACATACTCCATTGCTACGACCTTGAATAATAGAAGAATTTCAATCGAATCGAGTTCAGAGTTCCTACGAGAGAAATGAATTTTAAAAGTGCTGTACAAATATCACCAATTGTTTGAAATCGTCTCACATCACTTAATATCTGAGTTATTCTCTACAGGTTCAACCTTTTCTATGGTAATTTTTTTGTGCACGGCGTCCTGTTCTGAATCCGCATTAACTGTACTGTCGCATGAGATTTCTGTCATGTCGCGACTGACAGAATCGTCGTCGAGCACTTCCGTAGTTTTATTCTTTTGCTTCAAATTATTTTCTGAGGAACATTTGCCGTTGGCGAGTGGCATTTCTTCGTCGCCTACTTCTTGCGCGTCATTATCCCGCTTCTCCGGTTCATCATTGGTAACAACATTTCCGTCATCGGTGGTCTCCATGGGATCATCTCTCAATAGTTCTTCTTCGTCTCTGTCAGCAGTTAACGAACCGTCTGAGTCCTCTTCTTCCCTTCTCGTGACGTCGACGACCTTAGAATTTTCATTTTTGCCGATTTCAGAAACTTTATTTCCTGATTCCGCAAGATCCACAGTCTTAGGAGAGTCGTCTGTCAGAAGGGGGTCTTCCGTTTCCGCTGCCTCTTCTGTTTCAGCAGACTCCACCATTTCTGCGGCTTCTTCGACCTCCGCAATTTCTTCGGCATCAGAAGTCTCTCCGTTGCTCTTTTTTACATCCGCATCTTGCTCCATTTCATTAGCAGGCTTCTCGAGATCACGAAGATCATCCTTCAGTTCAGTTATTACTGCATCTTCATCAGGAGTAGCCTCGGTTTCCTCGTCAGGTTTTTTCTCTACTTCCAGCGTGAAAGACTTGTCAGAGTCATCTCCGGGCTTGTCTGATTCTTTTTCAGAGCAACCGTCATCGATCAATTCTATAGATTTATCTAAATCATTATCTTCGTTGTCAATTGTTTTTTTTTTGTTGACAGAGTCGTTTGAAACCAAAGCGCGTATTTCAGAAGTATCAGCAGAATTAGAGAGATCACCATCTTTCCCGGACTCCCTTACCGAGTCGTTGGAATTCTCGTCAATGAAAATAGGCTCATCGTCGATTCGAGGAGGAGGCTTGGCAGGCGGAGCCTTTGGTCTAGGGATAGGGAGGGGTCGACCCTCAGACTGTAAGATCTGCACTTCGTCCTCATCATCACTGAAAAGTTCAGGGGCATTGTTCTCTTTGAGCCAACCCTTAAAGCCTTCATTGAGATTAGAGCGCACCTCTGCAAAACGCCTGCAGGACGTTTTCAAAAGTTGGTCAAAGTTCTGGTGAAGCCACTTCATCTCCTCGACATTCTTATTCCGGAGATTTCCCGGAGGATCTTTCAGCTTGACGAGTCGGGTGAGAACATAATTCATGAGGTCGATAGAGTCCAGAACATTGAACTTGTACCACTCTAATGAACCTCGGGCTCCAGTTACGGGAGAATCGGTATGTTCGGGCTCAGGAGCCGAAGAGGCGGCGGCTCGAGAGTTGCGGGTGGTTCTACCTCGGCCACGCGAACTGCCCCCTCTGCTGGGTGTGGGGGTAGTAGTGGGCGTAGTCCAGAGATGCGACCTAGACTGAGTGGTTTGATTAGATTGAGCCATGAGACGCTGTTGAAGACGCTGCGAATGCGGCTGTCTCGGCGGGGGTCCCGGGCGCGGTGGAGCAGCATCGTTGACAGACACTATAGTGGCTGAATATCCACCAGGCATCTTTGGATTCGTGTTAACAGCGAAAACTCTCCCGTCAGGTAATTTGTACATTTTGCTGGATGAAAGGGTAGACGGGTCAACTTTAAACTTGAGGCCTCCTGTGGCTTCGTTGACAGTAACATCATTTTCCGTCATCTGAATAATGTTGGAGAACGCGTGCTGAGAGAGCGCACCAGCGAAAGGCTTGGGAGCTATGCGGCGCTCCGTGAGCGCAGAGAGGGGACGCGGGGTAAGTTTGGGCTGCGAGGTCCCACTGCCTGGGGATGTAGAAGTGTCACCTGCGGGAGGCGTGAGGCACTGCACATCATCATCTTTTTTTTCTTGCAAGACAGGGGTCTCCGGCCGCGGAGGTGTCTCAATCACCTCACAAAGTGGCTCGAGAGGGAGGGGGAAGTCCGGTGTGCAAACGACATTATCTTCTTCACTAGCCACTACTGGTTGCATATTGGCCAGCTGAGACATGTCCAATCCCTAATGGTTTCAAAATAAAAGTTCCAATTAGTTTCTTTAAAGTTGATTAAAAATTAAATTTAAATATTATTTTTTTGTAGAAGGCAAAAGTTTAGATATTTTAGTGATTTATTAATGAATAAGATTTATGCAATAAATTGTTTATCTATATATATAAAACAAAGTGGGGTTATTTACACCACGTATATCTCGAGAATTGCTGCATGGATTCCAATGATATTTGATTTATTAAATTCGTATTTGCCTAGAATAGCAGAATAAGCATTAAAACATCGGAAAAATATCACGGAAAAGAAATTATAAAGAAAATTAATGTTTCCATACATTTCATATTTTCGAAATTTCCAAATCGAACGCGGAACATGACGTTGTATGCTGTTTACGGTTAATACACTAAGTGGCGTTGATTGTAAAATTAATATTTTCATACAGTTTTCAAATGAGGAACAGCTTGAAGTTATAAAAATGTCGTTGTATGCTGATTTCATACACTAGATGGCGATGTTTCCAAAATTCATTTGTTTCATACTTTGAATTAGAGATGTTCCGACGAACTTGGCTGTGTCAGAATTTCGAAACTAAATCTTCAATATCCATTTTAAAAAAAAACTTTTAGGAATTTATGTCTCATTTTCATCACCGTCGCTAAAATATATACTGAAATTTGAAAAGACGAATGAAAGTACATAAAATCAGAAGGTATGTAAAAAAAATTAGTATACTTTTCATGAATATTATATTGTTATAGAATACTATCAAATCATTATTTTATTTTTGATCCCCATATACAGTCAATCCTGCTTTTATGCGGTTTTTTAATGCGATTTCGAAGTAATGCGGTTTTTGAGAAATGCATTTTTTTTAATGTACAATATTTTACGATATATAAAAATGTTAAATATTACATCGAGAGCATATATCGTTGTATTTTGGATAGAATAGAGAGAATCATAAACACAACCGACATTTGAAAAAAAATACGATTTCGGACTTTTTAAATCATGTTGCATCTGCCATCGCTGAATTAAGTCCACCTATTTAGGCATGTTACAGTCGATGAAACCATTGAAACAACGGCAATATCAGCTGAAATGATTACTTTAGCACATGAACTTGGCGAAGAAAGGTTTGATACCTTTAGCGAAAATTATATCGACGTATTACTTACAGATAAAGCTATAAGTGACGAAGATGTCAATGATTTAAATTTAATTATTCACAAAAAACCAGATAAAACAATGACGAACTGAAAGAAATTCCAGTTCCTTCACTGCGAAAATAATTGAAGAAGGTATCCAACTTTTCAGTAAATTAGAAGATCATTTTTTCCTAAATGATTCAAATTCTGATCGCGCATTCAAGTTTCAATGATAACTTTAAAAAAAATATATATGGGTATAACAAACTGCATTACCAAATAATTATCGAAAAAGAAAATCTGAACAAACTCTGATCACTAATTTCATTGTTAGAAAACAACCATAGTTTTATGAAATTGATGCGAATACTATTTCTTCCGAAAAAGAGTGATTTAGAACCACATGCTTTAAAACACACATAGAATTGTCATACAGTGACTATTTTTTAATATTTTTACGCCGTGGTTTTCCCCTAATTTTCTTATACTTCGCGATTTAGTGTATATTTTAACTCGCTGATTCAAAGTTATGCGGATTTTAAAATTTAAGTAACGCACCCCACTTTTTCTATGGAAGTCAAGTTTTTTTATGCGATATTTCGTGGAACCCATCTACCGCATAAAAACAGGATTGACTGTATGACTGTTTGTATGTGTGGAACATTAAACAAAAAAAAAACAAAAAATTCTAATGAAAGATAATCTCATAAATATAATATTGAAGATTTGGAAAATGTTGCATTCTTTGTTATAATGAGAATTTATATCATTTCGTAATATAAAAAATATGAAAATTTAGAATGAACTTTTGTAAAATTATAAAAAGATTTCTCCAAGCATTTGCTGACTATCTGTAACGGCCGTGTTCCTGTCGACGAATCGAATGGATTGATTTCATTTCTGCCGAATTTTCGCAATTTCGTCTCATCGAAGGACAATCAACAAAGTGTTCCTGAATATCATTGCTAATCACAAACATCATAATTGGTTGAGTGAACGAGCAATTCTTGCAGTAAATAACAAAGATGTGGATCACTTCAACTTCACAATTCAAAATCAAATCGTTGGTCCACTGCATTCCTTTAAATCTATCGACTGTGCCACGTGAATAACATCATTTCAATGTAATTAAAATACTTTTCATTTTGAATTTTGCACATTTATTGAACTTAATTCATTTTGAGTATTCATTTAAACTAAATTTAATTCAGCCAACACAACATTTATTGATTCTGAGGCGGTACGAAGTTCGTCGGGCCAGCTAGTTATGAATAAAAAAACTTTTTACTATCAGAGGCTGCGAGAACTATTAGTATATAATTGTAATTTATTTGAGGTTAGAAAATTACTGGATTTTGCACACCATGACCGACAAAACCATTTCCAAGATGTGTGGCAATGTGACATATTTTTATTGGAAAGATGACGGAAAGAAATTTTACATAAATTAATACAACAAATTACGTAAATTTCATAATAATTTCCTAGATTTTGGTCATCAGTGATTTTTGGCAATCACATTGTTTTTATTAATTGTTGCAAACGAACAAGAGAATTTTGTAAAAAGGTCAAGATTTATATTATCATCAAATTTTCTGAACTCTTCTCGAAAGGTTAAAAGATTCTGCAACAGAACAAAAATGAAATGCTCACCTGAGTTAAGCTTTCCAATGATAGATTTAAGTTATCATTGGGAATAGCATTAGTATAGCAGTCGCGGATTCCAGAAGAATAAGATTTAGCCATAAAATCTCCAAAGTTTCCAGGATTTGACTTGCGCGGCCTTCTTTCCGGCCGAATCATGGAATTGGGTCCGTTCAACGGCATAATCATCTGCGGCCGCATGGCAAATTTAGGAGAGGGCATTCTCATTCGCTTGTTGGGAGGACTGGAGAGGGCTTGTCCTAGTGGAAATATGGACGGGTTGACGGTCGTTGCGGGCACTTTCTTCACGCTCACCGGTGATCCTATCCTCTTGATGGCCTGCCTAGCCTGATCTATAATGTTCGCTTTGCTTTGTTCTATCGAGGGTTTGGCTAGATCAGATGAAACCATTTTCTTCAATTCGGCAATGGATTTCCTCTTAGTTTCAGATATGGGCGTTTTTGGCTTTGCTATTGCTCGTTTACAGCATTCTGACACATCCACTTGACTTTGCTTCATCAGAATACTCTTTTTGGTTGGATCCAAAGCAATTTGAGCTTGCCTATACAAATAAAAAAAATCATTGCATCAATAATTTAATTTAAATTATTAAAATAAGATATACCGTCACCATACTGACAGAATTTGTGAGGTATCAGATTCCGAGTAAACGAGAAGTGAAAATTTGTGCTTACTGAGTTATTCCAGAATTAAATTCATATCTAAGAATCTCATTGTGCACTTATCTCGGTTATGTCAAGTTTGGTACTTGCGAATTGGTATGTACATAATCATCAGTGGCAGGCGGTGAATTTTCTGCCATGGGATATGCTGTTAATTCATTTCTTTAAATTTAATTTATTCAACACTTCTTTTTGAAAACATTATTGATAACCGCATCATAGATATCGATATTAAAGCAAATGTGGACAGTTCATCTTCACTTTGGGTACTTCTGGTGAATAATTCTCGTAAGAGCTACATATATTCTGTTATGAAATTTATAGATTTTAAATGAAAGTCGAGCATATGTCATGTATGTGTATTATTCACATTTTAATTTCAAAAACAATTGAAATAATCATACATACTGTCAACGTTCCCTCTAATTTTTCTATTGTGTGTGCGGACCACCATCAACTTCTGTGAGTAGTAAATTTTCAGCAAAATAAAGTGTGCTTAAATGTAAAAATTTGGTGAAACAAACTTATTTTTACAATATTCTATGTGCAGCCTTGTGCGGGGATTTTGGGAGGTGTGCGCGCACGCGCACACGCACACCTTAGCGGGAACATTGCATACAGTATGAAAATAATCTTGATGTTTAAAATTTTTAAGGGATGCTTCCCCTCCCAACTGATACTGTAGAACCTGGATTATCTGGATTGTTTAAAATAAACAAATTCAAGAATTTGCTGATTTTTCACATGGAAAATTGTGTCCGCTGTTGTTTACGTATGTGATGAAATACGTAACATTTTGTTTGTTGTTTTGTGAATTTGTTCTAACATTGTCCCACCCAGCACAGTGGTTTTAAACTTTATGATACATTTTGCGTTATAATAAAAATACAATTTGACATATTTATATATATCACGAGTGAGAGCAGAGCGGTGGTGCGTGTGCAAGTGACAGCGATACTTGCTTGGGGTTCTTTAGACAGTAGTCGTCTAAATTCAATATGCATTGAATGTTGATGATCACTATTTAAATAATTATTTTTTAATATAAACAATATGAAATCGAAAATAAAACGTGCTGTAGTATCATTAAAAGAGATTTACGATGCAAGAGATATTGATCTTACAAATTCTTAAGCTTTTCAGTGTTTAGATGTCGCCATGAAGTAGTTTGAGAGCCAAGAAGATTGCATCTCAGGACAACTTACAAGTCTTAAAAGTATTTGTGATTCAGTAGCTTCAAAAAGAACAGCTAGTTGCTTTAAGCAAAAAGCAATAATTGAAATTCTTGATAAAAAAATAATTTAATGTTGAAGCTATATGTAAAATCTAGACAGATTTATGTCAATTATGATTTTTCTTTATCCAGACTACCTTAATCTAGTATAAGTTTGAATAATCAAGATTCTACTGTGTAAGTAAACACCAAGCTCGTGCTGTGAATCTTTCTCACTTAACGACATTGTAAGTGTAGGGTCTCCTATTTGCTAATACAAAAGTGGGGCTGTTTGATGGAGATAAAGAAACATGTATCGTAAGCCAATTATACACATATATTTATATAAATATACAATTAAAATCTTTGGAGCTGAAAGTGTAAAAAATGCTAAGAAATTTAAATAAAAGGAGTCAAGATGTGTCAGATTCAACATATATTACATTCGTTGCGATACAATGTGTAATGCAGTTTAAATGAGATCTATGGAATGAAAAATTAAAAACAAAACCATATATACCTGTTCTTAAAATCACAATAAAGCAGCAAAATCCAATATTTAGCTCTCAGCGACCACAGTGTTTTTGGATTACAGGCAAAACATTTCCATTCATCTATAGACTCAATTTCGGTTATCTTGGAAGGTCCAAAGTTTCTCTTGATGCATTTCTAAAAAATATACTCTAGTTATAAAACACATATCACAAGAGGTCATTATGCTCTCGTTACCATTTCTGGTTAAAAATGACTGAACCTCAAACCATTAATGCTCATTTTCTCGCATTAATAATTAAACTTTTTCCAAATTAATTGTTCTTAAAGAAAACTGAAAAATATTACTAAATTTTGCTAGTGATGTAGCGCTACTTGATGCCAAATTTCAGCAACATAATTTTTGATCCATAAGCAATCCAAGTTCCTAAGTGTATGATGTTGATGTTAATTAATCATAATCATGTGTGTTTCATATTGTGTATTTTTATTCTTCAGAGATGCATGTCTCGTGTTATGTATTCAGTATTAAAAATACTCTTAAAACGTCACACTACTGGAGTTTAAAAAAAAAACTGTCAAAGAAAAATTCAAACCTCGCAGAAGACAGCCGGACACGTGACACAACAGTAGACTTGTCCGCCTTGACCACACCATCTGCAATAAAGTTCGCTGCCGTCATCGCCTTTCTCGAATTCACCACTGCAGTAGAAGTCTTGGCAAGCAACGCAGACCAGTGTTCTCAGCAGCGGGTGCATCCGATATCGGTTTATATACCTAGTCAATAATCCCAAATGCTTGTCGCACGCTGAACAGTGTAAGCGAAGATCTTTCACAACCTTCAGAGCTGCAATCAACCATTTCAATCAGTAATGGAAAGTAAATAAGTGATGACATTTAATAAGCTTTTCTTTTACATGGGGGAAAACCATTAAACATCACATTTCCTAATAGATATTAATTGTCTCACATTTTTTAATTTCATCAGTACTTCAATGCATATCATTATATTAATAGCAGATAATTATTCAAGTTTGTAGATAGGTCCGTAGAAAGATAGAATTTTGTTTAACCTTTTGAGTAGTGCTATTTTTATTAAAATAAGGTTTTTACTTATTTTATTATTTATATTACTACCAAAAATATGACAATTAAATAATAATAATAATCACTAATAGTCAATTGAATGTAGCTTGCTTGATTGTGAGGTGTGAAAGTTTTCATAAAATATAGGTGATTGAAAGATCGCGACAAGGGAAGAAAGAATGAGGGATGACACCCAAAATATAGTTTTTAGGGAAATCTTATGACTTAAGCTTCACATTGTTAGATTTAGGTTAGTCATTTTCAATATTGCCAATTGTCTTTCTCGATTCTTCCTAAAAATTAATAAGAATACGCAGATATTGAATAAACAATATTATTTATGAATCTGTTTTTTATTTTAAAATTAGAATCATTTCTATATTCTTTAAAAAAATCCATTTTGAGAATTAATCGAGTTTAGACATTCTGGTTTATTCAATAAATAAGTTTGTAATCGATATTTTGCCAGTAAATTGATAATGAAAAAAATTTCCCCTGTTGAGTGCAACGGGCTTAAAGCTAGTTTAAATAATTAGCGGATAGCTATATAATTTTGTTTGACAAAGTATGTCAGTATATTGCATATAGCAGTGGTCGGCGAAGTGTGGTCTGCGAGAAAATTTTAGTGATCCGCAGAGAAATCTGACATTATTTTATGAACTTAGTGCATTTTTAGACACATTTGATCACTTTTATTTCAATATGTAATAATTCAACACAAAAGTCCAGTTAGTAAGTAGACTGCCGGATTAAAATTGTGAATTTATTTTGTGAGCCCAAAAAGTGTGCTTAGTTAATTAACATCCGGTGGATTACTTTAAGAAAAACAATTTCCAAATCTGATACTTTCTTCAAATTTTGAAATGACATGCAATTTCAAGAGATTTTCATTCTGTTTAAATTTTTCTACCGCTAATGGATGGTTATTAGTTTAACCCAAGAAAAAAAAGACGTGATGACACGACAGGCAGAGCAGAGGGCGCATAGGGTCTGGTCATGCAATCAGACCAATGCAAAATCAATATTAAATTATTAGTGTCAATAGTCTTGTACAAAAATTTAAACAGTATATAAGCGTTCACTGGGATGTAGTGTTAGGATAACATGTCATGGGAGGAAGTGAAGCAATTGGCAGAAGACATGTAAACATGGAGGTGCCGCGTGGCGGCCATATGCTCTATGAGGAGCGAATATGGTCAAAGATGATGGATGTAGATTACGTACATAAATATCTGGATTCTAAGCATCTCTAAAAAATATACTCCTGCAAAAAATTATATATTCACTATATAATTATTATTGATGTGTTACTTTTCAGCGAGTTTGTATGATAGAAAAAATAATTGTGGTATGATTGTCAAATGACTGATTTTGGAAAAAGATCCAAATCAGATTAGGATGCAAATCCGTAACAAAAGAACATGGGAAAATTTCCTTTGGTGGGTCTTATATGTTCAGGAGTTACCATCTAAATCCCCGTTTCTGACACCACTGAATTGGAAGGTACTTTCATATACATAAAGTAAAATGTTTCAATTTTGAACAATTGTAAAGTAATAATTACTGTATTAAGATACAGAGAATAAGAGTGGAAAAGCTAAAGTAATATATTTCAATTTCATGCAGATTAAAATGACTTTGTAAAATCAAGCCGCCCATCCATGTCTCAAAAAGCGGTATACCTTCAAACTTCTCCATGTAAAACGTCCTTTCTTCTTCGCCGACTGCCTCGTCGAAATCGACATCGGACGGCACTAAAAAAACAATAGAAATATGGCGTTATTTACGATACCGCTCGAGTTTTAAAGGTTACAGATAAATGAAATACACCAAATACTTACATATGAAGGCATCGTATTCATCTTCAATTTCAGCTTTAGCGGTCAAAAGTGGGTTCGATCCAGACTCGGCATCTTTGCCGCCCTCGTCGCCCATTTTGGTTTTCCGCAAAACGATGCAACTTACAAATTTATTACAGGATTTTCATAAACATAAACAAAAAAAAAAATATATTAATCCTACGGTTGCAAATAAATCTTTTTTTAAATTAGTTTGAATGAATGGAGAAGAAAAAATTAACCCAACGTCTCACTCCGAAGCATCAGCTTTTCGACGACGCAAGGATAAATAACTACAACAAAGTAGTTGAGTGCACATATTTTTCGGCCGGCAAAAGTAAATTGTTGTGGATACAACATCATATAAATTTCACGAACAAAATACAATAGTCATTGATTGATTACTAAAATCAAAGATATATATTGTGCTACTTCTCGAAATTATTAAATTCATCTAAGGTCGGAAAATTCTATAAACATTTGGATTAATAATATACATAATAATATGTTTTATTCACATTACGCGTAAAACGTCGCAGCCGACAAACATAATGTAAGAGAATTCACTTTCACGTCGGATCACGAAAGATGATAATATATATGTGTCTGAATACTTCCAGAACTAACTTTACTTTATAATTTTTTTTTTTATGAAAAATTCTAAGCTCCATGAAGTTGACTTTTTTTGCAACCACAATTGTTTTATAATTTAGAATTTCGACTGAAGGTGCTTGATGGAAATTTATCTTTAGATTAGAATTATTTTCATAATGTACGTTTCCATTATAATTTTGGCCAACCACGCACTGAATAGCACCGGAAGATGCCGAGAGGCGAAACCCGGGTCGTGTTCGGCCAAAATTATAATGGAAACGTACATTATAAAAATAATTCTTACCACAATTTTTTATATATTTTACAAGAAATCTATGCACATAAGACTATAATATTACTCTACTATAGTAATAACTAGATATAGATGTACCAGCGTAACTTGACTGCCCGCGAGGGCGCCACCATCGCATCATTAACGTTGCCATAGTCAACACGTCCTAGGGCGACAATTTTAGTTCTGAGTTCTGCCACAGTCAAGTTAAAATGGTACATCTCTAGTATATGTCTTATAGTGTATATATTTCAGTTTTACTATTAGAATGAAAACATATTATTATTTATGAAGTCGTGATTGTCGATTTTTTGGCAAAAAAACTGTCGAGATGTACATACTTAATATTTTCACATAGAGCCGTGTAGTTTTTAGGTTACAATTTACACACGTATACGTTTTTATACTTACTATAAATGTCATTATATAATTTTGATTGACATATTGCATCTACTGCAGATTTCATGGCATCTTCATGCATTTCATTTGTGAAAATATCAACGTCACATAATAAGTTTTAAAATGCAACGCACTATGTTGTTTAAGAATTCAACTAATCAAACGAAATTTTTACGCAAGTCTCTTTTTCATTTTTATGAAATTACTAAATCGTATGATATTTGCTTCTTCTTTGATTATGTGACATCAATGATCCTTTACAATATTAAATGCTGTTACTCTTTGCAAGTTTGTGTTTCTACAGTAGCAACACTCTATGCGTCAGTTTAGCTGTTAAACTTTTGCTAGTCAAATCGAAAATGAGTCGAGTTTGTGTTCGTTATGCGTCCTCTGTTACCGTCATTTAAACGCGCTTTATCAAATTGATCTTTTCCGTAATACCATATTATGATTTTTATGGATTTTTAGAAACATGAAAATAATTGATTTTAATTTTAATAGTGTTTTAATTTAACATTTATTTGTATTTGAATAAGTTATTTTTTGTGATACTGTGTAGGAAGTGAACTTGTTAATTTTAAATAATATTTATCATTCAAATGTTATTTATATTCATCTCCTTTTATTTTAATTTATTTTTGTGATAATTCACAAGCAATAATTTTTGTGAAAAGTTTTATTCTGTCGCACACTTTGAGTTGCGAACTGAAAGTATGTAATAAAATATTAATCTGTACGTAATGTTTAAGAGTTAATTCCCTTAAAATTAATATTAGATTATTATCCACTACGGCGATAGAATATGTATATTGTATTTATTATTATCTGCTGTTATTAACGCGTACAGAAAGTTTGAAAGTGTCGGATATAACTATGATTATTATCAAGGCTAGCAGTGAATATTATAGAAAATAATAAAGACTAAAAACATATAATCAAACATGACAGTGACATATACTGCGGAGGTTGCTACTTGCCGAGGATTTGGATGCTTCCTTAAATTATTATTCAGGTAAATAAATTAATTTTGTTAAATATTGAGGTTATATTATTATCACCAGAACCTACGAGAAAATGTGCCGTGGCCTATGCCTGAATATTTTTCCTCCCCTTTCCTACCATTTATATATCCAAAATACGATGTATTAAATATTTCACCCATGTAAATACCCCAAATAATATTAAAAAACCAAAAGCTTGTGAGAAAGTGATTGAAAGTGAAACCCATGGTAGTTGTGCCCTTCTGTATGGGTCGGATTGTGATGGTTTTAAGTACTATTTTAATACAATTTAATTAGATACCAATTAATATATTACAAAGTAGCTGATTGCCGCGAACGCGAAATCAGTGTCCTTGAACTTAGCGTTTTATATGATGAACATTGGCACTTTATTCACTGATACATCCACACCATTTATTATACAATAATTTGCATACAGCCTGTATCTCACCAGCGCTGAATGTATAAATACTAAATACCTACCGCAAAAAATCGCCACGATATAAACAATCTAAATTCCTATTCCAAAATACACTGAACTCCATTTTTACACGATTTCGAAATAACACGGTGCAAAAAAAAAAGAGAAAAATCTTACATTCATCAGTAATTTGGAATTTCCTACATCCCTCCCATGTACATACTTACTACTCAGTACTATGCGCAGAGAGGTATGCGGAAGGAGACTAGGACAAGTAGGGGCTTGATATTTTTAAAGTATTGTTTAAATAAAATTATGATAAAATAAGCAATAATGAACTGTATTTTTTGATATCCTGAATTTTTTTTTATACAAGGAAACCTATCCACCACATTTTTATATAAGTTTATACATATTTTTTAATTACTATATAAAATATAATTTCGACTGAAGGTGCTTGATGGAATTTCAATATTAAATTTGAATCGTTCAAATTATGTACATTCACACAAGTTTTGTCGCAAACAACCCGGGTTTCGCCTTTCGGCATCTTCAGGCGTTTAAGTGCACGGATGAACTTACTAAGCGTCAGTCAGCCCTAAAAGGTTGAGAAACACTGGTCTTGCACATATATTGTCAAAGATGGTTTAATTAAGTGTAACCTTTGAAACATGGCCTCGGAGCCAAAACAATATTTCCTATTTTCATGTTAATATTTGAACTCTATTAATATAAACCTTTAGAGGCGTGAATAGATTTATACAGACCTTACTTTAATTTACTACCTTTTCTTAACATGACAATTTCGTGACATTTTCCCAATGAATATATGTAATTTATACTTAGAGCATACATATGCTTATAGACAGACACTCCTGTGTTGAGTTTAAACTACTTTTATACTCATTTACAGAAAAATGGCGCCGACGTACACGTACGACCATACTTCTCTAAAAGATAAACTATTTGCGGTTCATTGCATGTTTGAACATTCGTTTTCTTTAATAAAGTCTTGCATATAATAATTGTATAAGAGTGATAAAAATCCAGCCTTCTTCTGGAACACCGCGAATAGCTTTAAGTTTGACCGAGCCCTTCGTTAACGTATTGGCAGCCCATTGTATTATCAGTTTTGGCTGATTATGTCTAGTATGCCTTATTAGTATTTAATCACCTTGTCTTAACTGCGTGATTATTTTCACGAAATAAAGGAAAAACAGTAAACTGTTTTTATTATGATTTTGTTATATTGCACAATATGTTGGTATGTATTTGAACTTGGTGTGATCACGTCCCTGGTACTGCAGACATCGAAATCAATGCAAAAGTAGAAGTCAACCGGCTTTAAAAGTTAACATAACTCACATGAGCTCAAAAAATCTGCAAAAACATTTTTTGTATTGATTTATGAAACAATATTCAAACATAAAAAGTAAATCCTCATTGTTATTATGGATTTTGATGGAGCTTGGTTAACCTTCAGATTACGCCGATGAACAAAAAACACCGAATTATAAGCCATTTCCTAGATGCAATGTTAATAATGGGTCGGTTTCACTTTTAAAGACTTCAATATTTTCCATGACTATAATGACTAACATGACGATAACGAAAGGCGATTTCATCTTCATCATTAGTAAAAACACGTATGAAAACTTGAATGATTTAAAATATTTTATCTCATTGAAGCGTTTAGTTGGATAATTGTGATACATTTAGTTCAGTCTCGTTATATTTTATTCTACATATTTAAGCGTTTAATTAAAGCATCCAGATGAATTTGATATCCAATACAGATCAATTTCATGGTTTACATTCTACGAATAGGTACACAAAAGTGATATGGGCTAATTTTATAAATACTATTATATTTTTATCC
The DNA here is from genome assembly GCA_031772345.1 of Himalopsyche anomala. Lineage (NCBI taxonomy): Eukaryota > Metazoa > Arthropoda > Insecta > Trichoptera > Rhyacophilidae > Himalopsyche > Himalopsyche anomala. The sequence goes on along the minus strand of CM062827.1, from coordinate 21,686,676 downwards.
AGTATATTTTGAGGTTATGAATTTGTGGTATGCAACAAATGTTTTTAACCACATAACACTGCTTATATCGCATTTATTATTATTGTAGCCGTTGTATTTAAAAAATAATATTCCGATGGAATCGTTTCAAAATGTTTTCAAACAATACGATTCGTTAGTTTAATACCTACTTTTTAATGGAAATATTGCCTTATGAAATACAACACGAATATACCATACACACAGTAAAAGAATTCTTATTATTTGAATAATTCATAAAAATGAATGAGTAATCTTATTTTCATTGGCCACAATTTTCTTGAAATAAATGTCTTAATTAAACTTAAACGCCCTTATATCAGAAAAAAATATTATAAATGATATTTTCTACGTTAGAATGCAGACTTCTAAAATCGATATTTGCTTTTATTTACTGAAATCTCTAATATAAATGCAAAACTAAACTAGCTCTTTTATACAAAATCATTCACGAAAATGCAACCGCGAAATCTTAGATATTTAAGACTTTAATTCACAAGCATTGTAGTCATTGATTAGCATATCATACATATATATAATTTTCAGATCACGTTACAAATAGTCGTTGTCCTTATTAGGAATAATGCTAGGCATCTATTTTTATTATATTATTCACTTACCCGTTAAGAATTTTTTTTATCTTCCTTGAAAAATATTAGGATATTGAAAACGAAGTGCCTACTTTCAAACCTGGCTAAAACGGTTTTCATACAATTTGGAGTATGATATAAATAATATATGTACAAGGATATATGTATTTCATCTATACGATGGCCAAAAGGTTAGGGCCTCATTAAATAATAATCGTGTGAATTTCAATTGGTCTTAAAATGAATAAGTGCATGCGTTGTCGGACAAGGGATACGTATCTTGACAAAAAAATTATTTGCACACTTGCTAAAATGTACAAATCATATCAAAATACACAATGATAACTTATTTGACTCGTATTACTTTTTCCTATTTTTCTCAAAACTACCAAAAGTTGTTTGAGCTGGTTTTGAAAGTACAGCGCTTCGTTTCCAGTCTATAAAATATTTCACCGCACTGCAGATTTTTGAAATTGGAATCGTAATCAATCATGCTAGAAACAAATGAAACCGGTTATTTTAAATTGATTCTAAAATAAAATCGTTTGTTTATGGTCTTCGTTGTCGTGCAAATAAATGCATGTTACGGTATTCACCGTACTATTGATTACATAATAAAATTAGCGTACGCTTCGTCATTATTGTTCGTTGCTGTCCATTCTCGCTTTGAACAAATCCTCAAGAATATAATTCAATGAGTAAATTGTGCCAAGCAGTTCCACACATGACCGATCACAAACAAAGTGGATACTAAATCGTATGAACTCACGACGGGACAATCAATTTATTTGGTAATGTTGCGACAGATATATTGACATGGGCTAGAGACCTGCACGGGCCTCTACCCGGCCCGGACCGTAAATCATTTTCATTGGCTTAACGATGACTGAGATTTGATGTCGAGTCTCAGTAAGGATTTTGATTTTCAGGAATGAAAAATATTATCCTAAATATGTCAAACTATTCTCTATTCACGAATGAAGACTATTTAGTCTGAATATATTTGGTGTGTTATTTTTATTGATTTACATATTACGTTTATCGAAATAATCAGATATAATTCTTAATTTCTCGGTTTGGGTAAGAGAAAATGCGTCTTCAGGACGGGTCTTGGGTAACAGTTTTGATAGTCTTGGTCTAAGGTATAGCTTCCCAGATTGGGGGCCGCCGCAGAACATTTTTTTTGTATTGAGGAGGGTCGCGGATAATTTTTTTCAGATTTAGGAGGCCGTGGAATGAAAAAGGCTGGGAAGCACTGGTCTAAGGGATTTTTGCTTGGACCTAGCACGGGTGCAGTTCTCTCGTGTCGGTCTTTGCTTGGCATTTAGTTATTTCACGTAATTGAAATAATAATGGCTTTTTCTAATTAAAAATAAACTATTTTTTTATTTTAATTACTATCGAAACGCATAGTTTTTTCAAGGAATATTTATAGACGTTGAATTCAATATTAATATCAATTATAAATAATTCCTGCTCAAAATCTACTCATTTATTTGATAGAATCTATAACATACGCTGTAATAATACAAATATGAAATAATCATAAAGACAGAATATCAATGTCACCGTTCAATTGTATTACATTCACAGTGAATTTGTTCTTATTTAAAGAAGTTGAAGATGTATTATTTACTTTTTTTGGATAAGATAAGGATGGAAGCCATTGATTCTCTGTCAGTTGATAATCAAGCAAATTGCCACTCGAAAATATAATACGCGAAAAAAGTAATAAAAGATACTCGGACATAAACACTTTTATTTCAAAAATAATCGTATGAATACGAGAATCTGACATCGAATTCTCAGTATTTAGTAGGCCTAGATTCTACATATTAGGGATTCTGAAGTCTCGGGTTTTTCAAAGTCCCGGGACTCGAGACGTGATAAAGTCAAAGTCCCGGACTTCCCGGGACTTGGGACTTGGGACTTGGGACTTTTATTTCCCCTTCAATAAAATTATAAATTTATTAAAATGAAATATTTGTATGTATGTACTGAAAAGGGATGATAACGGTACATGTATTGAAAAAATAACAATGAATTGGGTAAAATTATGACCGTTACTTCACAAATCACAATACAGCCTTTATACTTTTTTTGTCCTATTGAGACATTGGTAACTTTGTACAATAGTGAAAAACATTTGTAAATAAAACAACGTCAGGTATGAATATTTAATTATAATATTTTTTATTTTGTTTTTGCTACAGTAATATTTTTTATACGATTATGAATTGATTTAAACAAATTTCTAATAACATAAATGGAGATATCTTTCTCCCAAACGTTTTTTCATATTTTGTTTCAATTAAACTAATTATTTTGTCAAAATTCTTTTTTCAAAAAAGAAATTTCAAAAGCAATGTTAATTTATTTTAAATCAAAATTGACTATTTAGGTCACATTAGCGATTGCTTGCATCCAATTTTTATTTGTTAGAATTGTTTTTTCAAAATTAAAAATGTACAATTTGGCTGTCTTTAAGTCCCGGGACATTTAACAACAAAGTCCCGGGACTTAAGACAGCAAAAAACCTTAAAAGTCCCGGGACGTCTCGACACAGAATCCCTACTACATATACATAAAATGTAATTTTGTTTTCCATTATGAGAGAGAGTCTTCACTCGTGTAAGTAGTGCCTTTTTTATTTGCACATGCCAAAGATGAGGATACAGTTATGTTATTATGAGTAATGAGATTTTATACAACGTGAATTCTAGACGGTATACAGTTATGATTGCTTTTATTTTATTTTTTAAAAATACATACACACATAGTTAACGAGTTCTTTGTGCAGAGAATGTGATTTTTCTTAAGTAGGTTAACCATCTGTTTTTTGTCATCAGATGTTTGTAAAAAGTAAACATTGATGGAATTTGTTATAGTGGATTTTCATCCAACTAGAAATTATCATTTTTGCCATTTAAATTGACGTATTTATCCATAATTATTTGACTAAGAAGTATTTATTAAACTTATGAATATTATTATTTAAAAAAAATATGTAACTAAGTCGCATGCGAAAATTTAGACATTGTCGGTAATGTTTCTGATTGGTATTGTACTTGTGTTCAATAATATTGATAAAATAATTATTATATTATAATTTATATTACATTAAGGCGTGGATTAATCGACCGGAAATTCTAAATCACTCATATGTGATTAAGATATTGGATTAAAAAAAAAGTCTGCATTATTTAAATTTTAAAACTTCTATGGCAACATTGAGTAATTGTGTCTTTGGACAAACATACCTGAACCGATTCGAATCGAAGAACTTACGACTTTTCACGTATACTTTTCTATCGTACAAGTTTTTATTTATATTATATGTATGATTGACAATAAGTGGAGGGATGCTCGTCAAGAATTGTTCATTCATTTATTCATAGATATTTGATTTTAATTTAACTTGGATCAACTTGTTCCAATAACAATTCCAAAAGTTAAATTAACTTAATATTTCCGGGAAAATTCTGTGACACTTGTTTCAAGATAGAAATTAAAACAAGAAGCATACACAATTGAATCTATGATATATTTTTTAAATGCTTTATGCAATATAAATAATTATTTTTACTGGGTGATATTGATCGGTGGCTTCAACTGAAATTTCGGGAAATTTGGATATAGCAATCCTTGGCAACCCTAGGTCCGGACAATGAATGCAGCAAGCAAATACCAATATTAAAAATATCTTATATGCTGTGATTCTATTTTACGACGATAATAAATAAATATTATTAACACCAAGTGCTAATAAAAAATATTTCACAGAATTGTCGAGTAACTAAGATAACCACGCATACTACTTACTCATGTATAGGAAAAGCCTATGATTCACTTTGACATTTCCACTGATAGACAGCGAGAAAGTATTGTAATTCTGATAATACATATTTGAATTAAACTGGAAGATATTCTCCTCACTGGCTAATTACACATTTTGCAGTAATTTTTTATTGAGATTATTTTCCTTACTCGTTTTATGATACATAGGCTAAAACAACTTTTTTTCCCTTGATTGTTTTTAACATTAATTTTGAAGTAAAGCTGTTATAAAATGTCGAACCAATATCGCTAACCGCAACACGTTTTTTTTCTAGATCGATAATTTCGTTAAATGTAACAGTTTTGTCAAGCTCAATGAAACTTAGTTTCTTTCAATAGTTACTAAAAATACCGAGGTAAACAAAATTGAAAATTTATATTCATTTAACGTGGCGATATCACCATTCATCATTAAATACAATGCAAATCTTTTGTAGTCAATGTTTTCTATACCAATATTTATTATTCAATAACACATTATTTCTTCATCACTTATGATCAATCTTGTTACCTTTTAATACTAGTCGCTTCAATACTAGTTTAAAACAGTTATTATTAAAATGCCTTCCCTAAAATAAAAATTTTTCCAGCCTAATAAAATATGTTTTTAAGGTTTCAAGACTAAAGTGAAACAACTCGACAACGTGGAGGAAAGAGAAATAAAAATATTATTTAATTGTTTTTGTTGTGTGTTGTTATCTCGTCTAACAGTGAAAATGTGACCTACCACAATATTACAGATTGACTCATTTTAGTTTTTATTTATTGTGTTACCTATCGCATTTTTTAGAACTCCATACGGATATTATTTTTGATAATGTGGGTGGCCGCTGTGAGAATTTATTTATAAGTTAACAAAATAACCACTGTTTCCGAGAGAGATATTAGAGCTATTGCGGATTAAACACTTGGAAGGCCCCAGGCGCAATAAAAATTGTAAAGCCTTGTTTCTCGGGTAGCATTAAAATATCGCAAAATCCACGTAAACTAAAATATGTAATCCACCAGATCTGCTAATTTGCTACAACCAAGGTAAATAAATATCTCTTACATTTGTATATAATTCGCATTCTAAACCTAGCAACTCGTAGATATTTTTTACTAGAATTGGAATTACTTGCCCGTATTGAATTATTGCAAAATAGCTCAGCCAAAAATGGCCAACTCACGTTACGTGAGATAGCAAAGCAAGATTCCGAAATCCTATCCATTGTGAATGATTTAACGGCATTTCTGTAATACCGATTCATTCCAAGTCTCTATCGTTAGCACTATAAATTAAAACAAATATATATGAATTTATTTTGTTTGTGAACGTTTTTTTTTTTTTTTTTTTAAATAAATGTCGTTTTTGGTAGAGTAGTAAAGCATTAAATCCACTATAATATAAATATTACTGTGAACATGTGCAATGTTATTTCTGTTTGCTTAGCCCACTCTTACAGGCACTCTGCATCCGATAATTTAATATTCAATAATAATTATTGACTGATGAAATATAATAATATTACACAAAAAGCGCCGGCATATTTTATATACAAATCTCAACTATGTAACGAAATCCACCAAGAACTGAACAGAACGTAAAACAAATACCTAATGGATTTGTATTATTATTATATGGATGATTAATGTAGCAAGTTACGGCCAAAGACTAAGGTAATTATTAATTATGTTTTTTTAATAAGTTTATACACATTACATACCCATCGTCTTCCAAGAGACTTTACGAACTTGATATGTTGTGTAGGTATTGTAAAAAACCAACTTCACTGTAATATATTATTCTACGCTGGATTTTTTAAAGCCCCTCCGCCGACTCGGGCTTATTTTTAATGGATTTGAAAAGGAAGTGAACGCTTTGTGGTCGGACAGATTTCTTTGGATCACGCGATAAAAAAAGATTCCGAATGGAATGATTAAAACGGAGAACAATCTATTTTTTTATTCGTGTACCGGGGAACTATACAATTTAAATAACCTTGACACTTGACGCTGTACAAAGTTACCAAAATGAAACATGTTCTGTGCTATCTTGACAAATTTCATAATATTTATTTATATTTTCGATTAGCTTTTAATAACCAAGGTGAACCTAGTAAGTATATTTCCTTATTTCCGCGGTTGTGTAGACCAGGGTTTCTCAACGGGGGGCCACAGAGATTTATTTTTGTTTTGGGGAGCCACAACACAGTTCAGGGAGGCCACGGGCAAATTGAGGATTTCAAATTCCTCGGTGAGCTAAAAAAAAAAGTGTTTTGGAGATATTCTGGGAAAAAGTATACCAAATCGGAGATTTCAAATTCCTCGGTGAGCTAAAAAAAAAAAAGATGTTTCGGAGATATTCTGGGAAAAAGTATATCAAATCGGGGATTTCTCGGTGAGCTAAAAAAAAGAAAAAGGTATGGGGGCCACAGAAAAATAAAGACACTCAAAAGGGGCCACGCTCCCAAAAAGGTTGAGAAACACTGGTGAAGATTATTTAAGGATGAGGTTTATCTCAATATTTTCGGTGTGGACAGGGTGAGGAACCGTTTATTTTCGGAAGGCGGCACTCATTTATCTTTAATATATTCACAACTGAATTCAAGACACTTAGATAGGTGAAATTGATTCAGCCCTAAGGCCATGTCAATGTGCGGAGTAAATATAATACAAGGAATCTCCTGGAAATGAGAAAGCCTTAACAATAATCAATTTCTAGTAAATATCGTTTTAAGGATTGGTATGTACGCCTTTTTAAATTGATATAAAGTCATTTCACTCTCCACGTTCGGTCAACAGTAAAATTTTCTACCGAATATTAATTTCAAGTGTTTCAAGGGACTTATGATTTCATTAAATCTCAATGAATCAATGAACCGAAAAAAACGTCACACCTGAAAAATCAGTTTTAGTTTTGTATTAAATATATTGTTGGTCTTTAAAAGTATTTTTAATCAAACAAAGTATAGTAATAAAAATGGAAGATGTTTTCAGTAGTATCGTCAAATCAGGAATCAACCAGGAAACGGGATAGTCTCGTGATGAACACATCTGAGATGCTGTTTTTCCTCATTAGTCTCGGTTTATAATATTTATTCCTATACAAATGTTTCGAAATACGACATTTTAGTATCAATTTTAAAACTGATAATTATTTTGTGTTATTGAGACATTTCGACTCTTAGTCAAGATATCGACAAGTATTGGACTAATTTGTAGTGATATAATGTTCAGTAAGTATTCAATTATTCATCCTTTTTGTGACCAATATGAACCGGAACAATTTTAGCACTTCATACAAGTTATGTTAGTGGTGATGCGATCACATAGCTTCTCACGACTTGGCAATTCGTGATTAGAGCTGCTTATAACATATTTTCCCCACAATAGGCTATAACGTCCTCACATTCGTCTTGAATGGATGTCGATATCAATGTTACAAAGATTCTTCGCGTATTTATTGCAATGAAAAAGTTACCCACCTGTATTTCGAAACATTCTAGGGTACGATTTTTTTTAAATTTACAAATTGATTTAGATATTTCATGCGCTATATTATATTAGATCCTCAAAAATTTATAAGATTTGAATACTATAATTGTTTTGTCCCTTTTGAGAAGTCAGTATTTGAAACTTTAACCTCAAAACCATGGCCGGGTACCAAAATTGTGTGTAACCCTTGGAAATTAGCCTCATTACATTGGAAAATACACGTGAAACATGCAACGCAATTCATGCAACGGGAATATACATATATGCCATTGAAGAAAATGAAGATTATTATTTTTTTCCCGTGATGGGATTATTAACCACTCTTGCCGGTTCAATTGATTTAAATAAATGTTCCGAAAAGGGTCACATATTTTTTTTATTATGCTAGAACACCAAACACACGTGTTATATTTATAATACATGCATATTTAGTAAGAGAATTCATTGTATTTTTTAATGGAATTTGCCCGAGTTATCTTGTGGTGTCCGTTTTGACGACTTTCAATACCCGAGTATACTCGGGCGTGACCGAGAAGAGGTTATGAGCCGGTCCGGGTTCCAGGGAAAACGCTGAACCCGTCTAGCCCTGACCCTGCTTGAATAAATAAGTAAGCAAAATTTATAAGATAACATTGCATGTGTTTATTTGAGATCATTGCTTATTTGTATGCCTTTACATCATTCTGTTCATTCTTCCATTCAACTATAATGCTATGCTATTGAGGCCCACTCGCAAATTACCATCACATCAGACGGATGTCACTTGAACAGCGATGCGTGAAAATGTAAATGTGTTGACATTTTGTTTCGCGTATGATGTTTGCTTATTATTAACTCCGCACTCTTCACAGGTTTATCATTCACTGTGTTCGTCAGTAATACTAATTACAAGGCAGAGAACGCTAGTCGGCTTTTTGTGATGTGGCTTATCAGACAAGAAGCGCTAATTATTATGCAATTGCATGTTCACGGCATTTATAAAGCATAACATGGTATCAGTCCACTTGACTGTTAGATAGTTATATCACATGAACTAGATTTTGTATCCAATCAACCGATTTTTGCTTAATTAATGAACACGCAGTGTTGTCTCCTGAATCCAGCAAACGGAGCGGCATTTTTCTGCCGTGTTGTCAATATCATCGACTTTAAAAAACACAACCAGAATAGCAGAAAATAAATAAACGTCCTATTTTTAAAACAGCATTACTTCTCACATATATACATATATATATATATATATATATATTGACAGATATAATTAAAGAATCGACTTTTGAAGACTCCAATTTCGCCCAGCCGGTCTAGGTTTTTTTTATGAAATTTAAAATAAACAAAAAATGATATTTACTGAGACGTTTCAGGCCAACGATTAAGATTGCAAAAATAAATACGTACTTGTACCAGATATTAGAATTACTTGACAACACAGTGAATATTGAAACATCTCGTAAAATTAACCAATTTGATGTGATGTAACTTTATAATGAGAGTAAAAAAAAAAGTTTGCTTCGGAAATGTCCAGCAGATTTCGTACCAATATGTTGGATAAATTTCACAGGGATTTCAGGGGATAACAATTTTCATAATAAGTGATGATGATTATTCACACTGTTTAAAAAGTCTTAACAGCTTAACGACCGCGCGTTTTTTTTTATAAAATTTCACCTGGCGAAATAAAATTTTGCGAAAAATTCGCAAAAATTGTAATTTTACTAAATTCACTATAATTTGTAAGCAAATTGAGATATCTTTAGCGAAATAAAATTTTGTATAATTAAATTTATATATAATTTATTAAAAATACAATAATTATGTGTTACCAGTAGACTAAATTACAATGAAATTGATATATTTTTTTTTAAATCCATATCCACTCCCAATGTGGATCACATGACCTTCTAAAGGAGGTACCTCGACAAAAGTTTTCCTCAGTATTCAACCTCTCTTTTTTCGATAGATTATGGATACACAGGATAAAGGTAGGGCAATACTAGGGGTCAGCTTATCGCTCTTGCTACGCCTTGTTATTTTCAGTTTGAAGGGGTGGGAGGGAATTTTAAGACATCACAAACATCCATGACTAACAATAATCGATAAACCGATTGAAAAAATTCCGTTTGTACTGGGACTCAAACATCAACTCGCTGATCATAAATAAGTGAAAAGAATGTACACAACCCTAAAATCCTACCAGGCGAACGAAACAATTTACTGATAAATAAGTACGGTATCTGATATCAATTATTTACTTCTAGGTATCTCGAAACTGTGTTTTGTAGTTCCCTGTTTGTGACCATACAAACCTGATTTTTAGTCATCGTTACATTATAATTCATGCATCATCGAATGATAGGCAAATAAATAAAAACAACATATTCATTAAAACAATATTTTGAACAGTTAAATTTTTAACTGGTTATTTGAATGACTAAAGAAAATTATTATTATATAATATGTGGAGTGCATGCGTACCAAAGAATGGCGATAGATAGTCTACTTTTTTGTTGTTGTAGGTATGTGTACAAATATAATTATTGTTCGTTTTTAGTAGAGTATCAAACTGGTTTTTTGCCGGTCGTGTTTTCTAGCCGCCTAGAACTCCGGTTTGCCTGCAAACGTCGTAAACAATATTTTTGTGATAGACGTCATTGTTTTGAGGTACAATTTAAAACTGCAACGATTTGCCAATTTATATTCAGTGACAACACTCACTCATCGGGTGATGTAACTGACTAAAATACGTTTAGACGTTTTTACACGACAAATTCGGAACCGCTGTGGCTTATTCAACTTATAACTAAAAGGACCAATGTCAAATAATGGCCCTACTGCTTTTCTAAAATGTATATTATCTATCTTATTTTTAGAGTTCTTTTAGATATGTGCAGTGGCGGTTATAGGTATAAATTGATTGTACTTATGTATTTACTGTCAAATTTCATATTACTGTTATGTCAAATTGACAATGCACCAGTATATCTTAGCACACATATAAGGTTGAGGAGAATTGACAGCAGTGGCGGTTCTAGGTACTGGTCTAGGTGGGCTAAGCCCGACCTGCATTTTCACCCAAAACTTTAGATGGCTGAATAAAAATGAACAGCAATTCGGCCGCTGAACAAAATAAATACATTTATAAGCGTAACTAACCTTTCCCAAATGAATACAATATCTTTGTTTTAATTTTCCTCTGTCAATATAAAACAATTTTACGTCTACCTACAATCATATTCCCGATTGTGTTTTGTATTACAATTTTAAACTGAGCCGGCACAATAACCCTATAAATACTTCACAGAGAACAGGCAACGTCACGTCACTCTGGCAACACCACTCAGGGGCTAACCAACCCGTAACCACAGACAATATTTCTTTACACTGGGGCGCAATCAAGCACGATTAGATTTTTTTTATATTTGTATGTACGGAAACGTCATCAAACACAAAGGATTGTGTTTAAATCTGTCAAGCTTCTGTTGATCGTTGGGGGCTGAACTGATTCAGCCCATTACGCATACTTATGCATTGAAACACAAAACCAATATCGTTGTATTGTATGAAAGTGACAGGTATTGACTTTCAGTGTGACAGTTCTGTATTGCTTTTAGTAGGTACTTGTTATTTCACTTTGAAAGAGACGAATTTAAGGATTCCGTGTTATTATTCTATTATTTCTTAGTTACATTAGCATTGATTTTATTATATAATAATTTATGCATTGCAGTAGTATCGTAGTATTTGTTAATTTGCTTGTAGATTAATGTATAAGGTGAAGTAGAAATATGCTTTTCTCTAGCCCACCCAAGATTTTAGGTCAGGAACCGCCACTGG
>CM062827.1:21567429-21674820 GCA_031772345.1 Himalopsyche anomala | reverse complement strand
ATATGAGTAATGTATGAAACGTGCAAGCATTAGTTAATAGTTAAATTGAAATTAAAAACAAGTATTTTAATGTTTCTAACCAATATTCTAGAAAAAATCTTTTGATTTTTAGGGAGTAAAAAAACGATTAAAATTTTTGTTTAAATCATTATTTCGCAAAAAAGTTATAGCTGTATACAATTCTAGAGGCATAATATAAATAAATAAAGAAAAATCAATCTTTCAATGTGTTTAGAAGTGAAATAAATATCCAGGAACACAATGGAAGCGCAATGGTTCTTAAAAAGCGTGGATGTTTGTGATATCGGAATCCTCTCCCACCTGTTCAATCTAAAAATTAGCAGGGTAAAGCGATTAGTTAATCACTAGTCCTGCCATAGCGCTATCTTTCTATCCTTGTTCTCTTAAAAAAGAGAGAATAAACAAATTATTAGTAAGCAGTTTTCGTAAAAAAACTTCTGCTGAAATACCTCCATTAGGAAACCCTATGTTCTACATTGGGAACGGACATGGATTGGGAAAAAAAACTTTTATTAAAATTCTTGACAAGAACTGAGTTCTAGTTTTTTTTTTAAAAAAACCTGTGTAGGTCCTTTTTCACGATCAGATTGGATGGATTTAAGGAGCCGAGAAATTACGGAAATGTATTCGGTCAGAACCAGGATTGCCAGGCGTCCCTATTTGAGCGGGACTGTCCCGAGCTCAATCGACAAATCCCGACTCCCACATTGCATGTCTCTCTATAATCCCGACCTGTACATGTATAAAAGTTTTCGAAAAGGGAATTTCCCGATCTGTGATTTTGAAGATCTGGCAACCCTGGTCAGAACCCTTCAACGCGCAACCAAGTAGGACGGAAGTTTTTTTTAAATAAAATATTTGACATTACTGATGATGCCAACGCGTCAAATATTTTGAACCATTATAAAGATCATACTAGATTAATTCGATGAGATTTTTCACTCGAATTTAACTCGAAGACAATCGACATCACAACCACACATGTCTTGGATCTCAAATTTAAATTGAAAAAAAAATATCACTCCGTCCTTACCGTGACTTGAACCCAGGCCCGCCGAATGGGCAGAGCCAAGCTCTTATCAACTAGAACACAACGGGCGATTATAATATAATATTATTGTTATCTTTTGAAAATCTTTTCTATGGCTTCTCAATGAACTTCTTTACGATGTTATTAAATCGACATATTCTAATATTTTAATAATTATTAATCTCTTACTTATTCATGGATAATCATAATATTATTATGCATTGTAATTAAACATTAACATATTATGCAATATTTTTTCGATAAGATAAGAAATTGATAGCGTGAAGGTCATGGTTGTGTGTATATAATTCCTTCCAATTATAATATTAAATATCATTGAAATATAATATGAAAGTAACACTTTGTTTTTGTCATTCTGTACAACAATTTTATAAATGAAATTATATGTCAAAAGTGTTGCCACTCTTTGAAATTGGACTAATTTTGTTACTGTGTTGCTTTTATTCTATATCCACTAATAATATAATATTATTTTCGACAAACATGTTGAATGTTCACAAACGTAATTATAGATGTCTACCTATTCATTTTCCAAGAAAAAATACAAATACTCGTACATATACTTACTTTGTCAAACAACAAAAAATAAATTTTCTAAGGAAAGTAAAACAAATAATATTTATTATAACGTTGTTTTACTATACTTCATCGTTACTATGTTTTATTTTAATAATTCTACTTAGTTAATCATTGAGAACGAAATAAACTTTCTATGAATTAGGAAAATTATTCCTTAAAAAATAAGCGAATTAAATTAGAAAATGTACGTTTCACAATAACACATATTTCTATTAAAGTAGAAATTGTATATTGATTATACAATAGTAGTGTTGCTAGAAAATTTGCCTTTTTACTAAGGAGGTACGTGAGGATGTTTGATGGAATATAAAATTAATAATTTAATTTTTAAATAAGTTATTTTCAGTTATCTGTTACAGCTCTATCCTGACATTTATTCACACTCAAACTACGACTATTCATAATAAATTTTAAGCTTCACGATGTTATTTATACTTATGACTCTTAAGCAATTGTCTTAGCCAAGAGTTTCTTGAAATTTAATTACTTATAATTGCATCCATGACTTATCATAAAACAAAAACTAAAGTAATTTAGACTTACCTTGAATTTGACCCCCGTTCTATGAAACAGGATAGCTAATAAGAGTCGTGTAAAACTATATGATGAGATAAAAGGGCTTTTAATGCCATTATTAATACTATTATGGGATATATTATACACACCTAAGTAATGATATTTAAGATCCTTGTGGATTTGGAACCTTACACGTCCCTCAGGATGAAAAATTATAAACGTAGTATTATATCGAAAAACAAATTCATTTTATATATTATATTATTGATACGTAAATTTAAATTAAAACAATAAATATTTATACCAGTAGTATGTCGAGCTAGTCTCGACTAGGGCATCCAATCCCGGACCCTTCCCTCACGTTTCAATGGCAAATTAAATAATATAAAGTATAAAACGACTGACCATGACCTATTTGATGGTTTTAATTATGATTCGTTTCCATTTTCCATTTTCGCCATAGCATTTCTGCTCTTAATTTTAGTTTCACTGTTAACATTATTGACGACAAATATCCGTTGATTTTATCAATATAAACATTAGCATACTTGATTCAGAATTCATAAACGTTCTCAGCATGCAATGTCGTGAGATACCAATTATTTTGCACTGTGTGCTCATTCTTATAAACAATTTAATAGTAGGCACATAATTAATTGTAATTATTCTATTGAAAGCTTTAATAAGGCATCCAATCCCGGACTCTTTTTTGTGATCCCGGAATTGAACATTCAAGATAAAATCGTGTATAAATTGGGATTCGGAACTGAGAAATTTTGAAATCCTGGAATTTTTCAAACAATTTCATATCGATTTCAAAAACCCAGGAATTTGCGGATTTTATGGAATTTATGGAAAATTTGGAACCTTCTTGTTTTTTTATCCGTCTCTCAACTTTCTCTAATTTTCTCAATCCTTTAATCCCGAGATTAATACTGTCACAATGCCGGGACGGGATCCTGGGATTGCAGGCCCTAGCTGTAATTGGTCGGCCAAATATTTCTGTTTTTCCTTTGTTTAAAAAATAAACGATACCGAATTTAACGCACTCGTAATATTTGGTTGTCAATTAAAAAAAGTTTAAATGAATTTCGCTTATATGAATTATCCAAGAGCTACAGAACTTACGGCCGTTGTGTGGATTCAATGTGGCATTCTGAATGAATCCTAATTGCAGACCAGAAACATTTATTTGTATATTAGTATATTTTTTGTAAACTTTTCAGCTAATTTTCGACTACGCTGTCTAGGTTAAACGATCATCAATATTTAATTAAACCAAATTTTTGTGTCTCATAAAAATAAGGTGTTATTTTTAAATTGTGCTTGTTTTTTAAGGAAAAATGCGTGTATTGTTTAGTATTATTATATAACTCAATTATTTTATTTGAGCTACCCTTTTTTTATATTGCGTGCAAATTGTATCGTATTCAACATACATAGGGTGCAGCTGGCTTGATAGGGCAACATTGTTGAAGAATTAATTGTCATGCCAAAAAGAACATTAAATATTACATTTATAGCAACGCAATAAACGAAATAAAGTAATCCACTCACATGAAATTACCATTTTTCTTAATTACACCTTTTATGATCGCTATAATTCATTGTTTTATACTATCCCTTTTTTTTAATGTAATTTTTTCGTGTCGACAACATTTGACGGTTTAAAATTAATGACAATAGAATAGCTATTCACAAAATATGTATGCATATCTAATTATTAACTTACAATGGAAATACTTTTACTACTATTGACTATTAACTCGATATATACAAAACATCACTTTTAAGGAGTTTATGTCAAGTCTTGATGGAAAGGCATTGCAAACAATACACTTTTTGTAGTAATTTCATATTATTTATTATGATCAGGACCGGTTTCGCTTATTAGAAAGCTCAAGCAAATTGGTCCTGGTCTTGGTAAATATTGTGAAACTAGTACAAACATTGTTTTTGTTTAATGTAAGTATTGAATAAACTGAAATGGCAAATAAAACATAGTAAATACAAGTACGTAAATCATCGTAGTATCTCCAAGACCAATTTCGCTTGACAATCGAGTAGTGTCAACTAATAATTATAATTATCGTTTTTTTACGAAATTAAAATGTAGTTCTAGTTTAACAAAAAAATCACCAAAACATTGTTGGCGTCAGTGATGGATCTAACGGGGATTTCTAATTGATGGCATATATGTTTGTGATGTCCGAAAATTCCTTCACAACTTCACCATAATTTTTTTCGTTACTATCATTTCTATCTCTACTCTCTTACTACTTACAAAAATAGAACAACAATCAGTAAAACACAGTCCTTGTAGAAAAACTTCAGTTGAGATACTTTCATTATATGGCCATATGATTCACATTGGGAGCGAACATGGACTCCTCCTGCCGCTAGAACAAAAAGGCCTAGACATAGTGTGCCATTTTGTTCACTGTGAAAATAAAAATATCTCTTGAACAACATAAATTGAGCCATGTTCAAAAATCAGCAAAATACAGAGAGGAAAAATCTTGGTCACGAATGGGTTTATAATGCATTAAATTTATTATTCGATTTGCGTAAATTCTAATACTAAATACCCATTTAGGTAAAGCTATTTTCAGCATTCTTTTTTATTACTATTTTTCTGCACACGGTGTTAATGACCTCTTGATTTTCATACAGCGTAATATTACTCGGTGGTAAACCTTAAAAAACTATTCTAGCCAACGCGGAAATCCATCCCCTGATATCGACCACTTTCAGTTTCAAAGCATGCATGACAGGGGTAAGTAAATGTTGCAGCCTTTGTACGTAACAAGTTACAATGTTTTGACACGAATCTGGTTTATGAGGTTAAATACTTTGCGTATTCAACTCCGATTCTTCATAACAATATAAGTGATTTATCGAGCGGAACAAAATCAAAGCTATAAGAAACAATGAATCACGCGATACAAGATTTTTCGATTATATTCATATCCCATGTGGTAACGAATTCTACATCAATCGAAAAGCGCATGATTTTATATAGATTATAGACGAGGGTGGAAGGACTCAATGCATTAGATGTTTTTTGATCTTAAATACATTTAATCCCAATTATTTAAACTTACATATTGATTTTATAATAAGGAGTTTTGTAAATTATATCATTACTATTCATTCTTTATGTCAAGCTTATAAAGACAGGTTGGATTTCTCATTTCTTTATTTCTGAAAATCATGACCGGTTTCGCTAAATTTTTATCAATAACGCGGTGGAACGACGTTCCAGCACTTTTCCTTAGCATTATTAATGTTTGAAATCAATATTTATTCGCAAAATTTTATTTTGCTTTGAAAACTTTTTTTCATCGAAACGATTGACTGTGTTTTATACCCACCGGTCTCCGTATCACTCATAAATTAAAGTCGAAATAAAAACCAATATCCGGTCCATAGACTTAGTCTACAACTGAGTAACAAGCAGTTCTCGTAAAAAACTTCTGTTGAAGTACCTTCATTATGAAGCCATATACTCTACATTGGAAACGGTCATTGTATCAGATAAAAATCTTGATAAGAAGTGAGCTCCGGCACCTTGAAAAAAAGGACAGGCAATAAGTATTAAGATACTCTAAAAATAAATTAATGAGACAATTGCCATAACTTATGTACCAGAAGTAGTTATCAGATTTTCCTTGTATTTTCCTGTTAAGAGGCTTGCAAAGCAATATTTTATTGGCTTACGGTGATACTGGAGCCTTTTGGCATCTTGAGGTTTTATGAGGTGACTTAACAAAGTAAAATTTATAAATTCCTTGATGTTTTAACGAAGCCGGTAGTGTTTTTGTAATGTATCAATTTTCCAATGCCAACAAATACTGTCAAGTTTTGAAGGCTGAATTAAAACCAGTTTTGTTTTAATATCATTCGTTTTTTTATTGCAATTCATTGTTGAATAATAATGAATATTTTGTAGCAAACGTTAACTCCAGTTATTAGATATTTATGCAATAAACATTACATCACACACATAATTGTTTACCAATGGTATCAAAAGACAAACTGTCTTTCTGATCAGATACCTGCCATTAGGAATTCTAATGTCACGTTTCCGATAAGAATTATTTCTAGTTTGAAGTTTTTTCGAATGATACCATATAGCTAATGGATGTGAAATTATTTATCAATATCGATTTACCCTAGCGACCTGTCATTGAACCCACAACAAAGTAAACGCACCTACTGGTTCGTTTTAAAAATAACTCCACTTAATGGCCATTTTAAATTAAACGAAATATTCTACTTAATAATTATAGGATAAACGTACGTTCATTTGTAATATTATACATTGACACGTAACATACCTAGAATTGCCATCTATAATAAGATTCTTTATTTGTCCTATTTGGATTTAACAACAACCGGTTCAAATCCCAAACACCTTTATAAAATTGTATTTTAGCCTTTTGGCTGTCGTAGAAAAAGTTCGCTTTACCTAGCACGCCGACTATAATTTGCAATTGTTAATTTAATTAGTTATTGACGAGATAACTCGTCTCTGGCGTGTTGAGCAAGAACAATTTAACGAGATATCTCGTCTTTGGCAGCCATCGAGTAAAGGCATAAACGTACCTATGTGATGGTTACATTCCCTTCTTAGAAAGCCATTCCTCAAAATGGAACGTAGTCAAATTATTTCCCCACACCTTTCAAAAAGAATTAGTCGATTGACTGAATAACAACCAGTTCTCGTAAAAATAACGTCTGTTTCGCTGTTCCATTTATTTATATTTATTGTTTTATTTATTTATATAAACAAAAATTAACCTTCCCTAACGCGGCTTATTCATCCAATTGTAATTAATAATATTATTTTGATTCATTTTTTTATTTATACACCTAGCCGTGGGTACAAAACTTGTTCTGACGTAGAATAATAATAAGTGTTTGTTTCTTATTTCTCGCAGCTGAATTGAAAGATATTAAAAGAAATTTAATAATTATGCCGTTATATTTTCGTGCGAACATTTTCTCGGACTTCTTAATTAGAAGTTGGAGAAGGGGCGAGTATTTAAAACCAGCACCCACCTACCCAATCCAACACAGCCTGTTTATATTTTTATTCATAACGTAAGTAAAATTCCATTTTATTTTTAGTTTTCTAGGCGAGTACCGATTTAGAATTACGAATACGTTGTTAAAAATGTTTTTTTTTACTTAATTTTTAAGTAAAATCATATCTTATCCATATATATTAGAGGTCTGCACGGACCCGGGCCTGGCCCACGGGCTCTTACCCGACCCGGCCCGTGGGCCGGGCTCGGGCGGGTAAGCGCAATTGAGAGTCGGGCTCGGGCCTTGGAATTTGGGATATAATCTTGGGAAAAAGTATAGCAAATCGAGGATTTCAAATACCTCGGTGAGCTAAAAAAAAAAAAAGGACTTTCGGAGATAATCTGAGGAAAAGTATAGCAAATCGAGGATTTCAAATTCCTCGGTGAGCTAAAAAAAAAAAAAGGACTTTCGGAGATAATCTGAGGAAAAGTATAGCAAATCGAGGATTTCAAATTTCTCGGTGTTTCGGGTCGGGTTCGGGTAACAAGTGCGGTATTAGACTCGGGCCCGGGCCGGGTCGGGCGTGAGTTTTTCGGGCTCGGACCGGGTGGTTTTGTAAAATTTTGGCCCGTGCAGACCTCTAATATATATGGTAAATTCACATGATTCTCTCTTTGGACAAATTAAAAATAGCACCACTTGGCTCCGTGATAATTGTTTTTATAAAACGTTCCTAAAGTGATATAGTGATTTTGAATCATGTCTTGATGGGGTTTGTTTTTACAAATTGTATTCGTCGAATACGTTGCTAAAATATTCACGAACCAGACTTTTTAAAATACTCATTTGTCTTTCCATCACGTTGAATACAGATAATTAATTATTCACAGGACGCTTCTCGAATATACGCATAGACGAGGGATCAACTAATAGGCTTTGCAGTCCAAGACGTATCTATTGTGTGTATCGATAAACTGAATATGTACATTTTTTTTTACAAAATCACCGCCTCTAAATATTAATGTCGCTAATAAAAAGACTGCGACAGCCGTGGCTGTCAGGAAATTTTACCAACAATAAGGATACAAGATATGGCGATAAATATTATATTAAAATGGTTTCGAAGAGTTGATGTTCACATTGTCTTAACCAGTGATTTTTTTTAAAAACAAAAGGTGGCGGAACTCAATTCTTGTGCAAGCTTTTTTCTAATTCATGTCCGTTCTCAATGTAGAGGATATGACTTCGTAATTATGGTATTTTAACTGAGTTTTTTACGAGAACTGCTTGTTAGTCATTTGCTCAACCTTCCTTTTTTTAAGTTAGGATATAAAGATAGGGTTGGTACAGGACTAGTGGTTAACTAATCGCTCTCGCTTTGCCCTGTTAATTTTAGGTTTGGAAGAGTAGAAGGGATAGATTTTATAAATACCAACGCTTTCGAACACAAATAGATATTGTAGATTTAATCTATTAAATATTGTGATAATTTTTTTTTGTCTGCTATTACTTTTTCGCGGGAGATCATGATTTAAAATAATAAAATAAAGTTTTTAAAAGAAAACAAAAATAAAAGATTGAGAATATTGATTTGAAAAATTAAAAAAATTGAAACAAAAGGTACAGGAACGCCGTTCCACCGCGTTACATGAGAAAAAAAGCACTGGTCTTAATTAATGTAAACCCAATTTATTTGTTTCTTGTTTTCGAACACACTAACCTTATTTTAACTGGTTTTCAATTTACAAAATCTAAAAACTTAAGATAAAAATATAATGCATTGGAAATCGGAATAGAAATACACTGAATCAAAATACGTCAAAAGATTTAGACATTTTCATATGTGATGTAGATTTTCAACAACATTAATAAAAAGTTGTTTGGTCATTAAAGCCCTTTGCCCTTGGCAGATTTTACGTTTTAAGATTTTTCCTCATTCTTCAAATACCTACGCCTACCCACATTTTCCGCTACACAGCAAGCAAGTGTACCTATCTGTTTAGTTTCACTCTAAGTTTTATGATGACGTAACTTCGGCCTCCTAACTTAATTTAGGGCATACACTATCAGCAAACCTAGTTTGTCCGTGTTCACAATATTTGTTCAGTTATAGGCTTCTTTCTATATTGTATATTATTTACGTATACAAAGAAACTTAAGATCACGCAATATTACTTTTTATAAATTCAGCGGTAACTTTGTAGAAATTCATTTTTAATGTAAAATTAGATTTCATCATTTTTTATTCCACTGATTATGTAAGATAAGAGAAATAATGTAGTTCTTAAATTAAATATAGAACCATAAACTCTTTGATTTCATATTGATTATCTTTCGCCTGTCAAAATCTGACAAAGGCAAAATTTAACATTTATTGTCAATATCGGGTAGGGTTGGCAGACGTCCCAAAATCGGTCCAAAGTCCCGAGTACCTTTATAACCAAAAAAAAGAAATTTACAGATAACCTAAATTTTTTATAAATATAAATGTATTTTTATTAATGTAATTATATCGACTGTGGAAAAGAAAAAGGACGTAATCCAATGTTTTTTCAACAGAGCTATTTTCGGTAATCACAATGTATAAAACTTGATACACATTCTATCAAAAGGATGTAAGCTGAAAATGCCGAATTAGTATCTAAATTTAGCTTTTATGTTTGAAAAAAAAGGGCATGTGGAAATTGCCATCAGGGAAAAAGACTAAAAACAAGGATGTGTATATTTCATAATTTGCCTTTGGCCAAAAATCATCAAAAAACGTTTTTTGTGTCTCCTGTAAAATTTGTGGGTTACGCCCTTTTTCCTTTCACAGTATTTATCTAATTGTAGTTAATATTTTTTTTAAAGTGTCATTGTCATACAAATATTTTTATATGCTGTCTTCTGTACAAGTATTCGTATATAATATAATTTTGATTAATGATCATTTTATTATTTTGATCCTTTGAAATGGTGACTATTCCGATCTATAATTTTGAAAATCTGACAACCCTGTTATATCGGGTCATGATAATTATTTATCCATGAAGGCAGTTTTTCGATTCATAATAATTATCTTCTACGAAAAAACGAATTGCTTCTCGGAAAATATGACATTACAATTCGAGTTAATATGCTGTATTCAGGTTATAATATTTTTGTTTGTGATTTAATCATTTTACGTAGAAAAATAAAGAATTCGTTGTGTTGTGCTTAATGGGTTTCTTGTGATCAAGTCACTGTTTGTTCTCACACTTAGCAACATGAACACTGGGAAATTTAGAACTAAACGTTTCGTAAATTTGAGATGGATATTGCTTTGATATTTGGTATTTTGTTCCGATGCCTTTACGTTCGTTGACATTACAAATTGACAAAGTTTAATTTCATATTGCCAAGAACCAAGTAATTGCTAATGCGCCAGGTATACTTTAGAGGAGAATTATAACAATGTCACTTAAGATAAACACGAAGACAAAATACATCACCAACACAACCTTAAATTTTATATCAACAAATCAGCATTTGATATTGACTGTAAAAACAAAAATCGTATCGAATTCCGCGAATATCCATAACGCGATGTTTCACAGATCGCGTACGAAAAATATTTTGCCCTGATATTTTTTGTGTCATTTGTTTTTATTTAATCTTGGTTTTGGGATTTTTTGCATTTTTCGCGTGAAAAACGTAACCTTAATTTTATAATAGTTCCGTGTATCTTATAACGCGTGTGTCGATAATGCTGAACCTAATCCCGCGTTATCAGAGTATTTACCAGTACTTACACCAAAGCCGCAAAGTTTGACTGACAAGATATGTAGAAACTCTAGAGGCCTCCAGCCATAATTATGGGCAATTGTAAAGATGTTATACATTTCTATTATTCAAAAAAACTTCGTTAGTTTCGTGTAACTTTGTTCACTCTTATAAATACAATCCTACAGAATAAATGATTCCACGATTTCCACAGATTTTTTTTAGACTTTGCTAAATAATTTTACTTAAACCCTTTGTGAGCTAATTTTTACCAAATTAGGATTTTTTGTATGTTTTGATTATTTTTACCATTGATGCACACAAAAATATATTAAAAAAACGTTTATTGGTCAGTTTGGGAAGAATATGGCATAATATTTCATGTGGTAAATATATTTTTTTTATTATTTTACAACGCATAATTAAAAATGGTAATATGCGAACTCTTTTTATACTTTTCAATATTTTTCAAAAAGCTATTACTTCCGATTTGAGCCGAGCTCTTTTTATCTTCTATCTGTAGACATGTCCCGCTCTACTGAAGTTGATTCCAGGAAGGAAATAACGCCGACATGTAATTTTACGCTCAATATTGTACGGCTGCCGATTTGTGTACTAATAGTGTACAACTTACAAAAATCACAGATATGTGATGAAATAATAAAAATTCAATTACAATCGTGAGAATGGCAAATAATATTAGACAACACAACATATTCCTCAAAGGCTTAAGTAATCTTTGCTGTATAAAGATCTGTATTATACTAATACTAGTATCTATACTTATGTAGGCAATCTTTTTTCTACGGACCCGATGTCAGGAAATCTTGAAGTTGAAAGAAATTGAGCTGAGTTTACCTGACTCATCTGTGCTGTCAACTTCGAATCTACTCAACAAATTAAACGAAGATCTGTTTTTATAAGATAAACATACCCTTTTCTAATCGTTTCGGTTCCAAATCTGCTTTTATTTGAGTACTGTTCTGGCGCCAGTCTACCGGCGACGACCACGTGACGCCGGTATGTCTGAGGGGGAAAATCGTATCGACGTCCCTTTACTCCGACGCCCGGTAAGGACGCCTGGAAATATTCAGTCGATTCGGACGCATAAGGAAGTCGGCAAAGTATAATTACGACATTTTTAATCGGAATTCGTTACTCGTTATGACGCAAACTTTTTCTTTGTTTTAAGTATGAAATAATCAATATATGTTTATTGCTTACCTATTTTAAAAACAGTAAAAGCTCTTGAATTGTATTATAATATCCCGCTCCAAACCGTTGATAATTAAATTGGAAAAAAAAAATATCAGCTTCGAAAAATTATAAAAGTAAATGTGGCTTATTTTTAGTTTATCCGAGGACACCCAACACATGCTAAGATATATATTTTTAAATGGCGTATCGATTTGGAGTAATGACACTTGGGATGCATAGGAACACAAAAAAGTTCAATCAAGAGTTGCGACCAATGGCGACCGGTCAATGTGGCATTGGATCAATGCATCCCTTGTATATGCAGGGGCAGTTATATTTCATGAAATAATATTCAAACATAACATTAAGACCATTCACTCATTTTAAATTCTTCATGTATTTATTGCCTATAATAAATATTTTGGAAAAAAATATTTTATTTTGTTTTATTGAATTTAAAATGAGGGAATGGTATAAATGTTATTTTTTAATATTATTTCATGAAATATAACCGCCTCTGCATATACAAGGGGTGCATTGATCCAATGTCACACTGACCGGCCGCCACTGGTTGCGACGGTACATCATTATTGCATAATTCAACATTTAAAATGATAAATACAGATGTCGTTAGCGTAATTTAGTATTAACTATACATTATGAACATACAATAATTCCTGGTAACTTAAATATTTGTTTTTTTAACGGTAAAATATCGCTTCATAACTTTCACGTGTTTAACTTTGAAATACTATTAATATTATGCCATCAATTATCTCCCCACGGGATATTTCCTTCTGGCAATACACAGAATGTTGGTCTACTTTAATTTAGCTAACACAGTACATACTATTGTAATGCTATCTGATTCATTCTACCCCATTAAGGTTTTGTCAAATCCCTTATCTTTGTTTGCCGCATATGGATTGCGACACAGTGCTATATTCATTCTGATATCGTCAGGTTGCGTGACTTTTAGTAATCTGCGAAGTATTGATCACATTACCTTTCCAGACATAAAACACGTCAAATCATTTCAAATATTCTACGCAATACGTAAACCAAACTACCATTATGAAGTACGTGCCGTTGGATAACGATGTAACCGTTTATTTAGAATGCCTACAAATCTACCGATTGTGTGCGTTGTTTTATTATATGCCAGCATTCAATTGAAACGTAACATCTGTTTAATAAAAAAAATATCTAAATGACCTTAGAAATGTAACAGATTGATATAAGCTGGCTAGTATTTTGTAAATATCAACTTTTAAATCAAACGTCTGTATATACTGCAGCGGTGGGCTGCCAATATATCAACAAGGGGCTCGGTAAATCTTATATTTTTTTTTGTTCATCCATGTCCGCTCCTAATGAAGGTATACCAACAACAAAAAAAAATCTACAAAAATTGTTTGTTACTTAGTCGTTCTAGCTCTATTTTCTTAAGAGAGTAGTAGGGATAGAATTATAAGGCTAAGACAGGACTAGTGATTAACTAATCGCTCACGTAACGCCCAGTTGAATTGAAGGATCGGAGGAATGGAGGGGAATTTTTAGACATCACAAAAACCCATGCCTTCGAACAGAAAATCGATAAATCTATCGAAAAGATGCTGTTTCGTACTAGGACTCGAACTCGTGAGGTCCGGCATGGAAGCCAAGTTCTGAAAGAAAAAACGAAAGGGGAACTAAGTTTTGTTTCATAATAAAATTTAACAGTCGACAGAAATTGCAGTTATGTGCTAATTTGATGTAAGAAGAATGATTTTCTTATCTTAACAAGGGGCTCGCCGGCCGCGCCGAAATTTAACAAGGGGCTCGCGCGATCCCCTCCGAGCCCCCTCCAGCCCACCCCTGATGTACTGGATGAGTAATATTATGTAATTGCCCTTATGCTTCATCAAAAAAGAACCCAACCATATCGGTTGAGTTTAGGCAAAAAGTATTAAATCTTCGTTGAGAAATAATCTATTTTACCTAAACACAGTCATGCTAGAATCCACTTTTTGTTATACATATATTACATGCTCATTTACGTAAAAAATATTTCATTATTATAATAAGTACTACATATATACTCACAACTCTTGAGTATTTTGTAACATGACAGAATTATTTATACTTCTTTTTGTTTCTGCTATCTTTATTGACATATTGTGGTAATATGTATCATTATATTGTCACCATAAATTATTATTTTTATTCACCATAAAATATCCTCTCTTATCTTATAATCTTAATATTCAGAATCGTCTCGTGGACTTTGATCTTTAAAAAATACTTATCAGATACTGTAATTTTGCAAAACGCCTATTTTCCTACGTCGAATGTACAAAGATCTCAAACACACTATGCTCCTAAAATGATTAAAAATAATTGTATACCTGTCATGGCACTATAGTGATATGAAAGTATTTATTATCATTGTTAAGGACGTTTAGTTTAAGGATGAAAAGCATTGTTAACTCACCCACTTATTCAGCATTCAAGTCAAACAATGTGAACCCCAATATTCCTCCATATATGTACCTCAAACCTTACTCAATGTGGCTTATCTTAGAAATTCAATATCGCAATTAATTATTGTCATCAACAGAAGACCATTTACATTGACATACACAATGGTATCGCTTGTTACTTGGCTTAACCCTCGTAGAGCTAGTAAAGTATATTTTGACCCTTCTTAGAAAAGACATTATCTTCACCGTACTGGCAGAATTTGTTCTGAATAAACAACAAACAAAACATTTGAAGGACTCTAGATTCGATATTTTATTATATGACAACTATAGATATATTTATTTTGATCCGACACTAATGAAGTTAGGAATTAATAAGCATGGACACTTGCCTGCCTTTGAGTCAGCATTACCGATTTAAAAAAAATGTTGTTTTTGCCAAAATAAGTACAATAAATGCACAAATTAAGTTATTCCGCACAAATATTTGATATCCAAGAATATTAATGTGCTAATTTTAGTCAATATTGTTACTAATTATCTTCTACCAGTACAGTAAGGTGACGTTATATTTTTAAAAATACACATTTTTTTTGCGATCCTTTACTTTAAATGTAGAAGCAAACAAAATGTTTAATTTTAAAAGAATTGTAGAGTTACAAACTGATCTTTTTTGCAACATCTTTGGAAAAGATAATTTATTTTTAGTTTAACATTGGATCCATAACAAAGTGCTTATGCCTTGCTGTGTGTGCATTGTAGATATTTATAATTAAATTTCACACAAACAACGTAAAACCGTTAATAAGTTAAGGAAACTTGAGAGAGCATTTTTTTATGTTCGGCTTGCACAGAAATCCAACATATCGATTTGGATGGGTCGGACGATTGTTTTTCTCTTCAATTTTACTTACTTAAAATTATTTACGATATGTTTTTTTTTATAATACTCGTTAGGTTCAAACGTTGCGTTGGTACCGCTTTTGACATAAGGGTAGTCTATGTATAATCATACAAATAATGCACTGTAAAAATGTGTATTGATCGACCCAAAGCTTTGTGTTTGATACTTACATTGGCTGAACGCCCATTTTACAAAGCACCATACGATTTTATACGAATTTTATTGTTATTGCAAAATCTAGAACCGATTTGAAAAAGGCTTTATAACAAATTTTCTGATGCTTACGGAAATTTATGATTATGTAGCTTTTCGGTTTTATTAAGGGATACTTAAATTCGGACATTGACCGTGCAAGCGGGTATTATGAAATTCCAGTCAGCTTCAGCTACCGACTTTTACAGTTTGGATGTTTTAAATAAAAAATAAAATTATACTTATATATGTATATTCACAAAATATGTAATTTATTTAATCTTATTTTAAGCGTGTTTTTAGTTACGAAATTTGTACTCTCGTCTTGACTATTTTTAAATTAATGTGCATACAGTGGCGTAGTTAGAACGACCCGCATCGCAATTCGTTATATTGAGTATGTATACATTTTTTCGCTGGGCCCCTCATTCATTGCATGACTATGCTACGAGGCGTTTACGCTTCTGTCTGCTTATTATGACAATGTTTTACTTTAAAGATTTTAATTGTCAATACTTGACGTATCGAGAGCGATTAGCTAACCACTAGTCTTGTCCTAGACCTTTCCTTCTATTCTTACTCTCTTTGGAAAAAGAGAGGTTGAGCAACCGAGTAACAAGCAGTTCTCGTAGAAAAATTTATGTTGAGATAAACTCCATTAGGAGTCCATATGCTCCATATTGGGAGCGGACATGGTAAAAAAAAAATTTTGTAATGAAAAAAAAACCGGTTTTGCTTATTTATAGCATTATCAACTGACAATGATGCTCACAATCAATAAAACCAGTCATTACCATTATTAAAAAATATTAAATTATTACAAAAAAAGTTTTTTTTCCGACAATGTTTAACACTTCTATTTTAGGCAGTGCACCGAAACTAGTTTGCATTTAGAGTTGTTATTTATTAATAGATAATTTATTAATATTCGCCTACCACTCACCATTGTACTTCCCGTTTTAATTCTGTGAAAGAATATTATCTCATGAGCCGAAAATATTTTACGGTGATTCAGAGACGTTTTCAGATGTTGAAAACTGTACAGTTTTTACAGTGTGCTTGTCATTACTTACGTCATCAATTCGAAATTTTAATTAGAACTGTGACTCTGGTTTTAATTGTCAGTCTATTGCGACGAGAAAAAAACAATTTAAAAAACAATTAATAGGAATAGTATTAACCCTTTTAGTTCTATGGAGGCGATTGATAGGTTCTCCACTTGTAAGCGAAAAATGATACGGAGGCTAAATCGGTCCAATGTCATATTATATTGTTCCGGTTAACAATATATTTTTTAGGCGTTGAAGAACAAAATACGTGTTTACACTACATAATCTGCACATTATATAATTTATAATTATGTATGATATATGAATAAGTTTGTTGCCGTCATCTTTTCCCTTGACTGGAATGAAATTAATTTTCCAACATTTAATAATAAGTACAGTGTTATAATAATAATTGTAATAATAAAAAATATCTAGTAAATGTTTTTTCCATCTAGAACAGTGTCCGCCAAACTTTTTTTCTTTACGGCACATTGATGAATGGAACTAGTACCGCGGCACACCAAGATGCCGCAGATTATCTCCAAAACTCCTTTTTTTAGCTCACAGCTTTTAGGCATTATTTAAAATTAATATTTTTAACGCTTCTTCCACCGCGGCACACTTGCACTTGCACTTGCGGCACAGTAGTGTGCCGCGGCACACAGTTTGGTAGACACTGATCTAGAAGTTGATTATTTTATTACTTATAATTACTTTATCGAGACTGTACTAAAGTACAAATAAATTTGTATTTTATTTTGTTCCTATAACAGATGTTCACGCAATATATTAAAAAAAAAATGCTTTTCACTTTCAGCATAAATCCTCTTATTTCAGTCATCACTAAAAGGGTTAATAACCATACTTCCGCGATCAACACCGTATATCAGGGGTCGAGGAACTGAGGTAAATCATTTCAAGTACGACTGAAAATCTTAACGGTAAAGAAGTCTTTTAAATGTGTTTATTAAAAAAAATACAACAATGTTTTATTTAACTTAAGAAGCGAACCTGATTTATATGGAGCTGGTTCGACCTGGCCGTCAGTATCTAGTATCTAGCCAGAATAATAGTTAGTCTGCACCTATTTTTGCGAACAAAAAAATCTTTGTCCGTGAATTTTAAAACAGAAAGTGTTCAATTTCTTAAAAAATCAAAAAGCCTTAATATCAAAACTGGAGCAAGAGTCTTTTTGAACACCTTTAATTGAAATTGAATTATTTATTTCGTGAAAGATTGATTTTTAATATTTTTTCTGCTATTACGTACCTATTATTTAAAAAGTCTTGCAGCTATTTTGATTAATATGAGTTTTGATTATAATTTTCGTATAATATTTTTTTTTTTTCATAAAATTTTACTCTCCATAAAAAAGATTATATTCGACTATTTTCTTTAAATTAAAAATGCTTGGTGTGTTTTTTATGATTCTGTAGAATTTCAAAAACGTAATATCACTTAACTCGAGCAGATGATATTCTAAATAATATATATATTTCGATACTAAAAGATCCTTAACACCTGCCATTATTATAGGCATTTTTTTACTAATTGGCCCAATTATGGTCGCAACATGAATATATTCCTTTACTGTGTTATAAACTTAATAGCATAGGTACTCGGCCATGAAGACCACTTAGCAACGAACTGTTTAATGTCATTGTACTAATCAAATACTTTACTGATATTCTTGCTGGATTCAAGATTCTCTGCGACTTCTCTTTGTCCTTTTCGTATCATCAATTAATTCCACCGAAGATGTTTTGCTTTATATCACAAATTGAGGAAGAGTAATGGTACGTACCATTAGCACTTTTTAAATTATTTTTTGTACTAAACATGCTTTTAGTACTTCATTGGTAAAGTAGATATTCTAGCGTTAACTGAGTATATTAGAATACGAAATCACGAAAATCATAATATTTACAGCTGCCTAGTGCCTGGTTACCGATCGAATAGATAACACAGAACTTATTGTTTAAATAAAATAATCAATATTTATTTGTTGTCAAACATTAATAGTTTTTTTGATCTACTGTTTTGATGAGGTAGGAAGTAAATGTGCAAAACTGTATCGAATTACTTATACGCCGAAGCTGAAAAGATGGCTAGATACAATAAACTTGATAAATTTGTTATTTCACAGGTTACGTCTTTTTGTGAAGCATCTTCATACAAACTATTGTAAAGTTATTTACGATTACGACTTAATTAAACATCGATTGTTATTCTACGACATTCTAATTTATGTACAAAAGTCCTTATTTTCAATGCATTAATCTATTTTTTGTTTGCAAAATATACGTTGATTGATAGGCTAAATTGATATTCATCACTATAGAATGTCGCTGACACCTGTTTATTATATTATGACAAAGCTGATGTTTGCTGCCTAATAAAAATCTTATCTCAATTGTAGGGGACAATTCCAATCACCTTATTTATGAATTAGTCATATCTATGTAATAAATGATAACAATATGCAAAGTTTACCGTGAAAATAAGTTATCTTTACCAGGAATACATGACATCTGACACAGATTATGAGTGTAACCTGGGTCGGCTCGTGGCGTGTGCAAAGAGTGCTACGCATACAGGCGACACACTAAGATTTTAGCCCTATCCACTCGTTTAGACTCAGTTTTTTGAGGCGCCAAAGGCACCTCGCACACAGGGACAGAAATCCTCGAGTGTAACAGTAAGAAAATATACAAAAAAAAATCACTAATTACACAGAACTGTCGATAAAGTATATAAAAATAAATAATCGTAGTTTGATATTTTTTTAGCTTTTTATGGAAATCTTTTTAAATATACATATTATAAATCCGCACACAGATACATGTAAGTATACTAAGTAGATAGATATATTATATTAAGTGGTAGTTCTTCACAAGCATCTATTATAATTGAGAAGCAAACATTTAATACACGAATTTATGTTTAGTATTCAATCTAGGATTCCGGGATTGAAAAATTGTCAATCCTGAAATCCTGAGATCACAAAAAGCATCCGGGTTTTGGATACCCTAGTTCTGATAGTCCATAATAAAATCTATGAATGGAAATCACAATTAGTGTTAAAAAAAGGTTTTTTCCTCCAAAAATTAAATCATAAAGTTGACACTTTCAAGCAAATTGTGATTTCTCCAACATTCAAATCGTCATTTTCCAAGCTCTGTATTTGTGTGACAAATCACTTTTTGAGAGTTTATTCCTCAATTACGGTGACCTTTCGTCCTTTGTTTAAGAATACAGTGCTTTATTATATTATTTCATTGACCTGTCTTTTAGATTTATTTGTTTTCTGAAAAAGGGTCCGTTTTCTCATTTATGTTGTGAATCGAGATAATACACCCACATAATATATGAAACTATCATTTTACTGGCTTACTACGCGGCACTGGCGACGTTGATGCATATGTATGTTTACTGTGTACATCCTTTTTGTATTTGAATGTGGGTGTCATAAACAAAATGTGGTCAGAGTTAGTTTTGAAGTTGCGATCTTGCATTAACATAAATGTCTCATTTAGACCAACCGAGTGCGCGAGTAAACTCGGCCGAATACAAAGCAATCTGAACGCGATGCCCAAGATTCGGCCGAGCGATCCGACAAGTGATTCGAGCGAGCGAGTAAATAGAAAACGTTTATATTTCCTCGGCCGAGAAGATACCCCCACCACCTGTAGTACGCCATTGCTCACGTTTTCAGAATGTCTGGACAGACGTTTGACGATTGTTGTTGAATGGAACGAAACGCACGTAAAAATAAACTTATTCGCTTAATTAATAGCATATATGCGTGTAGAGTAGAGAGTGCTTACTCTGACCCCCCGATCCCCCAATGCACATGTCTGGTTGTCGACTATTGAAACCAACTGGATCTCACCAATCTGAACGACCGCCGCAGACACTGATGGATTAACCTCCTCTCGAGAAAAAGCAATAACAATAAGAGGGCAAATGATGACGATTATAATTATAAAAAACCAAATAATTATATATCTTACGAAAAAAAAATCATGCATATAGATAAAAAAAAAACTGATCAGACAAACATCACCCCAATTAACCAATCAATTGATCAATTGAAAATGCAGCTCGAGGTTATTGAATCATCCATTAGTGTCACAACTGAAACGTCCACGAATAAGAACTTATGCTACCACAAAAACAAAACTCATATTGTGTTATATCTCCCCACTAGTATGTTTCCCCTCCCAAAATTTAAAGACCACGTCCCGTTGATACCCCGGTAAACCCGGGATATAATCACATAGATGTAAGGGAAATTGAAGCATGGCTTCACCTCCCCAGAATACGATGGAAAGACACCAGGCAAATCGCTAACTCGGTCAATATTGTTACTCGGCAACGTACTCGGTTGGTCTAAATAAGGCTTATTTCACTGTTGTATTTAACTAATTATTTAATCGTTTCGTATATTCGAGTTGGTAAATCACGCAACATGTTTGGATGCAGTGACGTTCCTAGGCTATGTGCCGCCCCTAGTCAGAGTTTAAAATAACGCCTTTACTAATTTTTGAAATATGTTTTTTTAATTACTTTACATATAAATCTCTTGAAGTATTAGTTACATGTTTTCATTATTTCCCATTATTATAGGAATATTATACATAAATACATATAGAAAGTCAAATCCACTACTGATATGCATACTAAAAACTTTATACCCATTGGTCATAATATTATTACCATTGAAAGTGTATTGTTCAGCATTTAAAGACATTGGAGCATAATCTTAATTCTAAACCAAATACGTGTGTCAAAAATATTGAGTCATTAAAAAAAAAAATTCTGTGATCATCTGCCGCTCCCTAAGACTTGCCGCCCTTAGGCAACTGCCTACTCGCCTATGCTCACGGGACGTCCCTGTTTGGATGTGTTCTTTATTGTATAGAAAATAATGGGGTATAATTATTATGCATTTCGATGTCAATATGACATTTCCATTGTACGCTAATTAAATACAGAAAATATCGTATGTATATACAATTTCAAAAAACGTTTGAACTTATCGTATGCTTTCAATCTCCTCGATTCACACAAAAAACTTAATTACATTTTAAATAAATAATTCATAATATTTAATAAACATGATGCAAATGACATATTACCAAAATTAATGATGTAATTTACAAGTTATGATTGACTATTTTTATTATGGTATCATTATCAATATTTATCGTTTTACATTGCAATAATTTTTTGAAAAATCATTCAAATTCTTGAAAAAATTTACTCAGCTGCGGTGATATTGACTAAGGCCGAGTGAATTAAAGGAAAGAAGCCGTGTATGTTCGTTGATGTAAATGTTGTATATCGGTAATCGCTGGTGTAACTCATTTTATGTCATTAACTTCATCGCTGACAGTAGATGTATGCGCGTAATTTTCACCAAGACTTAATCTCTCGTTAACAAACTGATAAATTTGTACATTTTATAACTGAATGCAACCAAATCACTTAGTTGTATTGTTATACTGTTATAAACTTCATTATTTTTTTTAAATCATAGCTTATGCAAATTCGCCGCATATTTTAAAATTAGATAAGTTTAACGAGAATTTTTATAAGTCACTCGAAATAAATTCGCACACAACCATGTCCAAGATTTAAATCATTTATATTATATGTTAATAACCTAAATTTGATATCAACCTTACCGAGGCTTAAACCAAGACCAACCCGATCGCTAATAAAAAGCTCTTATCACTAGACTACAATGGCCGATTTTTTTTAGACTTCCTTTTTAATATTGATTTCGTTAAATTTCTTATGTTTACTGTCAAGCAAATTTAATAACAGCGCTGATTTCTAAATTTTATTTTTTTATATCAATTTAAAAAATGAGAGGTTTTTGTGACAAAGATGTTTTTTTTTGTGAATCGGTGACGTAGACAAATGAATAAGCAATCAATGTTCTCTTTCACCAGAATATAGTTAATTATTACATTATAATTACTCGTTCATTATAATATATATTATATTGTATTATATATACATATGTCCTGAATATATTGAAATTCCATGAAGCACCTTCATTCAAAATTGAAACGTTTATACCTAATAAGTATTTTTTCTTCCTTTTTTACCATATTATTATTAATGTGTAATTTCTAATTTAAATAAATGAGCTATACTTTAAATCTGATGTCTTTCTTTACCTTTAAAATGTATGTTAATATATTTAACTTTTGAATTATATCTACTTTGTCACTGGCAACAT
The DNA here is from genome assembly GCA_031772345.1 of Himalopsyche anomala. NCBI lineage: Eukaryota > Metazoa > Arthropoda > Insecta > Trichoptera > Rhyacophilidae > Himalopsyche > Himalopsyche anomala. The sequence goes on along the minus strand of CM062827.1, from coordinate 21,651,824 downwards.
TAAAGTTTTTCTTACTTATAAATATGTAATGAAATCAAAATTTCGCATTTTAATCAAGTATAAAAACCATAACTGTCCCATTATCAACACTTAGTTTTCAGTTGACACGCATATGCATTAATTACTGCAATAATATGACAGTGAATAAGTGTGTCATTTATACGCGTGGTAAAAAGCCAGATAACCATATTTTTTTTTATATTCGTCATACTCCAATAAAAAAAATCGTTCTTTACTATTTAAAAGATTTTAATAGTGCCAATAAATGTTTTAGTTACTTGAAATCAAAATATTATACATTCAAAGAAGTAATTTACTTAAGTAAGTAAGTGTTAATTTTATTTATCCCCGCTTGTAAAAGTGTAAAGTGGGAATCATTTTTAAGTAGTTAAATTATAAATATTAAGAAACATATGGTTTACTGGTTTAGTCATTATCTTTTAACCGTGAAAGAGTGGTTCTTTTGGCAAACGTCGATTAAATGTCTTCGTGTCCGTTAAGTCTGAATTAATCATTTACTCAATAAATTCCACACAGAATAAATTTCATAAATTAAAGAAAAATACTCATCTATGAGACTGTTTATTTGTCTACTAGACTGCCATAGACCTTTTGGTTTCATACTTGAAACACATATTGTGACCTTTACGTAAATGTGTTAGCGACCCTTTTTACAGATCCAATCTCTTTATGCAGATATAAATGGAGACAGCATTAGCATGTAATTTCTTTTGACCAGCTTTTTGGGCTCATACATGATTGTTGAATAATCGACGTAAGCATAAGAAGAGGGTTATTGAACCGGTGTTTATTTATTCCAAAATAATAAAAAATACTGAGTAATTAGTAACTGAAATTACAACTGATAACTGAAATGTTCCGTTTAAAATATACCAGTAACTTATTTTACATTCCTTAAGAAAATTTATTTCTGCTAAAAATTAAATTTATTCTTAAATGTTCCCATATGCAGTGTAGTGAGTCTGAATTATTATATCTTGTATTATATAATAATATCAACGTATTAAAAGTACGTTAAAAATATGAAAGTCTCAAACTAACGTTGTGTATACAGTGTACACCTGCGATGAAGATGATCTCCTGACAAACATAATATGCCTCGAGAAATCAATGTTTTACTTACAATGTATTGATTTTTATTTCGTTAATTATAACTTTGACTGATTTTAAAATAAAATTGTATTTTGTAATTTATCCGTTGCAGATTGAAGAATGAAAAAATTAATCATGGAAGATTACAGGGATCCCTAAAAGCGTCTATTTTCTTTTATATTTATTCAATGTTAGTTTGTAAGTCAGAAATATTCTAAGCTACCTCACAGGTAGGGTATCCAATCCCGGGATTGATTAATTTTCAAGAAATTCCGAGGAATTTGGTATACTTTTTCCCCGGATTATCTCCAAATCTCGTTTTTTTTAACTCACCGAGGAATTTGAAATCCTCGATTTGGTACTTTTTCCGAATCTTATCTCCGAGAGTCGATTTTTTTATCCAAAATCCTATCAGTTTTCGGGATTTGCTCAAGATTTCGGGATCAAAAAATTGGATGGGATCCCGGGATCGGATACCCTACTCACAGGTGATTTAGATTTGCAACACGTTTCTTTGGATATAGTATGAATTTATATCGAGGTATTAATTAACACACATACGTTATGTATTCCACTATGTGACTGCATTTGTTTTCGTATATTTTTTTTAAATTTAATGCAAATATTTACTCAACCTGAGAATCGTGTCGATATGTACACAAAAATAACTCGCTTCAAAACCAGGCGTTGTGTATTCTTTCTGCCTTGTCAAAACGGCCACATTACTGTCACACGAGTATATAATAAAGATTACGATAGCCTCTTGAAAGAAAATGTGTAGATAGTAGGTAGATTCTTGCTTACTGTTTGCTTATAATATAACAGTTGGAATGCAGTCAAAACGTTACTCTATAATAGGTTTATTTCTGTATACTTTATACACAGCTAGTATGGTAGTATCTAAAAAAATAGTCTTGGAAGAATTAATTATATAATGTGTTCATATTGACTTTCGTTGAACGGTTAAAAAAAATACATCTCGTTGAATTAACATGATTCTATCTATCTGTTTTTATAAGACATTTTCTATGAATTAATAAAATTGTTCACTGGCAGTATGCTCAATGCTGTTTCAAATCTGCAATCTGGAATTAGGATTAAAAGCATTAATAATTGTTCAAAATATTATTACGTATATAAAAAGAATTTAATGCGAGTGATGTTTTCAATATGTCCTACGCCAGGGATGGCGAACCAGGAACCCGCGGGTCACTGCGTGACCCGGGTTAGAAATTATATGACCCGCTTGAACTTTTAGAAATGAAATTTATGAGAAATTTAGAAAAACGAGTTTCTGTGACAATCTGGGAAAAGTATACCAAATCAAGAATTTCAAATTCCTCGGTGAGCTAAAAAAAAAACGAGGCTTGGAGATAATCCGGGGAAAAAGTATAGCGAATTGAGGATTTCAAATTTTTCGGTGAGCTAATCCCAATCCCGGGATCCTATATGTGACCCGTGACCAACGTTCCCTCTAAGCTGCGCGCGTGCGCGGCCGCGCAGCAGTTGGGAAGCCCCCGCGCACTCATTCCGGGTTGGCGCGCACCACAATACAGTTGTTCAATTAATATTTGATCGGTCCGCACAGTATTTGAAATTTCCGTGCAGCTAACCCTTCGGCTTAGAGGGAACGTTGCCCGTGACAAGATTTTTTTATTTTTTAAAAATCAAATTTGACCCACTTGCGAAAAAGGTTCGCCATTCCTGTCCTACGCTATCTATGCCTCCTGAAAAGGGGAGTAGAGTGATTAATCTACAGTCTACGATATTACTTACATGATTTCAAATATATAGTATAATCACTGACTGATTAAGTTTAATGACTCAACCAATCTTATTAAAAAAGCAGTGGCGATTATCTTTCCGTTTTTTAATTTTTTCTATTATTCATGTATAATTCTGGTATGTTTATTCACAAATGCGAATCACATAGATTTTAATAGTTGCTGAAAATTGTTATCAATCTTGACATGTGCATTATCAAATAGAATATATTATCAAGCTTAATAATTTATAAATATCACAATTCTAGTGAAATGGTTAATATGGCTAGGGCAGGGGTGGGCTGGAGGGGGCTCGGGGGGGCTCGCGCGAGCCCCTTGTTAAATTTTTGTGCGGCCGGCGAGCCCCTTGTTAATATAAGAAAATCATTCGTCTTAGATCAAATCAACATATAACTGCAATTTATGGTTACATTTTATTATGAAACAAGACTTAGTTACCCCTTGATTTTTTCATTCAACATTATGGGCTTTCGTGCCAGGCCTCATGGGTTCGTGTCCCAGTACGAAGCAGCATCTTTTCGATCGATTTTATGTTCGAAGATATAGGTGTTTGTGATCTCTAAAAGTTCCACCCCTACTCTTCCGATTCTTTGAAAAAAAATATGGTTGAGATACCTTCATTAGGAGGCCATATGGTCGACATTGGGAGCGGATAGGGATAAATAAAATAAATAAATACGATTTAGCGAGCCCCTTGTTAAGATATTGGCAGCCCACCGCTGGGCTAGGGTAATATCTCTCAAAGATTAATCAATTAACTTATGGCACGTTTTCCACCTAAAGAAAAAGCAACAAGTTAGTCAAAATGTAGTAAATAAATAACAGGGAATATACTAAGACATGGATAATTTCTGCATCCGTCAATGCAACAAATAAAATGGCCATTTTGAAAAGTGACTTGTCATAAAAACACTTTTCCAGCAATGTGTTTTTATGACAAATTTTACTCCTCTCTATTTCCTTGACCATTCTATCCTGTTTCGCTCGTTTATGTTGTCCATATTTCCAACCCAGTAAACATTTAGAACACAGCATATTGAGGGTCATAATTTGATGTGCATAATTTTATTTTCTACCGGAGATAAAATTAAATGATTGACGTGCGAAAATGTTGCCAGCCCATAAACTATTTTATTTGCTTGATGGTTTTTTTTTTAAATTATTCCGAATGTAACTAAAAGTTTAAACGGTCATACTTTCATTTTTTCTGCGCCCACGTATGAATGTCCGAAAAGATAACCTACACATTGCAGTATTTATATCATGGAAAAAACTACTTTCCATTAGAAGATTTGAAAGTTTTTAATATATGACCTTTATCCTTATACAATGACGATAAAAAAAATGACCAGTTCAGACTATTTAGTTTTATGGAGATCATTTTGAATTTTGGTATAAGCAAGTAATCTATTCATTATTTATTTATATGATCCACTTTTTACTTTCATTCATGGGTCCTACTCCTGATCAACGTTCCTTCTAAGCCGAAGGGTTAGCTGCGCGGAAATTTCAAAGGCTGCGTGGACCGATTAAATATTTATTTATTTATTTATTTATTTATTTATTTATTTAATTAACATTGCAAAAGGTTGACAAATTATAAATTTAAAACTTTTACAATGGAGAAAAAAAATAGTACAATTTAATATTAAAATCAGTAGAAAAAAAAATGGCAAAGAAGTCAACTGAGTAAGCTCCGACGAACTCTACTTTAATACATAAAAAATAGTATTCGTCGGAACTCACCCACGTCTACGTGGAATATGTCGACATCCGAAGCAATATTGTTGAACACCGTTAAAGCTCTCCCCAGTGGCATCCCCATTGGCAGGCTGGTTCTACACCTTGGGAGAACAAACAATTCATGTCCACGATTTCTCAAAAAATAATCAGGAACATTTAGATTCACATTCTCAAGAATGGTGGAATTCTCATTTTGGCCACGTATAAGTCGAAAGAAATATATGGCCAGATACATTTCTCTTCGAACATTCAAACTATTGAAGTTAAGCATGCCTAAGAGAAAGTCAGTTGGATAAAGCCATGGGTAATATCCATACACCCTCATATAGAGAAGTCTCAAAAATTTCTTCTGAATCTTCTCCACCATAAGGGTATATTTCGAGCATCTTGGGGCCCAAACAATTGACCCACTCTCAAGTCTGCTTCGAACCAAAGCGTTGTACATTAATATTAGAACTTTAACTCCCGAAAAGACTCTGGTGGTACGGATGACAAAGCCCAACATTTGTAATGCTTTCTTGCAAGTAATCTTAATGTGATTATAGAATGTTAGTTTGCTCTCAAATTGTACGCCAAGATCTCTGACTGATGAAATTCGCGAGAGAATTCGGCCATTCATTGAATAACGGAAAAATAACACTCGCGACCCTCTTGTAAAGGATAAAAGATTGCATTTATCAATATTGAAATCGAGTTTGTTACACCGCCCCCAATCTATTATATTATCTATATCAGACTGAAGACGATGACAATCATCTAAGGTGACAATCTTCAAAAAAAGTTTCAAATCATCAGCGAATAACAAGAACATAGAATTTTTAATAACGCTTGCTATATCATTTATGAAAATAGTGAACAGCAATGGCCCCAGGTTTGAACCCTGCGGAACACCAGAGTACGTGCAAAACGGCATTGATTCGAAAAGCCCATACGATACGTATTGTTTTCTGTTCCTAAAATAACTACCAAAAAGCCTAACAAAACCATCAGACAAACCGATCAATTGGAGTTTTTCCAAAAGAATGTCATGATCGACCCTGTCAAATGCCTTCGAGAAATCATTGTAAGAACAGTCAACTTGCAGTCCTTTATCTAACGCCGTCGACACGTAATCCGTAAACACCATCAAGTTTGTGTCGGTTGATCTTCCGACTCTGAACCCATGCTGCTCATTAATTATAAATGGTTCAATCCTTTTTAAAATCATATGATGCATAATCATCTCAAGAACCTTAGCTGGCGCTGAGAGAACAGCCACCGGTCTATAATTTTCCACTGATGATTCTGCGCCATTCTTAAAAATTGGTGTAATCTTAGATATTTTCCATATTTCAGGGAAAATGCCTGATTTCATAACGAGATTAAATATATAACACAAAGGACTTTTGATGAGGTCAATACATCCTTTTAAAAAACATGTAGGCACCCTGTCGGGACCGAGCGAGCGGGTGTTTTTAAGTTTTTTGGTAAAAAAAATTACATCTGATTCATCGATTTGCATGACATCAATGCATTGGGCACCATTTGTACGACTTTTTAAAATTGATTCAATATTAAGGTGTGGTATATCATTTGAGTATACAGATCTGAAATGGCCAGCAAATGCTTCTGCCACTCCCAGACCTGCCACTTCATGACCCTTCCAATTCATTGTCTCAGCGAATCCACCATCTTTTCTGATAGATTTGATATAATTCCAAAAAAAAATTGGATTTTCGCGTATGGAATCTTCCATCCTTTTCAAATATGTTCGGTAGGCTAATCGAATATTTTGTCTCAGCTTAGATCGACATTTACTAAAATTTTGATAGTCTCGAGGACTCTTAGAAGCCTTCCAGGCTTTATGATATAAATGCTTTACTTTAATGTCCCCGATAATCTCTCCAGAAAACCACCTCGGATATCGTCTTATACCACGACATGGTGACTTCCTTGTGAAACATAGATCGAAAATATTATATAAAGACACGTAAAAATGATTAACCGCTTCATTCACATCACAATATTCATAAATCTCACTCCAGTCCACTTCACTCATTAAAGAGTAGAGCTTTCTAAAGTCTCCGTTCTCAAAATTCCACCCCCTCCACAGATTAGTATCATGCGAGGGTAATTTGGTATGAGAGGTGTGAGCCTTATGAACATCATATAGAAAAACTAAAGAAGGGTGATATATATCCTCCCGCACAAGCGTACATAATATTGTACATAATATGATGTACAATCATCATATTATGTACAATCAGGAACAAGGGATAAAAATGTTACACCCAAATACGGACGGTCATAAGTTTTTTTACCAGGAAATTTTGCATCAGCCTGCATCGCCTTCCGATTTTAAATGAAATATTGAACATGCCGGGATCTCCACTCCTATACTCTATATAAATATAGTCATAAAACCTTTTCCGACAAACAAATAAATATAATTCTTAAAACCATTCACTACTCAAATCTTTGGGCATTCCCATGAGCTTATCCTTTTCGCCAGCAATGGCTTTAAACTCAATGATACATTTATTTATTATATAAACACGAAACATTCATTTACTGAGCATCGGTTCAAGTTGCACTTGAACGCCTGAAGATGCCGAAAGGCGAAACCCGGGTCGTTAGTGACAAAATCTGTGAGAATGTACATAATTTTAACGATTCAAATCTACAAATCCTTATTTTATATTACTTGTAAATACATATCAGTGCACAAATGCTTGTTTGTTTTTTTACATTTTATCTAAAGTCCCGCACAAATTTTCGTACGTGACAAAAGCTTAAAAAATCAATATGTACTTGACATTACACTGCTATTCTGTAAAATAATTAATCATCAGGTGTATCACGGTATCAATTCGCATGTGTACAAACATGAACTATTAACCTATATAATAAAAATGAAAGGTCATTAATATGTCCGCTATACACGATTCTTGACAGTGAACTATCGATAGCTTGAAACGCGCTGAAAAAAAAATCAATTAAAGCTGAAACTGTTAATCTTTCTCTTTGTCAATTTAAATAATCGTACCCAGTTTTTTTGCAGCTTGTTACGATTTATACGGTATAGATTTTAAAACAATTGCTATTCAAGGTATAATAAATATCTGAGAAAACATAATTTTATGTTCACGGAAAGATTTTACGTTTTCTGGAATCTCATCTTCACTATTTTGTACGAACTTTATTTTTTTTTAAAGTTTTCAGTTATGATTTAGTTATATTAACATTAAGTAATAATCTCACATTATTTACTATATATCAGGACCGGTTTGGCTCACCTTCAGTATTATTAACTAATTTATAAAAAAATGGAATTATGCAGTACTAAAAGTGTTATATTATTGTCCCTCTCCAATGCAAATCATTATGTTGGGCCGAGCGTATTAAATTGTGGTTAATTCGTTCCTGGCCCATTAACTTTGTTCTCACTAATTTAATACAAAAATTATATTCATTTAATAATAATTTTTCATTAAAGGGGTTTTTAATTTTAAGGACACTGTTATCAATCAGGATTCAAAAATATGGGTTTGGTAATAGACATCTTCAGGGATCTGTGAACAAAAATTGTTGAATAACGTTGATACAATATAATAATATATTCTGTTATAGCAAAAATAATAATTATTATAATAGCTACAAACTAAACAAGTTCAATATGGTGATATTGAATACATACTAGGAAAAAGCTTATTTTACACTGTTCATTTATCGTGCAGATAATTATTACTCAGTCAATTTTCCATTGACCATAGGTTGTTTGGCAGCATATTTAAATATCGATCTATGATTATTTACGTACGTTCATTAAAATAGAACCACATTCTTTGAAAAAAAAAAATCATGATTATTTTAATACGTATATTCATTTACATGTGAAAAAAGGGTCTACCAAATTTCAAAGAAAAATGTGTAATAAAACTCCGCGTATACAGTAAATGCCATTACCACGAAAATACAATCAATCGATTCACGTAACAAATTGAAAATTTTCAAAACATAAATACAAAAGGTTTATTGTTATTTTTACATAATCAGACTGCCAGGAACTACTGTTGGTTTTAGAAAAAATAAACATACTCAAATTCATATTTAACACATATATATCGACTTTGGAAAGGAAAAAGGACGTAACCTACACATATCAAATTTTACAGGAGGCGCAAAAAACGTGTTTTGATGATTTTGGGCCATATGCTTATTATTTATTTATTTATTTATTGTTAAAAATTAAAAGTCAGTACATTACATAACAGCTGACGCCAATTCGCCATGTACTTGACAAATATAATGAGACAAAATAAAACTACATAATACATCAAAATCAACAAATAAAATAGTAAAATTTAACAAAGAGTTCACAAATACTGTCACTAAAAATGTCCACTTCTCTAGGCAATGAGTTGATCAATTATGAATTATACACAACTTTGAAGTGCACGGAGACTTCTAAACTGGTGTTCAATTGACATAATCTAATATAAATTAAAGAAGTTGTCTAGGAAAAACCTTTATTTCAGTGTTTTTTCTTGGTTTTAATTTTTTACAAGGTCATCCTTTTCAAACTTAAAAGGTAAATTTAGATACTAATTCGGCACTTGCAGCTTGCATCCTTTTGATATAACGCTATGACGTTGTAAAACTTCATTAACTGTACAATTTTTTGTCCACCGTAGATAGGGCTTCCAAACCGGTTTAAACCGAAACCGGTTAACCGGTTTATCGCGTGTTTTGAAAAAACCCGAAAACCGGTTTATTTCACTCGGTTAACCGGGTTCTATCAACATACTCTTTTCTTATTTTTCATTGTTTTTTACCAAAAGAAAAATGTTTTATAATGAATTTACTGCGTTATATAGAAAATAATTCACAAAATACAACAACCATGTACATATACATATATATATATATAAAAAATATATTTATATATTATATATACATTTTGTAGAATAATCTACTTTTGTCTCAAAGTTGTCCATGTTGTGAACAGAAATGACTGATGATATGAAAAATGTTTTATAATGAAATGATTCAAATAATTTGACATTTTTTCTTAATTAAATATTAACACAAATGAATTTTGGTATTCTACTCTATTTTTGTCTAAATATTGGATTTATTGTCTTATCCAGTTGATACTTTTTAAAAATTGAATGCATTTAAACATCGTTCTTTTGGTGAGTTTTATAATCAAGCTCTATTTTTTTTATTTGACGTATATTTTTTTTATCATAAAATATGTTATAGTAATTGTTACTTTGCCATAGCAAACAGGTTGGTAACTAGATTCCCATTAAGATAAATATTGTGTGTTTTGTTTGAAATTGGAGTATTAGCTGTTATACCAAATATTGAAATATTTCTACGATTTTTTTTGCATACCTAATTAATTAAAATACATGATATTTCGGTTTAAACCGGTTAACCGGTTTATTTGTCAGAAAAAAACCGAAAACCGGTTAGTGATTAAGTCCGGTTAATTGGAAGCCCTAACCGTAGATCTCTACCGCAAACTTGATAGCAACTTCCTTTCTATGATTGAATTTCATCACTCATAAAATTTAACTTAAGTTGTTTACAAACTAGCGATAAAAAATATATTAAAATATAAAAGTTTACTCATGGATGCTCCTCACACTCTCGCATCTTATTGATTACATCGGCGTCTATATCTGAAAAAAAAAGACACATTTAATTGAAAAATACACAATAGATATATATAATAATTTAAATATTTTAATCAATTTTGCTGAAGCTCCGTTCGTTATTTGTTTACCTTTATAGTGCACCAAATTTGCATTATTCGAATTTATCTTGATGGCTCGACTCTCCTCAATAGACAAGCTTTTTGACCATATTATTCACCTTAGTATGCAATACTGCATATGAGTTAACGAGGCCACCATAAATCCTTTTTCGGGCGATATTTTAATGAACTTACGCCATCAAAAAATATTCAATCCTTTATATTTATTATAATATTACTTACTATACATATTACATATTATCTAACCTAACTTTGTCTCAATATCAAGTGAGAATTTTCTCATTTATTATTACAATTCTGCAGAGGAATGCATTTGTACTGTCATGTATATATTGCATGGTGTCGGAGTAGTAGTGACTCAGACTATTTTTTTTAAATCTTATTAAAATATAAAAAGTTATGTATTTAAGTAAATATTAAAAAAGTATACAAAGATTCGAAGTCGCACTTTTCGTAATTGTCAGAGTCGGAGTCACGGGGATTTATTAACTACTCCATTCTTGAAAAAAATATTGTCGATAAATTAATTAATTCCAGGCATTGTGTATTTTATTAAATATTTTTTCTCTGTCATTTGATACGATACGAACGACATTTATTTCTCTGTTATTTTCATTCTCTTTCAGTGCTCCCACCTATTTCCTATCCGATCTTAAAAACGAAACAAAGATGGAGCCATTGACTGTAATTCGTTAGTCCCATTCTTCTATTTCAAATGTATATTAAAAGATACGACGAGAGACTGACTAACAATCAGTTCTCGTAAAATAAATATTTAATTAAAGTTCTCTATTAGCAGTACAAATGCTTCACATTTATTGGATATGTTTTGAAAATCTTACATTTAATTTGAACACGAATGACATTTTGATCGAAAGTCGATTTATACAGTGTTTTGTTTTGATTAAATGCTCGTTTTACAGTCGTTGTGTTGTTATAACTGAATGATGTAAAATTAATGTTTTATCTTTGTAGTACAAGGGCACGTCATCTGTCAGCTGTAGTCGAAGACACATGCCAGATCAGCGGTGGGCTGCCAAAATCTTAACAAGGGGCTCGGTAAATGTCAGCCAAAATGCCTACACATTATAGATCAGTGTTTCTCAACCTTTTTGGGCCCGTGGCCCCTTTTGAGTGTCTTATTTTATGACCCCCCCCCCATACTTGTTTTGCACTACTGAAGTCTTATAAAGAATTTTGGGACCCGAAAGGAAACCCCATTTTTTTAGGCCTTCCCAGAATTTGAAATCCAAAATCCCAGAAATTTGCGGATATCCCAAAATGAATGTCGTGAGACTTTTTTTAGGTCTTCTTAGATATTCCAATTTTTAAAACAACAATGTACGGATTTCGAAAAATTTGCCCGTGGCCTCCCAAAATTGTACTGTGGCTACCCTAAATAGCCCCCTGAGACATCCTGCTTTAGACGATGCATAACCCGTAGCCCGAGGTTCACATGTGGCTCCTTTGTTTTTGTTGTTACCATTGAATGTATCATCTTTAAATTAACTAAAATAATTAAGTTTTTCATACTCGGACCGGTTAATTTTGTAAAATTTCGGCCCGTGCATACCTATAATACTGTGCATAGTACCGAATTCTCTTTTGCGAATTCCTGTTCAAAATAGCATAACCGAATGCAACGTAAACTATCTTTCGTTTTTCTATGTATACCGCATTTTTTTACACTACGCCCGTGTAAAGAAAGGATTGAGCGTACTTAAAATTACATTTTACTTGCGGCCTGAAATCATCATTAAAAAAATGCGGCCCGCTAGATGAAACGGTTGTGTCTGTCTGCTTTACACCAAGGATTGACGATAAACACTTGATTTTATTCAAACATAACACATGCTTGATTGACAGTTGGCTTCACAACCCTTGAACATCGTTTAGCTTCTGCACGGCTAATAGAAATATTTTGCACATTTTAATATACACATGAAATTCTATGACGTTTTAATGATATCCGGAATACAGTGCCTCCTAATTTTTTTGCACCTGGGGCCTCTCGTTTGCTTAACCCGCCATGCTTCTTGTGACTCAAAAAAAATGTTGATGTCTCACCTTTCTTTATTTTCAATGCAATATTCCTGCAACACCGAGTGGATTATCTGCATTATAAGATGAACTTGTATGATTAAAATTTCAAAATCGTGTACCTTGGTAGAAAGACTAGTTCGAAAAATATTTATTCCCCCTAGTTTTAAAAATTCGCCCACTTCATTACTAATAACTATTGTTATTAGCATGTAATGAATTTTCAAAAGCTCAGCTCGCCATAATATCGCTTTCTTGAACAAACAAGTGACTGCTTTGGTTTATTATCTTACGTACAGATAAATAATATGTTTGTAGTTCCAGGAAGAAGGCTATAATAAAACCAAAAAGAAATGTAAGAAACCTATCCCAAAACTGCAAAATAATTACAGTAAAGCATTGTATGTATGTAAGTTCATAAAAATCTAGACATCTGTTAACAATATAATATCCAACATCGGTATTTTTCAACATAGTCAGACAAAAGACAATAAGCAACGAAGGTCTCTTTTATTACTCAACCGAAGTAAATGTTTTTTTTGACAAAATTGAAGGGGCAATAAAGACTTCTTATGTTTCAGAATAAAATGTAACCTTCTACAGAAATTTTAGCTAGGTACTACTGATTTCATCTGAAACGAATGATTTTCTCAACTTAACAAGGGGCTCTCCGGCCGTGCCGAAATTTAACAAGGGGCTCGCGCGAGCCCCCCCGAGCCCCCTCCAGCCCATCCCTGTGTCAGATGACGTGTCAACCAGGAAATTGTATTAAATTTTTATTGCATTGTATCATAATGCAATTTACATCCAGCGCACAACTTCCGGAAATACTTTCCATCAATTTGGCTGCGTGATGTCATTCAATAATATTTAAGTGTGATATAATATATGTAAAACAGTTTCGCAATTTCATTCGACACGTTTATAATTTGAATATTATTTACCGTTTATCCTTAGTGGAATTATAATATTATAAAACTATATTTAAGTACTTATGACACCAGCAAACGACCTAAGGTCTATAGAGAACGAGAGTATCTTGTTCTCCTCTATGAATCTATAATACAATCCGCGGTTTTGTCATTGGACCAGATTGATTAAGAAAAAATGAATCTAAGAATCCAAACTAAAATCGTTCCGTACGTCTTTTTTTGTTTCGCAGTTATATGACTTGAATATAAATGAATAAGAGACAGGAATCGATTCGAATTTTTTATGTCTTAATACATATGTCATATTATTAGTTTGGTATTATTTTGTTCGATATATTATATTATTTGTTTGGTACGAAGTCTTGTCACGGTCTTGCATTTCGTTATTGTGTCCAGTATCACTAGAAATGAGCTTTTTAATAAATACATAGTTTCAGTTAATTTGTATTTAATTTGTTCGACAATGTTAGCTACCTAATAACTAAGAACAATTACTTTTTTTACATACATTTTTAAACTTTAATTTCAATAGTGTTTAAACTTTAATTTCAATAATTTAGTGTGGTTCTTCCACAAAATACCACGTGCAAGGCGTACATATAATATAATGATATTGCAATTTCGTGGCCCACGTGCAGAAGTCGGTTTTCAGGTATGCAGGTATGTTAAATCATGGGTCGGCAACCAACGGCCCTCGAGACGTCGTGGTGCGGCCCACAAGATTAATGGTTAAAAAAGTTCCCCAACCGCTGTTCTAAGAGCACATTTTTTACACGCCCTAAATAGGTATGCGTAGTGCTTTTTGTATCTACATATGATCATTCACAAGGTATTTCTTAGGAAGACTTAAAAAAAACTAATGTTGACAATAATTATGAAGCATTAGAATGCAATGAAGCATGAAAGAGAAAAAACAAACAAACAATATTTTTTAGAATTATTTGCCAATTAAAATGATTGATATTTATTCTAATAAAAACGAATAGATTATTATAATTAATATGTTCATCAAAACCAAATATTACAGATGCTAGCTCATTAGTGTTAAAGATGAATATCTGATACTTTTGATTGATTTAAATCATTTATTTTTATTATCGATTGCTGGATACAAAAATATTTTAAAATATAATATTAAAAATCTAAATATCAGTAGCGGTAGCGGAAGATGTACTTTATTGTATAAATATTATGTCGATAATATATAATCATATACATATCGACTGTAGAAAGGAAAAAGGACGTAATCCACACATATCAAATTTTACAGGAAGCGCAAAAAACGTGTTTTGATGATTTTGGGCCATATGAAAATTATGAATTATGCGCAACCTTGAAGTGCACAGACTTCTAAAGTGGTGTTTAATTGACATAATCTAATATTTATTAAAGAAATTGTCCAGGAAAAACCTTTATTTCAGTCTTTTTTCTTGGTTGTAATTTTTTATAAGGTCATCTTTTTCAAACATAAAAGCTAAATTTAGATACTAATTCGGCATTTGTAGCTTGCATCCTTTTGATAGAACGTGTATCAAGCTTAGCTTTCGACCCACTATTATCATAAGCTGCATACAATGTACGCATCTCTATTTTATACTGTCGATCATTTTCAAAAAATTTTTTTTTCGTCGTTTATTTATAAATGCTATTTCGTAAATCAATTTTCCATTTTGCACATTTTTACTGTGCTAAAGACATGTAGATATATTTAATATTTTCGATGGACTCGGCAGTAACTTTGTGGAAGTTCATTTTAATATGAAATTTATATATAATTCAAAATGACTTCGATCATTACACTATTGTGCCACCGACAGTGACACGTGTTTCTCCTTTTTCAGAGGCATCTTCAGACTAACGATTTTAACATTCTAACATGATTTATTTTAAAAATTGGTAAGGAAGGAGGAGGGATAGAAACAGACAACAATAATGATATATTACTAATGACATTTACATTACAAAAATAATAACTAATGAGTTAAATAAATTTCTCAATTGGAAATAAATTTTATATCAATTTCGTATTAAGTGTATATTTTATTATTGAATCTGCGTCATTAAAAATTGAAAAAAATTATCAATGTTCGTATAAATTAAGTATTATAATATCTTGAATGCTATTTTTGCTATTGTTATATTGCTCCGTAGAATAAATCTTCATTTTACAAGTATGATAATTGATTCTTTACGAAGGGTTCGCCGAATAAGATGTTTAGAAAATAGTAATCCAGAGCCGCTCAAAAATAAATAATATGTAACAAAAGTTTTTTTGGTTATATTATAGCAGTGATGCACAAATCGCGGGTTGCATGCGCCCCTTTTTGAATTTTGTGGCGACCCTTAAATCTTTTTCACGTAAAACATGTATTTAATAAATGTAAGCAAGCTTTTCTTCAATGAAAGAGAATAAATCGGTTCATAGAAACAGGCTTACAAATATTATGTCAAATTAAAAAAAAATAGTTAAAATTAACCAAGAACGCATTAACTTATGAATTGCATATAAATGAAACATAAATATTTCACAATAAATCGATTTTTAATAAGTAAGTACTCATAATCCTTTTTTTGCATGGCTTATTTATTTTCGAAATAACACGGTCAAAATAATATAATGGAACCTATTACTCATTTATCTAAATTCACTTAATCTTTTTTACGCGGTTTTAAGGCTGTTATACATGGAACGTACATATGTTCTGTATAAAAAAGGATTGAGCGTACTTTTTTTCTTTGCGGCCCGAACCTACGATAATTTGTTTTATGCGGCCCGCTAGAAGGTTAAAGTTGTGCATCACTGTATTATAGTATGATCTTTACACTAGTCTTCACCAAGGAAGAAAAATAAATAACGCGGTCGTAAAAGTTTGTATGCCACTGGTGCTTTTGATTTATAAAAGAATCACTGCATTGATTCTTTTACCTATCTCGAAATGTTTGGAATTGTCAAATACCATATTATCTTTCTTATATTTATCACATATTATTATTACTAACTATTATCTCCACGAGTAGCAATTCCAATAATAGTGACGGTTACACAAATAGGCGGCATCGTGAGCACATTTTTATCAATTCAACATATCGATACAAACAATCTCAATTATCTGTGTTTGCTTTCCATCACCTGTGAACTTACCGATGTAATATATACCCTTTGAGATTTTAATATCGCTTGGGCACGGTTTGTAAATATTGACAATGCGTTGTTGAACGGATTGACATTTCCACGCATCGCTGAGCACGGGGTAGTTCTTACGGTTGAGTTGTTCAGTATTTATTTCACTTGTAGTTATTATTATATGTTTATACTCAGTGCTTTTGTTTTTTTTTTTAAAAAAAAGGTGCCAGAACTTACTTCTTATCAAGATTTTTTCTAATCTAGGTCCGTTACCAATGTAGAGCATATAGCTTCCTAATGGAAGTATTTCAACAGAAGTTTTTTCAAAGAAATGGTTTTAGTAACAAGTTGCTTAACCTTTCATTTTTTCGAAAGAGTAAATATAGAAGGATTTGGTTAGGACTGGACTTGTAATTAACTAATCGCTCACACTTCAAAAATGCCAAGAAAAGGAGTGCCGAATCGCCGTTCCATTGCGGTACATTTGAAAAATGCACTGCTTATACTGTCCTTTATATCAGACTAATAGGGAGGTGTTTTTGTAGAACAAGTAAACTATTTGTTCACTTTTAGGGTGTTCACTGTCAATACTTGGTGGAAAGGCATTATATTAATAAAAACACAATAATCCTTTGTACTTCATTCCACTTTATTTAATATGTCAGGACCGGTTTCGCTCATTACGAGCATCGTCAACTGATAAAAAATATAATTTAACAGTGCTATTTATACAAAAATGAACAGTTATAAACAACAATTGGCATTGAAAAGAAAATACCAATTACATTAAAAGTGATTCTAAAATATCACAAAATTAAAATGTTTAACACATCTAACATATAATTAAAAAGTCATCTCAGATTAATAAATTTAGAATGGGAATTGAAAGTAATTACAAACATAATTAAAATTTGGGAATTCTTTGACAAAGTGATACAATAAAAATAATGACATTAATAATGACAATAATATAGTGAATAGGCTTAATGATAGTTAAGAAAATTTCCCCTCTTCCAAGTAGTTGGTAAGTGTACATACTTAAACAAAATCGACAGCCAGGAAGATTCTGAAAAAGAAATTTTTCAAAGACCATATCAATTCTAACAAAGATACATACATACATACCTATATATATTTTATATAAAATATATATACATACCTATATATATTTTAAATTATATAAAAGAATAGTTTGTAAGTCTCGTGCTTAGATTTATGGGTTGTGTTTGAGGGCATGGATATCTGTGATATATTATATATGAATTCCCTCCCACTATACGACTCCAAAACGGGCCTAGCGAGAGCGATTAGCTAACCGCTAGTCTTGTCCTAGATCTATACTTCTATCCTTACTCTTTCTGAAAATGAAAGGTTGAATGAATGGGTAGAACAAGTTGTATCAGGACACTCCATTACGAGTCCACATGTTCTGAATTGGGAGCGAGCATTGTTACAAATTAATTGAACGATACTGTTCTTAAAAGGGTTAACAAAGTTTGCCTATACCCTTGCGATATATTACAATAAATTATGAGCGAAAACTTTTATTTCTAAAAACTTCACCAGTTCCTAGGGCCGTTCGATTGATCAACTCATTGCCTAGTGAAGAGAACATTTTTAGTAATAGTATTTGTGAACTGTTTGTGAAATTTTACTATTTTATTTCTTGATTTTTTGTGTTGATTTTTATGTATTATGTAGTTTTATTTTATATTCCGTGTCTTTTATTTGTCAAGCACATGGCGAATTGGCGTAAGCTGTTATGTCATGTACCATAATTTTATTTTTAAACAATAAATAAATATATTACAATAATATCGGCGATGCAAGTACTACGTGGGCCCTCAGTTTCCCGGCATTTTTTATTTACAAGGTTCATAAAGACAGTAAGTTTTTGCAACAATTCTCTCCAATAACTCTTTTAATATTTTGACAGCTGAAAAAAATAAATTGTAGAAAATAAAAAAAAAGAAACCTCTTACAAAGACTAATTGTGGCTGTTCAATTAAGAAATGTCTTTATTCCCGTAGGGCTTACTTTAACTTCCCCAGTACCTAACTGACTTCTGAGAAGGATTCTTAGATAAGCACATACACTTTCTAAGAGAAGGTTACTTTTTACTCGTTACTTTGACACAATGTCAGCGCAGTCTAATTAATCTATGTTTGGAATATGTATTGGAAGGGCAGAGAGGGGTACCGTATGGCAGACCGTGAACCATTTAATAAAGGTGTATCCAGTAATCTAGTAGTGTACTAGGATAGGAGAGGCAAGTCAAGACTTCGCTGGCTATGCACTCGTATGCTCGGAGAAATATACTGGTGAACCGCCTCGCTGGATAGATAAAGGGAATTTTTGAATGACGAAGAAACCTTCGAATGTGTGTTTTGTCAAAATGTTGTATTGTGTGCGAATTCTTAACATCGAGGATTAAAGTTGCATGCATGAATTTTGCTAATTCCAGTAACTACGACGTACTCTCCAACGAAATTATATTGTTGAGTATTCTCAATTTCTTCCTACTCGTAAGATACGATTTTTAATGGTGTGTGTCGATAAAGACTGTGCCTAATTAAAAACAGATTGATTAAAGTTAGAATATGTAGTATGTAGTTAGACATGTATGTATGTATATATGTTACATATTATGAACTATAAATTATGCAGCGACGGAATTTTAATGTTTATCCAAAGCTAAAATTAAAATTTATCTTCGATCTGACTTATAACAAATGTGTTACTAGAGCTTAAGATATGGATTATATCATTCTACAAACCTAGTTTATTTTTCTCAGAATCTTGTCGGTTTTTTTTAAATTTATATTACTTGGCGTGCGTTTCGCGGTTGCGTTTTTGCGGCTTATGATAAAAAGAACCATTTTATCAAAAATCGGAGGTGATTGTTGTCTTATCTCACTGGGAAATAAACATTGTCTGTCAGCCAATTATTAAGAGTAGATACCATTTGAAATTGTAAGAATTTCTTAGAATTTGAAGACCAATATTCAGTTAAGTGTGAAATGATTGTAAACAATCTTTTTAGTGAACGTGTCCTTGTAACTTTAATTCTTCACTTTTTAAATTTAGTCTTCCCTCGAACAATATAAACCGAATTGTTGCCAAGTGATAAACAATATTGGGTTTATTGTTGATTTTCGATTTATGATTCTGTATAGAAATTCATTTAATTCGGAGATATTTTTTATTCAGACTACATATATAGATTATATTCATTCATGGAAACGGAGCGAAAATCTCAAATTATGTGCTCGTCGTTTTTTTTTTATTTAAAAATAAAACCTTGACAAGGGGAAAGGTTCACGTAAAACTTTGACATTACTGTTTATTTGATATGTTGCCAGAGATTTATATCACCGAGTGTCAGTTAATTATTTTATTACTATCTACAGAGGGTGACGTCAGAAAAAAAAACAAGATGTGTACTCATCTTGATTTAGTGACTAATCTCAGTAAAAAATACTCATTAGATTCGACAGACTTTAATCTCATGAATAAAATTAAGCCTTAAATAAAATTCACGCTAAAACATCACAACAATTTTAAACCAATCTTACTCGAAAATTCATCAACTTAGAGTTTTGTCAACAATGACAGATCTCAGAATTGATGAGCCTTTCAGTGATCTATTATTATCTAAAAACCCGTAAAATATTTAACAAATATAATGACGGTATTTTATATGAAATATCGATTTTACTCGTCTAGTATTGCGGTACTAACTGGCCATATTATTTTCGAAAAACCGGTATTTATATATTCAATCCTTACTCCCTAGTCATAAGTATCTAGAGCAGAGGTGGGGAACCCGCGGCCTTTTGGCCACTCTTGTGCGGCCTTCTGACCAATTCTGGAAAAAGAGATTTGGAGATATCTGGGGATAAAAGTATAGCAAATTGAGGATCTCAAATTCCTCGGTGAGCTAAAAAAAACAAGGTTTGAAGATATCTGGGGAAAAAGTATAACGAATTGAGGATGTCAAATTTCTCGGTGTTTACTGCGGCTTTATGTCGAATCAGAAAAATGAATGCGGCCTTTAGAGAAGAAAAGGTTCCCCACCTCTGATCTAGAGTCATCATCTATTAAATTTATGTTATCTGTGGCAATTTTTTTAAAGAATCTCACGTTTATTCATTTTAAAAGTGTGGCCTTTGATAAGATAACAAGGACATGCAAATTGATAACATTTTGATAAGTTTGTGAATATTTACATACATATTAAGTAGTAAAAAAATGTATCTAAATATATCGTGACTTTTACTAAGTTGACGGTTATTATCATACGGTTTTTGCGCTATGACAAATCGTGCAAATGACCGAAAAAAACATACCGTCCCGTCGGTTTGATGCAAGAAATCCTTAAAATATATTTCGCAAACTTGTCGATGATGTCTTTCATTTAGGTATGTTCATGAAATACAACATAATAATTTTATAGCTGTGTCATTGGCAGTTTAGGATTACCCTATACGTCAGGGATAGCGAACCTATGGCACGCGTGCCTGAGGTGGCACGTTTGAGAATTTGGATAGCACGCGAACGATTTCCAAGTTCAAAAAAATATTTTTTAAACTAAAAAAATAAAATTTTGATTAAATAATCCGTGAATTATGAATTTATTCCGTTTTATTATTTTTTTAATATTTTCAAAGATAAACGACTAACGTTTAATTTATTTTTTTACTGCTTGGGCACACCACACACTCGAGAAATAATATTTGAGGATTTTTGGCACGCGGACCCAAAAGGTTCGCCATCCCTGCTATAAGCGAATGAGGCGTGCGCATGGGGACTCAAAATGGCTTAAATTATATAACCCAACTTTTTGTCCATTCTTTATACATTCTTATCATTTTACATGGAATTTTCCATGGAAAATCAGAGCCTCCAAATTTAATTGCGCTTAAGGCCTTCCATGTGCTGAATCCGCCACTGGTCATTGGACAATATTAATCGATGTTAAGACACCAAGTGACTTTTTTAATACATATATGCAAAATTAAAAAATAAGCATTTTTGTTAACGTAACTCAATGTTGCCAAAATTGTCAATTAATTACTTCTTGCGGGAAGCCGACGATATATAGTATAGATATTATATTATTGGTACTATTTTTATAGATTTATGGCGCGAAATAATGACAACGTTTTTATGCTATCACTGCCATCTATGCGGCGCGCAAGCATAACAATTTATCGTAAATGTTTACTTTACATAGGTAATATAAAATTATGTTACAATTTTTCGTTATTACAATATATATTTTTTATTTTTATTTGTTTATTTGAATAATACAGAGAAAAAGAGTTTATTTAAACTGATATAATGCTGCCAATCTGTTTTCGGTATATTGTATTTAATACAATTTAATTTATTGATGAAAAGTGAATCATAAGTATGTATATCTCAAAAAGTCAATTATTTATTTTTTATCCTCGCAGGCGTTAAAATATTATTTATATGATAAAATGTAATGACATTTGCCTTCGTTTTTTGATGCTTCTCAAAGAGGCAAAACACGTGTCAGTGTAACAGGTGCAATATCAAAGTTACCTATCAATTTTCTATTGATTTAAATAATTGCATTAAATAACTTAAATTAAGGTTTCCAGAATATTATGTAACCTAATATTCATAAAAAATCGGTTTCATTGATTACTTATACATTTTGTATGTTGGAAAATTATAATACTTCTATGTAAATAAAAGCACTTACCACTAAACATCCATGTTCATAATATATAAACACAAATAATTTTCGTCCCTACACTTAACCGGTGTTCGATTATTTTTGAACAAAATTTATATCATAAAATATCATGATCTGTGTGATTTGTAACGACTTCATCTTGTACCTGGCGTTCTTTATTTGAATTATGGCCTTCAACGGTATTGAGTTCAAACGGATATCATTATTTTGTCATCAGTTTCGAAAACTTTTGTTTGTTTAATTATATCGTCAAAATATCCGAATCCACTGGTGCATAACCTTTTTTCTTTATATATCATTTGTACCAGTGCTTCCAATACATGCATGTATTATGATTCTAAGACCAATAAAAGTCTTACAATTATAATTGTTAAAAATCTCACGCTTATTGATAATCTAAAATCTTTCATGACTTTTATAGCCAATAACAACTTGCATCGATATGTATCACATTAATACATTATGATTACGCTACTGTTTAATGACGGAGTTTTTTTTCGATAGATGAACAAAAAAAACCACCTTCCGGAACGCATTAAGTTTTCCTGAAATGTCTAGCTTCAATTCGTAATACTTTTTTGTTCACGGTCGAATAGCGTTCGTTCTAGCATTATATTCGCCAACAAGAGGGCATTCGTGTTTGGTATTCAAAGCCAGGGGCGTAAGTACAGTGTCGGGTAGGTTTTGGCGGTTTCGAAACTAGTGACATTCGAAAGTCGGTTTTTTTCATTTTCGGAGTCCGGTTTCAAATATCAGAGTTAATGATCAATTCTTCTACTAGTATTCAATTAAAAACGTTAGTATTTTGACTGGTTATAATTTAAACGAGTTGAAATATGTCGTTTAATAGTCAGTAGACATCAATGAATGCGTTAAAAAAAAAATTATTTTGGTTAATTTTGAAAGTATTTTTGCTCTGCATTTTGACTCAGATACACTTATCGAGTACACCGCCGAATAGAAACACTGAATAAAATAAATATAAATTTTTGTTAATAATAAACGAAGATTAAAAAATAGATTAATGAAAAGATTGATTTTTTTTAAAACTTTGAAAACCGGTTTTTTCTAAAGTCGGTTTTTGTACAAGCCCTACTATCGAGGATTTACGAAAATTTCCCAGTGATCCAAATTTTAAAACTTTACTAATTTTCGTAGTCGTGTAACTTATACCTCCAGCTGCCACTGAAACAGGAAATTCAGAGATAATACATTCATTATAAAATTATATGAATGCTGCAATAATTGTCTAATATATCACATATGTTCACAAGTTTAATTACAACATTAAACATATTCTTTGTTATAACAAGTACATACATAAATATATATATAATATATAAATGATATATCAGATATATCAATCGCTTAAATCAGCTCTCCCCACAATTTTAGTCAGAAAAATAGTACATATAAAAAGTAAAAACCAAGATATTTATGTTCATCAAGAAAATATATTTATTCAGTCAATTCACTTTTCTTACTTAATTTACTCTTGATATTTTAGAAAATTTAAATAATTTAATTCATATAATATATCATACCATAATAATCTCAACAATATTTTAAATTTATATCTTTTTTATTCCACTGGGTTTGACAGCCAGTGGAATAACAAAGTTGTCAATTTTATTTTATGTTATAAATATATTTCCACAAATGTTACCCTTGAATCCATTTAAAATGTCTTCACCTAATGTTTATTTTTTATTATTTTTGGCTAGAAAAACATTTAAGTTTACAATCAAATGGGTTATTAAGATTACAATAATATAGTATCAGTGCACATACCCAGTGACGTTCCTAGGCTATGTGCCGCCCCTAGGCAGAGTTTAAAATAGCGCTTTTACTATTTTTTTACTTTTATTTTTTGAAATTACCTTATCTGCCGCCTATACTGCTAAGATCAATAAATTTCATATTTATAGAAGAATTTTGCAAGAAATTTAACTTTTGCTTACCCATCAGTCATAATATTATTACTATTGAAAATGTTTTTTTGTCGGCATTTCTTTTAAAAATACATTAAGGCATCATAATTATTCCAAACCAAACTCGTGTGTCAAAAATATTTCGTCATTTTTAAAAAAAAACTGTGATCATTTGCCGCTCCCTAGGACTTGCCACCCCTAGGCAACTGCCTACTGGCCTATGCTCACGGAACATCCCTGCACATACCGATGCTGTGTTATGAATTCATGAAAAATATATAAAACAATTTTATTATAGAACATTGGAAGTTCACATTTGGAAACATTAAAACGCATTATTATTTTATTTTTCAACACATGCAAGGATTTTCTCCGGACTGTTTAAATTAGTATTACAATCTTAATTACAATTACTAATTAATGTTTTGTTCATTTTTTACAGATGGCGAGGAAGTATATACAAATTGGTGTGGTTAGATCTCTTCTGCTTTCTTCTGCTTTACTATATCCTCAGCTTCACATACAGATGGTTCTTAGATGACGCTGGAAAAAGGTAAGGCTTTTGTTATCATGTAACAGTGAT
The DNA here is from genome assembly GCA_031772345.1 of Himalopsyche anomala. Taxonomy (NCBI): domain Eukaryota; kingdom Metazoa; phylum Arthropoda; class Insecta; order Trichoptera; family Rhyacophilidae; genus Himalopsyche; species Himalopsyche anomala. The sequence continues at coordinate 21,627,082 of CM062827.1, read as the reverse complement.
ACACTATATTAAAATCTTTCCCATATAACAGTTATTTTAAACAGGACAAAATAGCAATTCTCTAGAACTTTTCATAAATATGTACATATTATTTATTGCCTGTTCCGAAATGTTTGACTGAATTAAATCGTGCGTCACACTAATAATATATCTATGGGTTTATCCATAAAATATGACATACTGCTCCCAGGGATGGTATTTATTAAATGTAATAATTTGTGACAAAGTAGATTGAGTAGAGTATAATGTGACATCACTAAAACAACAATATGAAAAATACGCTGAAAATATATATTTGTTGATTAGTCCTTACTCCTGCGAAGTATTTTCAATAAGACTGCTACATCATTAAATAAAATCATTGATAAATTTGAATATTAAATATAAAAAAACTATTTTGTTCATGGATATTTTAAAAAGGGTTGGGGATTGATAAAGAATTTTTGATGAAGTGTGAAAATCGAACTAAATACATATATTTAAAATCATGTGAAGAAAATAACTTTTTTACAATTAATACACTGTTTTATATATTCATATCATGTCTAATATTTGAATTTTATTTTTTTCAGAATATTTGAAGGAATAGTGCATTACTGTGATGTATACAGCGACCTTATACCCCTATCATTTGTTTTGGGTTTTTACGTTTCAATAGTAATGACAAGATGGTGGAATCAATATATAACGATACCTTGGCCAGACCCGATTGCCGTATTTGTCAGTGCAAATATTCATGGACAGGTTAATTTTTATCTATTCCACTAATTCACGAAACATTATAACCTTTTTTAAGTTGTTGCACAGAATATCATTAGTCGTAACATTATATTAAAACGATTTTTGCTACATTATGATCACAATAATAAAATTTTAAATTTGTATTCTTAATTACTGGCTAGATTGAATTTCAAATCAATTTTTTTCAATTAAACCTATGCTTGTCCTCCATTTTATTTTTACTTGTTCTGTGAGCTAACTTCCTCCTTTCTCAAATTTATTAACATTAAAAATTGTTTATTATATTATATACAATACATACTGAAATAATAAATTATATAAGCACCTGAGAGGTGACGTGTGCCTAGCAGTATTTTAATAAAAAATGAGTTAGATGCTTCATAATATTCTACATGTCTTAGTCAGTAAATACACGCTGCAATAGTGATATCTCCCTAAAATAAAAATATGCTGTCCACCAAAACACCAAGTCATTGATGTGATTGTATTTGAAAGTCCAATAATTTTTTGAAACCATTTTACTACTTCACGAGGACTCATATAATAAGATACTAATAACTTCCAGAATAAAAGTGCAGATAGAAAAGCTTGACTTCAACAGTGTAAACTAGATGAAAAAAGAAAACTGAAGCTAAATTTACAGAAAATGCATTTCTGTGCATGATAAATTAGAATAGAATATTGAAGTTCTTTTTTTAATGCTTTGTATTTTTACAGGACGAGCGAGGAAGATTGATGCGCCGTACTGCCATGCGTTATGTGTGCCTCTGTCTAACCATGGTACTCACTATGGTATCACCCAGAGTGAAGAAACGGTTTCCAACTCTCGACCATCTAATCGAAGCCGGTCTTCTGTTAGAAAACGAACGAGTCATAATGGACGACTTGAATAATAAATTTCCAAAACATTCCAAGCATTGGTATTATTAATTTTATTTTAATAAGATAGGATAATAATATAATTATTCAAATAATGCATGTAAAATTTTCACACGCGATGACAATTTGTCACAATTATATTAGGCAATTTTCTTGGGTTTCTGTACGCAGCCATTTATTAAAATGTCACTTCATGACTGTTGATGAAATAGAGAGTTGCAGCTTATCTTCAAATACATCATGAAATCAAGCCTCCTTATACTTACCTCTGATAATCTGAACGGAACTTGGCTCTTCATACATATAATCAATGTGATTACACTATATTATGATAGTTTTAATGGGACTATTGGATATCTGAGGAAGATCAGGATATTACAGGATCCTGAAGGTGACATATGGTTTCCTATGAGGGTTGATAATGGCAGGGCTGCAGTAATAATGTAAAAATAGTTTGAGCCGAAAAATATGATGACAAACTTGTATTTCATTTTTATATCTGTAAGATGCGCATTGATATCTTATTGATATAAAAGAAAATTTACGTCTCTGATGAAGCAGAAACAACGATCTTATATTGGAATGCTGCATCCCCATAACCCTGGGTAATATGCCATTTAGGGTTGCAGGTATGGTTTAAGGAGACAAATTGTGTTTAATAAATAGAGAGGGTTTATAAACCAATAATTTTTTTAATACTACACTTTTCTACTGCCTCTCAATGCATATCAATAAAATAAAAATTTCAACATAATCAAAAACATATTATTTAATCATAATTTTTATAGGTTACCAATTGTATGGTCTGCCAGTATCGTGACTAGGGCACGAAAAGAAGGCAGAATCCGAGATGATTTTGCTGTAAAAACTGTGATAGATGAACTCAATAAATTCAGAGGACAGTGTGGTTTACTCATTAGTTATGATACTATAAGTGTGCCTTTGGTTTATACGCAGGTAAACAAATGTGAAATATCAATGTCTGTAATTCCTACTAATTTGATTATCAGTATTCTTTCTCAATATTTTCTTTCTGTCAATTATCACTCACTCACTACAAGAAGTGTTTTATTTTTCTAATATATTGCCTTTCCGCCAAGAATTGACAGTGAACACCTTTAAAATGAAAATCAAAAATTATTTATAAATATTTATAACATTAATTAGAATAAAAAGTTGATAATCATTATTTATTATGTGGTCACCAATTTGTAAAGTAAATAACATACAATATTACTTTTGTTAGTAAAACCAACAAAATTTTAAAAGAAATTCAATTAATATTTTTTTTAATTAATCTCAATAATATTGCATTTAAAATGTTGTAGACAAGGATAAACACGAAAAGCTTAAACCGGATTAAGAGATTTTTTATTTGGTCCAGAAATATTAACTCATTCGCATCGGGGCATTTTTGCGAAATTTTGCAAAAAATTAGGTACTTTCGAAAAAAGGGTATAACTTTAAAACTATTTGACATTTTAAAAATAATTTGGACACCAGTTGTATAACACTTTGTCGCATAATACTTTATGTATTTTAGCCTGCTTTTATTAGTGATACTCAACTTTTGTATTTTTTAATACAGAAAATCGGGTATTTGACATAGAATTATAAATTTCATCGAAAGCGTAATAAATAACAAGCCAAATATAAATGTGCTCCTGTTTATTTTATTTCATAACAAAATTAGAAAACATAAAAATTTATTTTTAACCTACAATTGCTTTGCTACAATGGCCTATTTTTTAAAGTTATATTTTAACTGCCTGCTGATTTTTCATCGCCGAAATCACCAAATAGAAAATTTATTTGTGCATATATTTTAATATTTTATTTTTTAAATGATGCATCAAACATTTTTTACGCCATCTCTGTAGATAATCTAAAACATTTGTCGCATTGGATGTATATATTTAACGTGTCAGTCAGACCGGCGAACAGACTCGTATACGAGTCATCCGAAGACAATGTGTTAAGAAAGAAGTAATATGTCAAATCATAATACAGTTGATAGATATACAAAAAGAATAGATGATAATGACGACTTTATTGTTTAATAGTAAAATAATCAACAGTACAGGTTTTAAAAAAGTATAATTAATATTTCACACATTTCCATGTTTTTAGGTGGTGACGATTGCTGTGTATTCATATTTTCTTACGGGAGTGATGGCTCGTCAATGGACCGAATCTAAATCGGCTAATAAATCTTCCGATTCACTTGTTGGATATACCAATAATATAGATATATATTTCCCCATTTTCACCACTCTCCAGTTCTTCTTCTACATGGGCTGGCTTAAAGTAGCCGAGTCTCTCATCAATCCGTTCGGTGAAGACGACGATGACTTTGAAGTCAATTGGATGATTGACAGAAACCTGCAAGTGAGAACATAACTTATGATGATGGGCTATCTAATATGCTAACAGTTTATAATATGGTCATATTTTTATGGCATAATTATTATGTATCTTAAAAAAAACAATATTTTATGATAATGTAGAATGTAACCATAGCCACTTCCAATGTGAAGCGTATGGATTCATAATGAAGCTTATTTTAACACAAGTTTAATAATTTTGAGAACTGCTTGTAACTTAACTTACCTCTCTTTTTTGGAAAGAATAAGAATAGGGCTAAGCAATGTTCCCTCTAAGACTAGAGGTTAGCTGCGCAAAAAACAAAGGCTGCGTGGGCCAATCCAACAAATGCACGGCACAATTTGTCATATTTGATATAAAAAATATTAAGAATTATCTAAATGTTTCATCTTTAATTTACTTTGGTCAATTACGGCTATTTATTCCAGTCTAAAAAATATTATTTCAATAGTTGTATTAGAGTGCGCACCGCGGGTGTTTTCAAACTGCTGCGCGACTGGAGCTTAGAGGTAACATTGGGGCTAAGACACAGCTAGTGGTTAGTTGATTACTCGCTAGGCCCTGTATTTAGGATTGAATAGATTGAAGAGAAATTAGCTATCACAGAGATCCATGCCTTTGAACAAAAATTCAACTGGAATTGGAATCGGAATCCGTGAATGTCGCAATGTTGACCGCACTATATTATTCCATATAATATATATTTTCAGTAAGTATGTATATATATTAAATTGAAAATTTTGTCACAGGTTTCTTACATGATTGTCGATGAAATGCACCACGAGCATCCCGAATTGATCCGCGATCAGTATTGGGACGAAGTCTTCCCGACGGAGCTGCCTTACACTGTGGCCACAGAGGGATCGAGAGAAGAACATCCGCAACCGTCCACGGCGAAGATTGACGTGCCGCAAAATCAACAAGGAATGGTAACTGTTACACCTTCAGGCGTGAAAATTGATGAGATGATTAACCAAGAACAGACAGTGAGTTACAAGTTTGCAACGCCCGAGGTTAGAATCTATCCATTGCCTTATTTTGGCCAATGCATGCGGTTGTCATTCTCATCAATGACCGAATCGGCTAGACGCACGACATCTGTGTTTCTGAGTGTGAAATATAGTGGTGGTGGGCAATCTCGGCTACAATAATTCCTATTAAAATACAAACGATAAAGACTTTGAGGACAGCTCACTTAACAATGTTTGATTCTAACAATGGTGTGCAAACATTACGTTTCCATATCGATGTTTCAGTGTTGTAGACGTATTTTTCAATGTAGTGACCGTAGAATTTCATTTTTTTTTTCACAGTATTCTCTTATGTGATTATTCTTTCCGTATGTCTGTAGAAACTGTAAAACAAATATATACTAGAGTATTTGTATTTTAAAACATTTAGAAGTAACAAAATATCCCTTTATCGTAATTAGGTATTTTAACTTTTGTGTTTATTATTTTATTCGTTTACATTCTTTTATTTTGTGTTTCTCCATCTGAAACTATTAAAAATGTGACTTCTTTAAGACAGTTTTAGGTTAGACACAGTGGTGTGCTCGCAGTATAGGTTCTCACCGGCTCTGCGGAGCCGGTTTCTAAAATAATTTCGGTTCAGAGAGCCGGAACCTAAATTACTAAAATAATTTACCATTCCTTAAATCATGTCTCAGAAGTCGATGACGGCAGATGAATGATGAATAAGACCCGTTACGGTTATTAGTATATCCGTAAATTCCTGTGATTTTGGATCCGAAAATTTTTGGAAGAGCTAAAAAGAAGAAAAAGCTTCAGAAAATTCTCAAAAAAGCTAAAAAAAAAATTTACGTGAAATTGTTTGAAAATCACAAAATCGCCGACCAAGGTGCGAGCCGGTTGATACAATTTTAGTAGCACACCACCGGTTAGACATCATTGTTTTGAAACGAATAAATGAATAGTGTTAACATGAAGGCATTCACCAACTTCTCCGCCCAACATTATATTTACCATAAACGAAATAATAGTTACAATTTAATTCGCTTTTAATCAATAGTTAACATCACAGAATCAGAAAATAGCCAAAAAGTAATATAATCTATCTTATTGGGCTTTTTTCACCAATGTATTACAACAATGCTTACATGATGATAATCCGCTGTTTATTTATTTGCGGAAGCACTGCTTTTTAAAAAAATGGAATTATATTTTTCCACGACCACTCACTTCCAATATTCTTTCAAGAAACTTTTTTCTCTATGGCACATGTCAAACAGAACAGAATTTACCAAGATATTAATAAACATCTGGCATTAAAACTAAATCTCTTTCAAATTAAATCGAATGTTATCTATCAACTTTAATAACATACTTAACGTATCCGTGTTGATAGAAGCTAATTTTAAATAAGATTTCTCAAATAGAGAACTTCGAAGCTCAGATCAATACTTTAACTAGTCGTAAGTAATCAGTTCATAACTGTAATTTAAGAATAGTATATTTTTCAACTTTAAATCGGACGTAAGAAGTTAGAAATGAAAATTTGTAGATAAATCTCAAGCTAATTAGGTTTAACAACTCTTAATTTTTTTAAGAATTAATATACCTAAACAATTTAACTAATGCATTTAGTAAAAAAGAAAAATACAATAGTTTTAGTATGTTTTTATCTATCTTAAAATATGTGTTCTTAGATATAAATAGTCATTTAACATTTCATTGGTTTTTGTTTTAGACACAAAATTTATAGTTTAGGGTGAAATTTGGGCAGTGAAAAATTAGGGCTTAATAATCATTGTGTCAAATCACAGCACAGGTCATCATTTTATTGTTTTTGGAATCGAAGGTGTCGTTGGTAAAGTTTTATTTATGTTTTAATTTTTTGTTAATTTTTGTTGTGTGATTAATATATTTTGTTTTTTATTTCAAAATCAGTTATTCCCCCCGTAGTGAGTGTATTGTATTAGAAAAATCCCATAGCTTAAATGTAGGTATGTGTGTAATTGTCAGTGAAATTAAATCTTTTAACCCATTGAGCCTCAACTGCGTAAAATTTACAGGTCTGTGAAGTCTGACAAACACCAATAAAAACAGTTAAATTTATGAGAATACGCACACGATAAATACTCTGATGATTTTCTAACATATCTTTTCAAAATTTATTCAGGCTCAGTGGGGTAATATATTTATCCAAATCTATAATAAAAATTATTGATGTTTGACTAACATTCAAAATGCAGTTCATGCTCATATGCTGTGACGCTACGCAAAACTAAGCCTAGCTCTAAAAAATCTGTAATGACCCGCATGTTGCACGCAAGATTAAAACATAACTACCTTATGTTATATTATAACATATAACATTATTTTTCTTTGAAGTCAATTGGGATTGTGTAATGGTTCGAATATGGTTACATTCCACCAAAATTACCTTATTTTCTTTATTATTCGACGCACGTTTTTACCTATTTTGAAATCCTCGAATTCAAAGTGTGTCTTGCAGTTGCTGTCAAAAATGCAAGACATGATATTGTCGGGGGAGTTAAGAATCTAAAAACAATTTTTCAGTAAACTCGAACACTGAATCTGATGAAATTTCAGGCTGATAGTAAGAAAGTTTGTATCTAATATACCTACTTTAAATGCTATATATTGCCATTATGACTGCTTTGTTAAAACAAAGTTTTCTTCTTGGTATTTCATAAGTGTCCGATAGTCGAGGAAATGCATTTCCATATGGTGCACAATGGACCGCTGATTTATCATTCTTGCATTTGTCATTCTTTTTTTATAATCTTGGCCAATGACCGATATGAACAGTGTTAATTTGTCTCACATTTATCGTTGCCCGATCTATTGCCTATATATTATGGTCTTGTCAGAAATCATATTAATTTTATGCTTCACAGCTTCACACACATTTTTTTCAAACGAATGTCATTCTGCTCAGAAGCAAGAGCACATTTGACCACTGTTATTATCGTGTTTACACAATAACGTCTCGTCGGTCTCATCAATTCATTGAATTAAAATACTGCTTGTTAAAAAGAATGACCAGATTCTTTTAATTATTACAAATTTTCAATGATTCTACAAATCTATTTTTGATTTTCACTAATAATATGTTTTAGTTTTTGTGTATACGCATTTGTTGTATTTTGCAGCCCTTAAACAATTAAAAGTCAGGGTTACACTGTAAAATTTACCACTAGTTTATTTGAGAGGTCAAAAATACGATTATTAAAACAGAAAATTGAGTTTTATCTATGATGGATACCATAACAATCTTTACACATATTTGATTGTCTTCATTGATGATAATAAAATAACTTCCAGCACCTACAACAGTCAATAATATTATTGATTGCTTTTTAATTTGCTTTAATTACATTATATGATATTCTTATTGCTCTCTACAAAGTTTTATCAACTTTTTTCTCACTGTTTTAAAAAATTCTTGTTCATTCTTTTTTTTTATTTGCTGACAAACATAGTCGGCTAGTTGGAAGTAGGAGAAACTTTTCAAATATGAAAACAGCAGAGTAAAATTTTATCGAATCCAACTGTACTATAACAAAGTTTGAAATGACAGGGCAAAGACAGAATAGTTTCCAAATTTTAACATAGTAATAGTTATATAGTTACTAGTTGATTTTATTAAATATTGAGCGCATATTTTTAAAGTGTATGTAATGTAATTTTTTAACAGAATCTGTACAACGAAGACGCAGTATCGGGTATCCAGTTTTCGGCTCGTAGCATAAAACGAAAACCTTCGATAGGTTCGTCTTCATCCATTCACTCGACGACAAATACTCCTGCCCCGGGAATCCCGAGAGTGAATTCGGTCACTTCAGTACTTAAAAGGATATTTGCAAGGGACGATTCAGTTAGGAATACCAATCAAACTGATGGATGTAAGGCTTTTTATAGTGTAAAAAAAATATACATGTTTATTCAAATTTATGATAATGCATGCAAATACAAATTGTAAATTCTTACCTGAAGGAAAAAAACAAATTTACCACAAAATATTAAGACCCAGCGTCAATATATTGATCCTATGTTTCTAAATGTGAGTCAAGAAATAGTGTTAATATAATAAATCTTTGTCTTTCATATGATTAATCAAATTTTACAATGATTGAACAGTATTGTGTGGTCTCTAGAGCTGTTCTCGAAGAGTTCTCAAGGGGAAAAGGTCAATAGACAAAATCCATACTTCACCCCCACTTTCATACTATTTCTATGAGTGGCTTTGTTCAAGACTGAATTGGGTTTTAGTAATGTTTTCAAAACATAGTTTATTTTTCTATTAAATTCTCAGTATGTATTTTCTTGTTTGATTTTAGATTGATTTTCGGTCCAATGATTTTTTTTTATTCATAAATATAAGGGCTTCTCATCCAACTGGGCTGTAATGCTTTGCAAACTCTTTTTGATGTGCCAGATCTGCTACTGTTTCCGATACACGACACCATACCATTGCACAACTAAAATGAACTTTATACATTTTCAGATCCGAAGCCTGAAAAGCCAGATGTTTCTAGCGCAACCAGCTTAGGCAAATTTGCTGGAGGTGGAAGTATGCGTATAGCCGACCAAGTTATAGAAGAACTCGACGAACAAAATACGATTACCAGTATGGCAACTAGAAATGAGCAAAGGTATTCTTTTTACAATGAATTTATTATCATTCTCTTTAACATATGTTCCATTTAGGATTGATAAATAATTAATTAGTAAAGCGAGCGCGTGAATCTGTATAATTGCACACGCTCTCTCTGCTCTCTCAGGAATAACCATGACGTTCATCGTGGAATGCACATGGCATTATCCTTCAGGAGTAAGGGACAGAGCACCGGGAGGCAGATATATATGTAAAGCTCAACTCACTTAAGCAGTCTAGCTTTTAGAGTTGTATTAACAAGTGCTATTAAATTAGTTAGCCGGCTTAAAGTAAACTTTTGGTGAATTAGATTAAGCCTGACCAAGGGATACCTACAGACACTAAAAGGCGTTACTGAGCATAGTACCTCAGGTGTTTCTTCATGAAGTATAGCATACACAATAGTTTGTAGAGCTACAAACAATACATTACTTCTGCGGCATCCATGTTATTTTTCATTAACTCTTCAGGCTCAGCAACCTGAAATTGGTTTTCAGTCCCAGGGACGTAACATTTTTCTTTTACGGAGATAGCGGTAAAATTGATATTAATATTATGTTTTGTAATACATTTTTATTCAAATAAAACTTAAAGCTACTGGAATTTCATTTTTGCAGTTCCAATGAATAACATAATGTGTTAATTAAAGGATGAATGGATTTTTTTGTTTTGAAAAACATATTTGTTGACATTTAGGTCAATCACTGTATGACACCAGTGGTTGTCAAGTATTTTTCTATTAAAAAATATCACTCAGATCGCTGAATCGGTAAATCTAAAAGCTCCGGCTGCCGACTCATTGGCGCTCAAAAAAAACGTTCAATTAATCAGTTGATAACTTTTTAGAATCATATCAAATACGATAAAAAATAATCACAACTCAAATTTGAATTGATTTCTTATAGTAATAAAGTTATGTATTTGAACAAAATTGGTTTACCATTGCTCTTATAAATGAATGACAAAACAGGGCATGGTTTTTGCCCGACCGTCCCTGGGAGTGGTTTTTGATCTTGAACAGGGCTTGGAAGGGTTTTTAAGAGGGTGATGTTGTACATCTTTTTTTTTGTATTTTCCAGACCGACTGCTGTGAGTGTATTCAATCCTCCGCAGCCGAGTGCACCGGTTAATGTACCCATCAGTGGATATTCAAGGACAGTGTCACACGAGCCCAGTAAGAATATTTAAAAATAATAAAATTAATGTGCATGGGTAGTTTTTCGATCAGTTTTGAATTTATTTTAGTGTGATTGTGAGTATAGTGAAGTACATACGTTTGTAGCGAAATACTACTAGTCACTTTCTGACTTGTACGATACTTTAGTCAAGGACCTGAACTGAATAGTATAAATAATTGTTCAAAGCGCGTAAAACTTTTCACATTCTCAGTCAGCGTTGGATTGTTCTATATTCATTATCGACAAAATTGACTCAAATGTTGTAAAACAATTCGACAGTCCATGTATTCAAATTTGTTGATAGATGAGTTCTGAACAAAAATTTCATACATAAGCTGTCTTTAACAATATTATAATATTGTATGTAATGTGGCATTTGAAAATTTACATCATCAATATCAAAAATGATATCACATAAATCCCACTTTTTTTAATTCAAACACATGTCTTCATTGAAAAATTGAACTCATTTGTGCCATATGCTGTTTGTAAAATACAATGTTAAAATTCATTTATACACGTTTTTACTATTTAGGCTTGACTTTCATATTATTTAAAACAATCAGTGAAAGTAATACATGAGCTCAGTTCAAGTCCTTTATCTTTTGTAGATATGTATTTACTATAACTAGATAAATTGGATTTCATAAACCTACTAATGAATTAACCTGAGGATGCATTCATTTATCATATTTTACGATTAAGGTTGAAATATTAGTTTATGGTAGGGTTGTGGTAATTTTATTATACACAACTTCATTCAGCAATTATTGGTTTTACTATCTCTAGAAATTCAATGACGATTCTGTTCCATTTTCTGTTTTAAATTGAATCGGGAATGAATTGTAATTTTTTTTTTAACTAATGAGTGCTGAATGAAAATATTTTTTAGCTTTTTGGTAAAAAATCATCGTAAGATTGAGGCTTTATCGGCGCCATACATTTTCACATCATTTATTTTATAGTATAAGGGATCATGATCTCATTCAGTCTTCACAATAAATTTGCACGGTATCATACGATAATGCTTAAAAAGTGTTATGTATTTTGTTTCATGCTTCCATTTTGGTAAGCTTGCTAATATGTTATTCGATTATTCGTAAATCTGTTTGTAGGAATTTAAAAATATTTAGACAATGATCTCTCCTTTTCCCATGTTTTGAAAGGTACCGATTTAATTTTAGACCTAAATCATGTGAGGTCCGACAATAATACTACTATTTTGTCGTCGTCTGCGCCGGTTGATTGGGGCGGTATGACTTTTCCATCTCCCACCCCGTCGTCCCCGCTGGGTGAAGCGTTTCCCCTTCGCACGAGAGGGGACTCCAGCGATTCCAAGCAGAGAGAGCGTTTAGACAGTGATATTGGGCCGCCATTGAGTGCAGCCATGAGTCAAACTCTAGGTAAGACAGGACGACGATCGACACGAGCGTGCCGCGTATCAAACGGCGCATCACTTATTTGTTAATATACAATCAATATTCGTTTCTAATTTGTGTATTTTCTAATTTAAAGGATAATTGGTAGCTTGTGGTGGCGGAGGTATCTATTCAATTAGCTTTTATGCAGAGCTTTTCAGTCAAAATACTAATCTCAAATGGACTTTTCATAAACCTCCATTCCAAATAAACGTGTACTTATACACGTATGCTGAAATATAACAAAACTACACACTCAACATTGTTATCTATTCATTTTTCTAAAATAATTCATCAACAACAGTCTTTTCATTCCTATAAGCCATTTTCTTTTCTCAGAATACGATAAACTCTATATGTGATGCTTTTCGATTCTCATAATAACTGCAAATATTTTTTTTTACTGTGTGTTTTTCAATATTTGTGTCTCGACACGATTTCTTTGTCATTTCTAAAAATTAGGTAATACAGTGGAATTCACTTCAGACGAAACTTTGTTATGAATATTGTGATTAAAATACAATAAATACATTTTTTTATTAAAATGATGTGCAACGCAGAAACTGCTGTGAAAGTGACAATCATCGATAAGAATAATTAATGTTTTATTATACCTGTCATGTAGATTTTCTTTCATTTTTAATAAAACAATCAAAATATAATATGGATTCAACAGTATAATTTTTTAGGATGAAGAATAGTAATTGATTATTCTAGGATGCCATCTTATTTGTCCTCACTGAATCAACCGAGATGTTGTCAACTTTCTATTGAGTTGAATTGCACTAATATTCATATAAACGTCGTTAAAACTTGATAATTCTCATTAATAGATGTCACTATCACTGAAGATTGAGTATTCTAATCCTTCATTGTATATTATATTTGTCATGAAAACATAAAATCTTCTAAAAGCTTTATTAAAGTATCATCAGTTTCGTTTTCAGTCTGTTCTACTGTAGTTAATAAAAACATTACTTGCAAAATTATTAATATTCTACATTTTGTTACATGTTTCATAAATATTTACGTACACATTTTTACATGAATTTAATTAATTCAATTAATTGAGTGTTATTATGTAATATGAAATTATATTACAGCATTTGGGTTCTGGAAACATCTACTGTGTACATCGACATGCCCTACATAAGTGATCCCTTAAAAAGCGTGTCTGTAATTGTTTATGTCAATCATCAATAGTCCGTGAGTCCGAGAACTCTGAAAATTTTAAATTGGAGTTAAACATACAGTTATAGGTAAAAAGGGGGTCCAGTAATCAGTTAATTTAAAAACAACACCAAAGCTAATGCTGATAACATTTTAAAGATTTAAACAAAGTATTGTCTGGGTTTATAATAATATTTCTTAAAGTCTGACATCTGGTGTTATTTTTTCATACTAATGATAATAAAATACATAAATCTTGTGCACAGATGAATAATATTTGATTAAAAGTGACCGTTTGGTTCGCTTTTTCCATTATCGCAAAAGAGGTTATTTGGGAGATGTCTAAATAATAAAACTGGGTGATTGATGTTACCATGTGTCAAAATGGTTATAAGTCTTCAAATATTGATATATTTTTTAATAAATAGTTCTGTACCGCATGGATACATAATACACCTCTTCAATAAGCTGTAAATTGTTAAAGAAATGTCAAAAATAAGAGGTTCAAAAAAGACAAAAAAAAATTTTGCAGAAGATGTAAATGAACTAGTTTTATCTTCCTGGAAAAGATTTTTAGACTCGTCACTAAAACAGGGTGTGTCGATGTACTTATTTCCGATAATGATGATTTCAACCGCATGTTGCATGTGAATAATATTGGTGTATGTGATTACTTTCTGTATTAAATTTATTAAGTAATTTTTTGTTGTGTCTTGGTGGTATTTTTTTTTCCATTGCTCAAGTATTAAAATATTTTCTACGTTCAATGCCTCAATGAATATTCTGAAACGCTCAAAGCTAATTCATCCCTAATTTAATGACCACAGTCATTTATACATCATGAAAAAACCTATCTATTGTGTATGTTACAGCAAAATTGTATTTTAAGTGAAACTACATTTTCGTTAATGTAAATATATATATTTTCGCTAACTCAGGCAGTGAAAAAGTATCATACAATAAATTTACTACATTGCTCAGTATCAATGAAATTATATTTGACAGGTACAGTTACTTGTCATCTGTCACTCTAAGAGACCGTACTCACCACTGAAGAAAAATGTTTTCAATTGATTCAATTAAATTGGGAACAAGAGATGGTGTAATAAAAGACCCATACTGAAAATATTCCTGAAAGGGAATTACTATTTCGTTCAATTGCTTATATACAATCAGTTGGGTCAAGACGATGTTTTACGAAATGTGATTGTTAAAATCGATACAATACTAAAGAATCTGTCTGAATAACGTTCACTAAAATGCCATTTAAAATATAGTTTCACTTAAATTTCAATTTTCCCGGTAACATATATACTACCTATTTTACTTATATATCAGGACTGATTTCACTTTACTAATAAGCATATTCAGCAGAATCATTTAAAAATGCCTAATAGCTTAACGAAATCATTTCAGATGTACAATTAAAATGTGGAAAATGTAATATACATACATACTTTATAATGTCATTCCTCCAATATTAAATATTTGTTCAACATTGATATAAAACATAAATCATATGCTCATATTAAAATAATGACACACAATTTGATTCATACATCAGCAATGGTATCCTTCAACAACAGGCTTTGGTTTGGAAAGTTTTCAAATCTCGGTCATTATAATGGCAGTCAAAAAAAAAAACTTAAAAAGAAGTAATGTAAAAAATCACATGTTGAATTCCTAATTTAACACTTGAAATGAAATGTTGGGGACGACTGTCAATTCTCTTCAAGTTATATGTGTGCTAAGTTATACTGGTGCATTGTCAATTTGACATAACAGTAATATGAAATTTGACAGTAAATACATAAGTTCAATCAATTTATACAATATTCTTTGATATGACCAACTCAATACACCACTTTTCTTTTTTTAATGAATAAACTGTTAATTGTTCAACATTTAGTTAACACATGTGCTCTCACACACACACTGACTGTCGTGGAATGTGCGCAAGAGCAGTCTTATGCTTCGCATTACTGACAGCCAGACAGTTAAATTAAGACAAATATATATTTTTATTTTAATCATACCATTTTATATGTATGCTTTTGTTTCCTAAATAGTGTAATAAATGTTGAACATATTTTTTTGGTCAAGATATCATCACTGTTCTGACAGAAGTTGGTAAGTTGGTAATACAATCAGCAAGATAAATATTCATTCCATTATTTACAACTTTTGAAAGCAGTCAGTTTGCTGTGATTTTAATTGATTTAATCTTCCATAACTCAAATATTTCAAATGTAGTATGCTGTGGATTGGATGTTTTCTGCATATTATGTATTTCCAATTGATATCCAGGAATCTCATTGTGTACATATTTCAATTTTATTACTTATCAACTTCTGCCAGTGATAATATATTGTGTTTTGAACGCTATATTTACAAATGTAGGAATATTCTTTAACATATTTTTTGTGCTATTAGTTCCCGAAGATGATACTGCGAGTGTAGCGTCGTCAACAGAAGAAGCCGCCCACGTAGACGAGTTCAATAGACTTAAGACAATCAGAGATAAGGAGCGCAAAGAGAAAACTATGCAAAAATTAATGGCTCGGTCCGTCAGCGCCCAACAAGGCATCGGCGCTGAATGTTTTGTCGATAACGAGATGCTCCTGATGGAGTTGACGAAGCAGTCCAAACAGCAAACTGATGAATTGGAAGTCCCGGAAAAGCCTGGATCTTCCAGTAATAATTCATGATATTCAGCTATATTTCAAATTGGTGACACATGGGATTGATAGTTCTTTTTTTGTGATTTTGCTGCCTAACAAGATTTATGAAAGCACTAATCGTGTATAAAACCACTTAGACATGTAATCGAAGGCCGTATTTTGTGACTTTAAAAAATAACAATCTAATTAATGTTAATAAACTGAGTGCAGTGGCGATATTCATTCATAAAATTACGTTAAAAACTATTCTTACACTTCTAATTTTCAATCTTATACTTTGACTCTTGGTGCCTGATGAAACTCACACTTGAATCACTTAAATTTTGTATGTTTCCATATTTGTCCTCATTTATAATGCAGGTTCTTCGGTCAATTGAATTGACAGCGAAAGGTTAATATCGTAAACCAATGATATAATTTAGTCATTTTTTCAAGTCTCGGAAATGCGTTGCTCTCTGTTTATTATTTATTTTATTTTATTTGTTGGTAAATTTATTGTAATTGTGCTTGTTAAGTTATTCATATTAATAAAGTCAAAGTAAGAAATTATCAGTTAACTGAATATAACAACAGTTATTCTATTGAATATAAGTGAAAGGAAAAGAGTGTTAAGTCTTTAAAATTGTAAAATAAGTTTATACCATAATAACTACTATATACGTAACGGGGAATCTGGGAAAAGTGGAATCAACGTTGCTGAGTTACTAAATTTCACATTGAAACATCACATTTTAAATCAAGGTTGATATAAGACTTAACACCTTGTCCTGTTGTACCAAATTGTGTTTTTAATGATAGACCAATTTTAAAACAGTCGGGCATTGTATTATCAATTTAAAACGCTGGACACATTTGCTAAAGTTTCGAGATGCTTGAGCAGACTAACTCATACAAATTTTAAGCTTATTTAAGCATTTAAAATAATTGGTAAACTATTCAATTGTGATCTATTTACTTCGAAGATATCGATAGTTTATTTATTTCTACGGAGTAACCTTATCCATATCAATGAAGTGGTTTTATATTAAAAGAAAGACATTGCAAAAAATGCAAAAATGTGGTAAACATACAAAATTTAAAAAGTTCAATAATGTATTTTTTTCTGAAATTTTACTTATAAAAATTTCTCATTGTGTACTAGTGAGTTTTACTTCAGCGAAAATAATCACATTTAGATTTTTGTCATAACTCATATGTTGATGATTGATATGGTTAAATGTAATTATTATTATACAAGTGGAATAACAGAATTATTTGTATTGTATGGGAATTTAATTTCCACAAAGTAATTGCTGACTCCCTTAATGATATTTTTTAATATCAGAATCCAACAACTCTATTCTCATATATTTAACTGGTTTAAATCTGTCATAAGTCTTTTGTGTGTATATATATTTATAGCTTTTAAATCTCATCATATTATAACATTTTTTTTAAATATTTATCTAGAAGCAGTTTTTATACAAAGATATATATATATGTATACACATTACAAAATAGAGAAAATTTTATTGAAAAAATGTTACATATGCTTGGTTTTGCTGAAATATTTACACATAACTTTTGATTCTTTTTTATCATCATAAAAATACATCAAAAGTGCTTCAAACTGAGTGGATCCCATGCTTCAAAATATTATGTATTATAAAAAATTTGATGCTATAAAGATTCTACCGGCAATCAGTATATTTTCAATCTGTTTTTATGTCATCGTCGCTTATGTGAATATAGTTACAAATTTTATTTCACATGACTTCCATGAATATACAGTGGAACCTTGATCTATTGTTCAGGCATTCGTTTTTTTAAGCCCCGTAAAAAATGATTAAGTGGGATTTCACTGTATACAAAATTGACATTATGCCTTTTCCATTATTCCTGAACCTAAATTTGTAGTGCCTCAAAACTAAAGTGTAAGGATTGCAATTTCTCCCCACAAACATATTATTCTACATCTACCATATTGCGTGTGTGATTACTTATAATCTAGCTAAGTCACAATGTTGGTTTTTTGTCATTATACAGAATGTTTTTAAACAAAATAAGCACAAAACACAGATTCTTTAAAATAGTTTTAATTATAATGTAGATAAAGGAATCGATATTCCTCTTAATTGCTATAATTTTATGCTTTAGAATTAAACAGTTATCAATTATCTACAAAATTTTTGTAACGTATATTCATTTTTTACAATATTAAGATTCCATCTAATCATTCAATTCGCCTAAAACATAAAATTGGATGATTCATATGTTCATATTCTGAATAATTAATCTTGTTCGCGAATATAAACTTAATATAAGCAAACATTACAGTTAATTAAATGTTAATCGCTGCCTTAAATATGGATGCTTATTATGTACTATTATTAATTATTTATAACTGATATAGGTATATTTTTTGATAACATTATTTATTGTATAATGTAGCCATAAAGACTCAGTATTATCAAATTATGTAACGACACACTGAAATTTTATTTTCGAAGTCGGTTTGAATACTTTTTTATTTGTTTCAATAATGTCAACACTCATAGCACGATGACTCATTACTTATAAGTGAAAGTTGATCTGTTTCGTTTTACCAATTTATTCATTGTAGTTGTGTATACATCTGTGATTAAAACAAATATTTCAAATAAACAAGTCTTATAAATATCTGCTTTTATTGTTATGATTTTTTGTTTATATGACATGTGTGTCTACGTTAGTCTTACGTTTCCCGAAAGAAGGTGTTGAGTAACTGGCATCAAACCTATAACCTATACTTGTAAAACTAGTTTTGTTATGATGCTCTATGACAGGGTTTCCAAAAGTATGTTCCACGGAAACTGAATAGGTGTTCCGCGAACACCTACATAACTTGAAAACACCTCTTTTGCAATATTTTTCAACGACTTGTAACGAAGATTCCAGGGTTCAGAATCCATTTTCTGTGACCACTAAACCAGTATGATTAAGACCAAGTGATTGAAAAATCTATTTAATTTAATTAGTGACTGATTTAAAACAAAAAACAAAGATTAATCATAAAATGATTTCTAGTTGAGTTTATCAGAAGAGTTCTTCAGTGTTTTAATAACATATTCGTTTGTATTTTAACTATTAGGAATTACCCAAGCTAAAAAAATGTCCGGATTTTCTAAGTATTCCATTGCATAAAAAGTTTGGGAAACCCTGATATAATTTAACCATCTACAGAGATTGCAGTTAAAAGTTTTTTAAATCGATGTATTATAGATTACAAAAAAATATTTTTAAAATGTAAGTATCACACTACGATTCCAAGAGATGTCGCTATATGCGTGATATTTTATAATTATTAAATACGTTTCTTGTGGCCTTTAAACCGCGTCTCAAATACTGCGTGTAAACACTCGAACACGAGCATGAAATTGTATGGTGTGTTAACACATCCGTGGCAGAGAACCGGTTAATA
Organism: Himalopsyche anomala; assembly: GCA_031772345.1. Taxonomy (NCBI): domain Eukaryota; kingdom Metazoa; phylum Arthropoda; class Insecta; order Trichoptera; family Rhyacophilidae; genus Himalopsyche; species Himalopsyche anomala. The sequence continues at coordinate 21,607,548 of CM062827.1, read as the reverse complement.
AAACCAGGGGCTCACCTGCCTAATCAAAATTTAACAAGGGGCTCACATCAAGCCCCTCCATGATGCCATCGTGTACTAGATATCCTCATTTTAATATAAAATTTAAAATAACTTTGATTATAACACGTATTGTGTAACTAGCTGTGACACGTGTTTCGCCTCTTTCAGAGGCATCTTCAGACTTACTATCGCAAATTTTGCTTACGTAATGAAGCAAGATTGATTCTAAAATTTATTTATGAAATTACAAAATGGAGTTTGGGTTTTTTTTCCTTTAAAGGGAAGCAAAGAGGGGGGTGATTGAATCGAAATAAAGCAAACAAATAATGATACTAATGAACTGCAATCAATCAGATTGGGATTTTTCCCTTTTAAAAGGAAGCAAAGAGGCGGTTATAGAATCGAAACAAAGCAAACAAATATAATCATACTACTAATGAAGTTAAACATTACTAACTATTAAACTAATGAGCTGAAATCAATCAGATAGGTTGGTGATTACTCTATTAATTGGAAACAATGTAAGTAATGGCGAGCAACCATTCCTATTAAGAATATTATTTAATAATATTTATTTTTTGTTAAAAGTTTTATTTATTTCTAAAAATTCATTATCTATGAATCATTATTTGTCATTCATTCAAAATCATTATTTGTTTGCTTTATTTCGATTCAATCACCCCCCTCTTTGCTTCCCTTAAAAGGAGCAAAGGGGAAAAACACAACGTAAGTATTAAATTTTTTTTTAACAAAAAATAAAATTGCTGGTAACTTTAGTGACATTTTAAGTAAAACTATCGTCACTGTATGACAATGCTAGGTGCGTTTTGCACGAGGTTCGAAACCACTCTCTGATTATTAGTTGTTTATGCAGTTTGTTATACCCATAAATACATTAAGCTCTCGTAGAAACTTAAATGAAATGATTTTCTAATTTACTGCAAAGTTGGAGACTTTCTTGAATTATTTTCACAGTTAGAAAACTAGAATTTCTTCCACTACATCATCGTTTTTGATTTTTTGTCAATAGTTAAAGTTAAATTAATGACATCATTGTGACTTATAGCATTATCCATACGTAATTGGTTGATATCATTATCGCTAAAGGTATCAAACCCTTCTCTGCTATGTTCATGTGCTAAAGTAAGCTATAAGTATCTTCAGCTGATATTGCCGATGTTCCAATGATTTCATCGACTGTAACACACTCAAGTACGTGGATTTAATTCAGCGATGGCAGATGCAACATGATTTAAACAGTCCAAAATCGTATTTTTTCCAAATATCGGTTAGTGTTAATGATTCATTCTCTATTCTATCCAAAATACAACGATACATGCTGTAGATCTAATATTTTGTACGTTAATATAATACATTTTTTTTTTAAATTTGCATTTCTAAAAAAACGCATAACTCCAAAATCGCATAAAAAGAGGATTGGTTGGGAGGAGCTCGAGGGGCTCGCGCGAGCCCCTTGTTAAGATAAAAAAATCATTCGTCTTAGATCAAATCAGTACCTAACTGCAATTTCTGTAGATGGTTAAATTTTATTATGAAACAAAAGCCTCTTAATTTTTTCATTCAGCGTTGTGGGCTTCTGTGCCGGACATCATGGGTTCGAGTTAATCACTAGTCCTGTCTTAGCCTTATCATTCTATTCCAACTACTCTCTTTTGAAAAGAAAGGTTGAGCGACTGAGAACTGTTTGTTAAACAGTTCTTGTAGAAAAAAAACTTTTGTTGAGATACCTTCATTAGGAAGCCATATGCTCCACATTGGGAGTAAAAATGGATAAGATTTACCGAACCCCTTGTTAAGATATTGGCAGCCCACCGCTGATTGACTGTATTTATTTTGTTTCCCGTTCATACAATTTATTTTGTCCTTTGAATTACTACACTTTTTATGATAACTTGTAACATACGGTGCTAGTAAACCGCTACTTGCCGCTACTACTGATTCCAGTATTAAGTCGCCCGCAGATGTCAAAAGATTGGCCACCCATGATCTAGTTCTAATATATAATACTATAAACATCATCATTGAAATTAGGTAATACTATTTTTGCTACATGGCAATACTGAATATATTTTCAACAAAACTAGAGATGTGTATTGGAAAGATTGTTTGTTTGACTATAGTTTCAATACTTTTACATTCATATCGACAACTGGGTTGTCAAAAGTTTCTTCTCTCCGTGATTTTAATAAAAATATACAAGTTTATACTTTTTTTAAATACCCGCCATGACAGATTTTTTTTCTCTAAATGGTTTTTTTAGAATAATAATTTGTAGCCAAGTTGTTTTGAATAATAAAATTCTAGTATATTTATAAACAGATGCCGGTTCGCAGAAATCTACCAGCCAGTCTGTAAACAAATTATAACTTCTTATATTATTTTTTAAAAGTTCAAGCAGTGATATTATAGTATTAGCAGTTTAGTTTTCTAATGTAATACATTTAAATTAAAGCCGAAAAAAATATAATATGCTACATAAAACAACTATATAAACAATAATTATGCATTTCCAAGCTGCGTAATATGTATCCTACTTTTACAAGTTTACGACTGTAAAAAGTTTAAGGAGCACTAGTTTAGACCACAAATTTGAAATGTAGAAAAAATTCATAGTTGACATAAACAAATTGTAAAATTTAACTGTCGTTTTTCCTTCGTAAGCCGTTGCGGGTAAATAAGTGTGTATTGTGAAAGTATTTATCAGAAAATCTAGTTATTATCAATTATATGGTAGGCATCTCTATTTCCGCGTGTCATGTTATTATCACTTTGACACTTCATTACATACCAAGTTATCTCTGTTACATACGTCGAGTTTTACCTGATTCTGCCGCAGTGACTTTGGTTTGAGAATTGATTTTGCTATACGAAGCTTCTTTCTTATAAAGATTTTACCTTCCCCTCGCTAAAATGGCATCAACCGTAAGTTATTCAATATTTCAAATAACCTTTATTTTTATTGTAATTAAAATAAACATTCTGGCTAATCGAGACTTTGGTTTATTTATGATTTACATTTGTACATCATTGTAATTATATACTTGATGTGAATCCAATGATTAATTGAGTGATTGAACTAGAGTGGATAATAAAATATGTCAGATTATAATTATATTTTATATTTGCTTATCTAGAATATGCAAAAATTGTACTCCCGTGTCAACTCAAAACATTTTTAAGTTTTGGCAGACATTTCTTATAAGTGTAACATGTATTTTATTTTTTAAATATCTAAAATACAAAATAAGGAGCTAGGGGCGTAGCCACATCATAGTTGAGCAGTGGCGGATTCAGAAATTGTCCCAGGAGGGGGCCATTCAATTTGAAAATAAGCATGATACATAAATAATACATTAAAAAATAGATGAAAGCCTTTTTTATGTGATTTTTTTTGCGCGATTTTGAAATTACGCGATTTTTTTGGACGGAACCGTAAAAAAGTATTTTTTGCGCTAATTTTAGGAACAATTTTTTTTTTTCATACATTTTTGATACTTTTTTACGCGATATTTTGATTTTTGGAACCGATTTATCAAATCATATGAAAGTGAGGTTTTTTTACGCGCCACCTTCCTCCAATGTATCGCGTAAAAAAAGATTGGGTGTATATAAAAATAGTCAATACATAATTAAGTAAGTATGTATTCTATAAAACATAGTAAACTAAACAATTAAAGAACCTATTTCAAAATAAAGTTTTAATAAATTATAAAAATGGAAAATAAATTCTCCCAAGGAGGGGGCCATGGCCCCCATGGCCCCCCCCTTGGATCCGCCAATGTAGTTGAGTCATGCAATGCATTAGGGCTCAGCGAAAAGGTAGCCTCTTTGATTTCAAATAATCTATTTTTTTTAAATGTGATGAAGTCCACTCAATGTTGAACTGAGAAAAATGAGGTTTCATCATATCTTGGAATGTAAATGACTGCAATATGTGAGATTTTGTAAGATTATAGAATCTAATACCCAAGATGGAACTAAAAAATATCTGAAGATATTCCTTTGGTGCAAAATTTAAAAAAAATGTTTTTATTTTGGACTTATGTAGCTTAGATAAAATATAGGTGAACTTTATTTATTAGTTTTGATATATTTTTGGTTGGACTATGGCCATTTGATAAATTATGTTTGGACTTATTTACGTTTGTTATGTACTGGTCAATGTTCCCGCTAAGGTGTACGCGTGCACATTTTTCCATCTCCCGCACAGACCGCACACAAAAACACTGTAAAAAAAAGTTCAATTTACTAAAGTTTTAATAAATTTTAAGTCATCTTTTTGTTTCATCACACAATAAAATTATTAGAGGAAATGTTGGTACTGGGTAGCCATTTTTGGCAAATATTGCTTGTCGCCGATTGGCCGAAAGGTACTTTCCAGCGCTAGGTTAATAAATGGCTCGTATTTAAACGGTCAGAATTTTAATTCAGTATCGGTCAGAATTTTTAATACATTGGTCAGAATTTATATTAAATGGTCATAATGTATCGGTCAGAATTACAGAGGGCAGAATAAATAAATTATGGTCAGAATTTATATTAAGTGGTCAGAATTTATATTAAATGGTCAGAATCTAAATGACATCGGTCATATTTATTTTGACAAGTGGTCTGAACTTTTTTGATGATAATGATGTCATCGTATTGCGATGCTATTGGTGGAAAACTGCAAAATCGTCCAATGGGCGAGCGACGCTACCAGCGCCACGGCCATTGAATAAATCACTAGTATTGCGAAGGATGAATTGACAGTTCCCATCAGAGACAATATTATACTAGTTCCCATCTTTTGGCAACGGTTAACGGATCTTCTACGACAGGGAAAAAGATTACTGTCTCTGTAATACTGTAAAATGAAGAGGGCAGCAATGTAATACTGAACTATATATTTTATACTGCATTGATAAACCTGATGTTATTGTATTTTAAACAGAAGAACATTCACATGAAACATTAGCAAATTACACGATGAAATTAAATGATGACATTAAAAATAAGATACAGGCAATTTTTATTTTAAAAGTTAAGTCTAAGAGAATGATGGAAATTTCGCTGCGGAATCGGTTCAGATATATTTTTTTAAAATTTGAAATTCCTGCTGTGAATTTCGGGAATAAATTCAATGTGCTCAAATATGCAGTACTTATTCGAAATTAAAAAAAATATTATTTGATAATATTTTCAAATAATTACTGCATATTCGATATTTAAAAAAAATGTCGAATAAGTCTTGCATATTTGGGCACATTGTATTTATTCCCGAAATAAACAGTGCAGTAATTTTTTCGCACATAAAGTGTTGAAAAATCGGTAATCAAAGGATTAATAATTTCTTTATTTTTTTTTATTCTGATTAAAACGTTTATGAAAATCTGACTGTATAATAGATTTTATTCTGACCGTATAATAATTTTATTCTGGCCGTTTAATATTTTATTCTGACCGTTAGTATTTTTATTCTGACCAGAAATTGAATTTTATTATGACCAAAAGATGATTTAAATTCTGACCATTTATTTTGTTGCCTAAATAAATATAGGCATGTGGACATAAAGCAGTTCGATAAAATAGTCCGACTTTTGGGCGCGATTTCATATATAAAGAGTTATATTATTTTAATTTGAAGTACACTTTCACATGCAGATTTTTATACTCTATAAACGCATATAACAAGTATTTTTTTTCAATATGTGGACTTGACGAAGTTTTATATCTATTAAAACATATAGCCTCTTCATCAGCATCCTCTTCCCTTTGTAATTTTTCAATTGTATCGTGATTGTTGAGTAACTGTGGCTACATTTTTTAAAATATTATTATCAATTGTAGATTGGAACAGGGGTCTTTAAATTTTATGGTACCTCATGTATACAAAAAGTCTTGATGCCCCTCTAAATTTCTAAAATATTGTAGGAGTTTTAAATGGTAAAAAATGTATTCATTCAAAAATTCCAAAAAATGTTATTGAAAAATACCTACATATTTGTTTCTTTATATGCGTTTATATTTAATACGATAGATGGGGTAGTTTATCAGCACAAAGTTTATCAAATCATGGTGCTATCGGTGAAAGTTCTACTTGATGTCCTTTTTCATAGCAGATAAAGCATAAATTCCAGTTTAACATAATTAAATGTTACGAATGGAGTGTATTGCTCGACAAAGTATTAAACTTGTAATATTACATCAGCCAAAATTTAACTAGTCTCAATCCATTTTTATTTCAATATTAAGTGAATATTCAATATATAATTAATTTTTGTTTTCAGGTTCACGCTTTTGAGGTGGAGATGACATGCGAAGGTTGCTCAGGTGCCATTGAAAAAATTTTAGGCAGACTCAAAGGTTCAACAGTTGATGATTTTACTGTTAGCTTACCCGATAAGAAAGTAACAGTCACATCGAAACTCTCTGCCGATGAATTATTAGCGATTATCAAAAAAGCCGGGAAGACGACTACTTACCTGGGCACCGCGTAGATTGCACAACCGGATAACAAACATAAATATTGCAGCTGTGGCATGATTATTTTATTTGATATAAATTTTTATAATAATGGTATCTATTTTTAACTGTGTTATACTATAAAAAACAAAATGTATTTTAATTAGTATTGCAATCAAGAGCTAAAATAATTTCTTAATTTTAATACTCAATTTTGTAACATAGGTGGTATTCTGGGTATTAAAAAAGTGAATGGAGAATCTCTCTCATTGACAATTCAGCAAATAATTTAACTAATAAATAATGTGATATATTCAATTGTGATATACATAAAAAATAAATATAAAGTAATAACTTGTATGCCTGTGTCTTTATTCGTAGAAATCGTTAAATTCAATTAAATTTCAGAAATAACTGAAGTTTTAGATATGTTATATCCTAAACTAAATGGGCAGTAGCATTAGATATCTAATTTGATTTTTTTTTATGTGGAGCATATGTCCTTCTAATGAAGTCTATCTCGGCAGAACTTTCCTGTGAGAGACGCTTGGTACTCAGTCCATCAATCTCTTTTTTTTTTCAAAGGGAGTAAGCTATATATGAGCCCTCGAGAGGTGAAGCGAACTAGTAAAACGATAAAACTTTTTTCTTGGAGTTTTAAGTACAATCACGTCTTAACTTGGTTAAGTAAAAACACAATATTCCTTTGTACTTCATTTCACTTTATTTAATGTCAGGACCGGTTTCGATCATTACGAGCATCATTCCTGACATATTAAATAAAGTGGAATGAAGTACAAAGGAATATTGTGTTTTTACTAATATAATGCCTTTCCACCAAGTATTGACAGTGAACACCCTAAAAGTGATCTTAACTTGGTGTTTTGCATATTATTATTTTATGGAGATAATATTATTGCAATGTTCATTGATCGAGGTTAATTCTCTTCTGCAATACTTCAAGATGTATAGAATAATGCAATGCATCTAACTTCTTTTTTTCTAAAATACCGCTTGGGTTACTTCACCTCTAATGGGCCCATATGATTGAAATTTTACTTCATTTTCTATATATTATCCATTGTGAATAGAATCATGGTATCAAGTTCAGTAGACTGAAGTAACTACTCAGTCTATGGAGAGTAATATTTTTTATAAATAAAATTCTAAAATAATACTCAACTTAGATCTTAAAATCTACTTGAAATCGTCTTAAATGCACTTTAAATATTCTGCATGGGACGTGTCAACTTGAAGAATGCAACTGTACATCTGCAATTAAAGAAGTAATTGCCACAGTTACTTTATTAACCATTTGATGAGTATTGTGTATGTGTTAATAAAAACACAATAATCCTTTGTACTTCATTCCACTTTATTTAATATGTCAGGACCGGTTTCGCTCATTACGAGCATCGTCAACTGATAAGAAATATTGTGTATGTGTGTCCAAATGATGTGTAGTCTAATATTAATCGCCATTCTTATGTTTTTTATTGAATTGTCATTATTTCTTTACATATAAAAAACATATATATTAGGTGTACCGGAATTAAGTGTCGTATTTTTTGTTCTCGATCTTCAATGGTCAGTTGTGCTTCGCCAGGCAATCTTTCACGACATATTTGAAGTTGTATCGTTAGCCATACATACCTGAAGTGTATTGTGATATTTCAATTTTAAAAAAATAGTAACCGTATTTACAATGGAGGGCTCTGTACCAAATGAAGTATTTGTTCGAAAAATCATGTTATACCATTTTTGGAAAAAAGAACGTTACAAGTGTTACAAAAAATATTTATGCTACGCTGAAGAATATTTTAGACATTCGTTAATCTCAAAGGTTGTTCAAACAATTCAAATCCGGTGATTTTGATTTAAAAAAAAATCAAAAAAAAATGAACAAAATCCAACGTTCACGATTCAGGAACTGACAAATAAACTTGGATACGCATGGTCGAGTGTATAGGAACACTTTTAAAAAATCGGCATGACTTGGACAGGAAAGAGGGATGCCGTAGGGCAATGCACGGCCTCACACCAAACAAAAAATCAAGAACCTGGGATGGAAGACTATCAGACATCCACCATATTCACCAGACATTGCTCCGTCTGATTATCACCTTTTCAGATCGATGCAACATCTTTTGTATAAAAAAAATATGCCAGTTATGAAGAGGTCAAAATGGGCATATCCGAATATTTTAATTCAAAACCCGATGATTTTTATAAAAGAGGGATTGAAAAATTGCCACATAGGTGGAGAGAGGTTATGTCCAACGACGAAAATTATAAAATCGACTCATTTTTGACAAATAAATGTTTTTATCGTATCACATTGTTTCATTAAAAAAACGACACCTAATTCCGGTACACCTAATATCTACAATTTTTGGCACTCACATTATTTTTAGTATTTGTTGCAAATAAACAAAAAAGTTTGAATCGTTCAAATTGTGTACATCGTGTGAATCGTGTACATTCACACAGATTTTGTCACTAACGACCTGGGTTTTGCCTTTCGGCATCTTCAGGCGTTCAAGTGTGCGGATGAACTAGTTCAAGTTCTTCCGTACACTTGAACGCTTGAAGATGATGAAGGCGAAACCCGGGTCATTAGTGACAAAATCTGTGTGAATGTACATAATTTGATGATTCAAATTTAATATTGAAATTCCACCAAACACCTTCAGTCGAAATCTTAAATTAACACTAAATAAGCTTTTAAAAGGGTTAATATTGATAAACAAATTGGTAGCCGTGTAATATTGAGCGTAAAATTTCTATTTTGGAATTGATGTCAGTAGAACATCACGTGCACACAGATGAACAAAAAAAAATCTAGGCTCAAATTTAAGTGATGGCTTCTAGAAAATTATTTAAAAGAAATGCTAAATTGATTTACCATACACTTTTAACTATGCGTTTAGTAATTCAAAAAAAATATTTACTTCAAATAATAATTTATATTCTTCCCAAGTTGATACGTATCCAAAAAAATGTTTTTTATTATTATTGTTTGTAGCAATACTACAAATAATCGAAATATTAAAAAAAAAAACAAATTTAGTCAAAATTAACTCACTCCCCAGGGGTGAGTGGATATTGGAACAAATTATTTGTAATTAAAATTATGGAATGGGCCAAGACATACATTGGAAGCACTGAATACCTATGCTACCCAAGCAATTATTCTAATTATGTACTATATTAGATAATAGAATACAAATAAGTAATCATTATTATGGAAAATATATACGCTACTCACTCCTCAGAGGTTTAAAGGCTATGCAATCAAGTCAATATATTTATTTTAACAATAAATAATACTGGACACATGACTTAACAATCTGATTTACTTGAGATTACTCTGAAGGGGAATCGTCTAAATTTTCTTCTAAAGTGTCTTCTAAGATACTTAATCTTTCTTCGATCACTTGAACATTACCACACATGGTTTTCAAGTGGCGCGCTATAGCTCTGACAGCAGGAAAAACACTGACATTTTCACTTATAGCTGGGCCGGCGAGACGGTCATCTCTTGACTGCGTCGAAGAATCAGAATTCCGTTTCCTCCTTTTCTGATCCGGCTGAGCATTTAAAACACACGGACTAATATTTGTAACAGTCTTATCGTGTGTTAGAGGAACATGGGAATTAATGAAACAGTCTGATATCCGAGGAGGCAACCGTGGCGATTCATTCCAATCGTATTCGTTAAAAGGAGATGCACGTTCTACTAAGCTATCTCCTCTCAGCAAATTTGAATCTTTAGAGTCGGATGTTGACAGAGGAGAAGATTTGGCAAGGGGAGATAGGTTCTGCAAACAATTTTCAAAAACATTAACAATATGTCACATAAACTAGATATTTTTATTATAAAATTATTATCATACATATAAATCAAGACATCACATTTCTTTTTTAAAATACTTATAAATTGGTTTATACAAATGTCTGGAAAATTACTCACTTACACTCATTCTACAATATATGAAAACTGAAGCTTGCCATTTTCAAATGGGTAGCAAGGTCAGCCGGGCAGGTCAAGGAATGTTATGTTACAATTAATAAAAACACAATAATCCTTTGTACTTCATTCCACTTTATTTAATATGTCAGGACCGGTTTCGCTCATTACGAGCATCGTCAACTGACAATCAGTTGACGATGCTCGTAATGAGCGAAACCGGTCCTGACATATTAAATAAAGTGGAATGAAGTACAAAGGATTATTGTGTTTTTATTAATATAATGCCTTTCCACCAAGTATTGACAGTGAACACCCTAAAAGTGTTATGTTACAATATTATATCTGGTGCAAATTTTGTGTTTGAAAACACCATGCTTTAAATAGTCTAGAATGGGTCTTACAGAACTCCTACTTTTCATGTTATACATCCATTTAATTGAAATAAATTATACATTTGAATAAAGTTTAGTTTTCTTAGCAATACACATGTCAACAGACTGGACATAAATTGAAAAATGAATCATCTTTAATGCTCCTTATTAAAAATAAATTAGATACTTCATGCAGGACATTTCGATGAATTCATTGTACAAAAAAAACACATTTTGAGACAAAAAAATATATAATTGATTTTTTTATGAAGCTGCCTTCAACCATGAATCTGTATCGACCTGTATCATAATTTTAGTCTAAAATATAAAGAAATATATTGATTGCAACAATCTATCAATTTCAATTGGACGAGTATATCAGTTGACATTAAGTACATACAATATTATATAAAAAAAGTGGTAAGCATAAGAACCATCAGAAACTGCTGGTGTTACTACTTGGCCCCTTATATTAATAATAACAGAAAATCTTTTGGTCATCTTCGCATATTCCTAGTCAATAATCTTAGCATAGAGAAATTCACAGATTAACCTCCTCACTATCTTCCCCGGACTGAAAGATTGTAGATTTTCTGGCATCTACGATTCGAGATATGTCAGCTTTACCGGACGCAGGATATTCTTTAGACGTATTAAGAGTTGAAATATTTTCTTTTGAATCTTCAAAGTTTTCTGCATTGGCGAAATTAGTTTTCCATATCATTATCTGAAAATAAACAGTAAATACATATAATAAAAATTACACCTTTTTATTTCCTCAATCAATAGTGAGTTATTTATCTAAGTGTCGATCGTTATAAGTTTACTCGTTCAGCGAGGGCAATGTCAAGTGAGACATGTCATTACTAGTTGGAATTATCAATTCTTTGGACATTCCTCACAGAACCAAAAAAAAATATACGAAAACGTTCTGCGTATTGCCATAATCTTTTTAAATGCATTTGTCTAAGATATTTATTTTCACAATATTATTTATAAAAATAATATTCATGACACTTATGTTTGACAGTAACAAGCCATTTTTATAGGGCAATATTTCACACACTAAAATGCATGCCGCTAAGTCTGAGGAAAATCCTACCACAAAACTGAATAATGCATAATGTTCGTTGCGCCAAGGGAAACAACTGTTGGATACAGATGTGTAGACGTGGCGGGTGTTGCAGGGAATAAAAAAAAATGTTACTAGCCTAGATTGGTTGAAAGATACAATAGTCGATATTTAAGTGAATTTTTTTAACCATATGCAAAACAAACGATGTCCAGCTGAGTTAATCATAGAGAGAATTGTCAGAGTGATCTTAAACAATACAATTTTGTTTTAAAACGTTTTTGATTTCCAAGTATACAGACAGTCTGCATTGAGTTAAGTGTGGCTCCAGCTATTCCTAGGCGAATAGTGAGCACTTTCTTTGTGCTATCGTTTTCCAGGATGAGATATCTGAACCTGTCTACCCTCTCGATGATCTGTCCTGCGCTGGCCAGGGTCCTATCAGAGTCATGACAGGTTTGGTTACACATCACATTGGATTATTTGTATTTATTTTCAGACATTGGTCTGAAATACCAAAGAGACCTGAGTTAGTTCCTAGCTCGTTGATAATTTCCTGGATGCTCTTATTGAATACACATTCATACATCACTTTTAAGGTGTTCACTGGCAATACTTGGTGAAAAGGCATCATATTAATAAAAACACAATATTCCTTTGTACTTTATTCCGATTCATTTAAAAGGTCAGGACCGGTTTCACTTATTGCGAGCATTGTCAACTGATAAGAAATAAATAACGATGCTATTTATATAAAAATAAATAGAAATGAAAAAGTGTAAACAACAATTGACATTAAAATTCAATTTATAAGGAATATTGTGTTTTTATTAACACATTCATATATTGTCGGTGGAATTCTAGCACCCCGGATGATGGTCGGGTACAATCCTAGGATGTATTTGGTGGAACTGAGGGATGCTGGCATGTCATGAAAAGATGTAAATCGACTGCAGGAGACAGGGAAAATTTGGAGGGGCCGTATGCTACACATAGGGAGCAAATATGGTCAAAGAAAAGAAGAATTAATATTAAATACAGGGTGGCACCGCCACCTGTCAATATTGACTGAATACTGACTCACACACTCTTTATCTGCTTATGCTCTATGACGGATAATTCAACACATGTTTGACAAGAGAGTTTGATTGTACATATATGCAGTAATTATTTAACTTTTGTTACACATTTTACAGATAAAAGATTTTAATTGTATTTCTCTCACGATTTTTAAATAAGTCATTAGATTTCAAAATATTCACCTGTTTATCGGCACCACCGGAAGCAAAATATTCACCATTGTTAGAAAAGTTTACTGCCGTGATCGGTCCAAGATGGCCCATCAGCGTATAGATGGGATGACCTTCTAAAAGATCCAATATCTATCGAAATGAATACATACAAATTCGTGGTTTAAGTATAGAGTAAATTTATTAGAATGTGATACAGTAGCGGATCCGATAAATTATCCCAGGAGGGGGCCATTCAATTTGAAAATAAACATGATACATAAATAATACATTAAAAAATAGATGATTCAAAAATAATATATCTATGTATATAAAAATAGTCAATATTTAAGTATGTATTCTATTAAAACATAGTGAACTAAACAATTAAAGAGCTTATTTCACTGGATAAAACCAGTTTTCGAACAATATTGACATTCGAAAACTGGTTTTTCAAGTCGGTTTTTGTATCTAGAAGAAATGATACAATATATTTAAAGTTCTTTAGAGAAAGAAAAACACTTTTCCTATTTAATTATCTAATTTCATACCTTTATTTTTTTATCCAAACTTGACACAAGGAGATAGTTTCCACTAGGATGAAAGGCTACTTTGGTGATTGCCTCATCATGGGCTCTGCAAAAGATGAAGACTACTTATAATTCAGTATTTATACTCTTAGACAGGTATGTTTTTTCAATCTTGCCAAGGGACATGTAAGACAAATTGTTATTATGTGTTTTTTGCATACATCAGAACGCAGGGACGGCTCAGAAAGTAACGTTCTTAGATTCAATGAATTGAAGCATTTTTTTCTGCAAAATTGGCATTATAATTTAATACATAAAAAAAATATATAAATTGGCATTAACATGCTCCTTAACTCGATGGCCGCCACAGACGAGATATCTCGTAAAATTTTTCATGCTCAACACGTCAGAGATGAGTTATCTTGTCAATAACTAATTATATTAATAGTTGCAAATTATAGCCGGCGTGCTAGGTAATTACTATTAATTATCTACGGCAGCTAAAAGGTTAATTAGGAAAAAAAAATTGGGTACTTCCAAGGATGATGCCAGGCGTCGAAATGCGCAATGATCGTCGCTGCACCTCGTCATCCGTAGGGGCATGATTCGAACGATTTTAAAATACGAAATCCATACGGGGTGTTACTTGACCAATTTCAAAATATTAAAATAACAGTAAAAAATAGCTACCTTGCTCTCGGACATAGAGTTCAAGATATGTATTACTACAGCAGCGAGGTTTTAGAGGTATATGCAGTAGCGTAGCAAGGGGGTGCGGCACATTTTCGATGACGGCATTTTCAAAAATAAATACAATAGTTTTCGAGAAATTATATTTATATATAACAAATTAAGCCATCTGTAGAAAAAAAACTCCAGTTTATGGATAAAAAATAGTAGAAGTGATTTAAAAACAAAATTAGAGGAAATATTGGGGGCGGCAAATTCAAGGACTGCCCCGGGCAGCAGGACTCCTTCCTACACCACTGCGTATATGTAGATTGTAGAGAGACAAAAGAAGGCTTTGTGGTAATGTTTTCAAATCGTACAATCATTATTCGGAGATCAGTTCACATTTCTAACATTTTGCAGTGAACCATTGATATAATTTTATTGACTCTAAACCATTTGCTAACACTCAGCAAGTGGAGCGAATGTAAGGATCAGCTAAGTGGGCCAGTAAAAAGCGTAGGGGGACACACAGACATCGCCTCGAATCGTATTGTCATTTTGGCAGATATTGTTGAATTATGGCAGTATGAGGAGCATCAAAGCAACAATGAATGACTGGCGAATGGGAGCGGGGCGAGGCAGTGTAAGCGGGATCGGGAACAAACATATACATGTGAAATATGTATGACTAAGCTATAGCTTTCATTTCGGGTCGAGGTTCGTTTTACGAATATTTGTTTGGAATAATGACGTAGCATCAATGTTTAATTAGAAGCACTGAATGTTCCATGTCCCATCGATAACAATTGCCCGCCAAAAACGTATTAATGAGAAATATTTAAAAAAAAAACGTTAAATTTACCTGTAATGTTGCAACAAAGAATGTGTTCGCACATCATATAATTTCACAGTTCCATTGGAAAGACCGACGGCAACATATGCGCCTGATGGATGCCAAGCAAGGTGTACTCCGTAACCTTTCAGCTCCTGGTAAGAGTGTATACACTGTCCATTGTCGGCGTCCCAAAGCTTTATCGTTTTGTCATCAGAACATGATGCAATCATCGAGCCGTCAGATGAAAATCGAGCACACCTCACCCAATTTTTATGTTGTGCATAGGATTGTAGAAATTTTCGGCGCTGAACTGTCCATAATTTTATTGTCTTATCATCCGAGGAGGTGAGCAACTGAAATATATTTTTTTTTATTGATAATTTGCTTAAGATGATAACCAGTTTTAATCAGTAAGTTGGTATTTTAATCAATTTAAATAACTCACTTAAATAAGAGAATTGAAATGATAACTAAAAAATATTTGTAGGTAGACTGTAGTTGTGGGATGTAGCTTCATCGAATGTCGAGGAGGGACTGAGTATGAATTGAGATGAGAAAATGGTAGAAGTAGTCAATCAATAGTTTTGTTACTACATTAACTAACTGCTGTTTACTTTATACGCATCTGTATAACAGACATCAGTCTGCCTCTGTCTAAGAGTGCTAAAGACCGCAACCTTACTATCAGAAGTGTTGTGAACCGTGAGGTCATTACCCAGCGGGCTGATGAGTGTAAATATTAAACATTGATTGATAAAAGTTTTTAGCCTACCTTATTGCCTGATGGCGAAAAGTGAACAGAGCGAACAGTTTTGGAATGGGCACGAAATTCTCCAGATTCTCCACGCACTGTTGGTACCCATAGACGAACTGATCGATCCCTAGAAGCTGACGCTATGAGATTTCCAGTGGGCGAAAACGTCGTATCCATCACAGCATCTGTGTGACCCTGGAATCTGTAGCATCGCAAAGATGTTTGAAAGTTCCATACCTGAAGACCATGAAAACATACTTTATTCGCCGTTTTGTTCTTCTATGTAATATTATTATCATTATAGTAACCTTTATTTACCATAATCGAGTGGTCAAAGGAGCTGGAAATCAATTGGTTGGTTGAAGGGTGGAATGATAATGCCGTGACATCACCTTTATGACCCCTAAATTGTCTCTCGAGGGTTGGATCCAAGTCATCCATAGTAAAAAGTATTTACTTTACTTATAATATGAATAGGTAGTCTACAAGAATAAAACGGTCAAAACCAAAACGGGCAGTACGGCAGGTATATTATTCTTATTTTGAATATTCAAAACTTCAAAATAATATTTTGAACTTTCAGGTTGGCAAGGCAACCTCAAAGGATACCAAGCGTTCGAAGATATATTACCCTAATAATGTTATTGGATTACAATCAGATTTCACAAGATTTGTTGAAGAATAATTAAAACACACTCAATTTTAATTTTGATTTTTTTTATACCATTAATGTTTTTATCAGTCATATATTTTTTAATATAAACTTACCTAATGGAATAGGTAACAGAAATTTCCATCTACATCAAAATAAAATATTCTATGTACATGAGGTTTTCGATAGCTATGTTGGTAACACAGACATTCGCGACTGCACGAGGCGTTCTCATGTTTTTCGATTGATATTTTGTTATTATTTTGCGGTAAAAAACTATTTCTAATGTTCCTAACTGCATAAATATTCTTTTTTGTCGCGCTTAATTTTTGATCCATTCGTCAGTGCATTTTTTACAATACAATACTGTTGTTAACTTACGCGTGTATATGTTTTATGATTTTGCAGCTGCTAATTTCTTATACCGGCATTATTTATTATTTTACCTATATTTTATGCCTTTGTAATTAATCCTAGAGTGTTGTTATAGTGTCGTTTGAATACCCTGAGAAGTACCATGACACTTGTGGGATTTTTTAAACTGCTTTTCTGATTTGTGCAATTTAGTGTCTACTGTATGTAATGACGTTTCTTTTTTCAAATTTAAACGACCAATTATTTTCTTTTGTTCATTTCTATGTTGCGTGTTTCACAATACTTTTGCTTTATTTCTCAATGTCTATTTTTAAACATTGCACTTATTTGACAGTAGATAGACTTGGAACTGTCAAATGAACGGCGTGCAGGGGCGCTCTGTTCACGGCGATGGCGGAGAGGTTTCTGCTCTCGCTGAGGAATTGGCGAGGGCTGTAGAACTAGCCATGAGCCCTTCAGCGTCTCAAGAAATTCGTATGCAGGCATACAATGCATGTGAAAGGTAGCTACTTACTCAAAAAAAAGAATCTTTATTAACTTGCAGTGAATTTTTTTTTTATATTTAAATAAACTCTTAATACATAAGATTTATTTTAGCTTCAAAGAAGGCTCGCCGTGGTGTGCTCAAGCTGGTCTCATTTTAGCCAGCGGGGGTCAATACTCTGCTGTCGTTCGTCATTTTGGCCTTCAACTTATGGAACACACAGTCAAATATCGATGGACTCAAATATCACAACAAGAAAAAATCTTCATTAAGGTACCTTATTGATAACTTAAAATTACATCCATTTTACTACACTAACATTTTTTTCAAGGGCACCACAATCAACTATTTAAACAAAAGATCATTTTGGCTTCCACTTTGGAGCATATGAACAGCAGTTGTTTTTATTAGAACTGATACATGACTGATGATATAGTTTAAACATTATTTTCCACATTATTTTCTGGCTTTAAGTAAGTATTCATATGTGGCAAACCTTACTTTGTCTAAGGCTGATCTAAACCAGTGATTTCCAACTGGGAGTTGTGAGCCAAGGGGAGTGTGAAAAATTAACAGAAGTGTAATTTTCATAACATAATACATAAAAATTGATGCTGTGGAAATCAAAATTACTTAAAAATAAGTTGGATATGTTTTCACATTTTTATTTTTGTTTTTGAACCAGAGTCAATATTGAAGCATTCAAAAATCTTTTGCTTAAATACTTGAATGGTTAGGTGTTGCACTATTGAAGTGATGTTGAAGATATTGATTTATCAATGTTTGCGTGGATACAGAATCTATTTGCTGATAATCAAGATGATGAATTTGAGGTGACAACAATTGAAAAAGAAAAATTGATAGAACTACGATTTTTGGCACTGGCTGCTATGACAATCAAATATCAAGTCATGAGCAATCTTCCCTCTAATTTTTCTATTGTGTGTGCGGACCATCAACTTCTGTGAGCAGTAAATTTTCAGCAAAATAAAAAACATGCACAAATACATATTTGTATTCACTGATCTACTCACTGAAGCTAGATAAATTAATTTGTCATATTATGCCATGTTGGCATTTTAGGGAGATAGTTTTTTTTTTATTGGAAAAATATATCTACACTACTTTTATTCAAGCAATTTTTCACTAGACTTGTATGTTGCACACATAATTGTTGGTTTATACATTGAGGAATCACTAAACAGTAGACACAGACTGAAAATATTGTTTTTGTAGGAACTGTAGGAATTGTGAATTTTTCACAACAAGGATTAATATAAAACTGAATAATTGTTCTCGTCTTACATGTCCAGTGCGTCTCAGTGAAACAATATGATTCTCAAAACTCCTTCTCTGACAAAACAATTATCTCTTCGTCATAATGGCAAATAAGTTGCAGCAAAAAGGGATAGGGTGTTTTTACAGCTATTTTCAACAAAAAATAGGGAGACATAATAAAATAATGAAAGCACCTTTGTCCTGCAAGAAATGAGTGGGAAAACTGTGCAAGATTTGGTGAGTATAGAATGCAAAAATAAAATTTGGTGAAAAAAACTTCTTTTTACAATATATCTGTGTGCGGGGTTGGTACGGCCACATTTGATTTCTGTATTGTTTGAAGGCATAGGTTTTTATGATGTAACAAACTCTTAGAAAAAATCTGTTGAGATACCTCAATTAGGAGACCATATGATCCACATTGAGAGCGGACATCGATAAAAAAAACTTAATGATATTGACATTTGGCTGTTTTTGTATTTTTGATCACAGGAAAATGCCATGAAATTGGTAAGCTGCGGAGGTTGGTCTGCAGGCCACATGAATGATGGTTTGGCACGGGTTGTCGTAGAAATGGCAAAGCGGGAATGGCCACAGCAATGGCCTTCTTTATTAGCTGAGCTCAGCGATGCTTGCACCCACGGAAACAAGCACACTGAGATTGTCCTCCATGTTCTACTAAGGCTCGTGGAGGATGTGGCCACCTTGCAGGTAACAACAATTTTGATGTCTGATTTAACTCATTGACTCCCGGGCAGGTTAAATTGTCTAAATCATAGTTTCTCAACCTTTTTGGGCCCATGGCCCCTTTTGAGTCTCCATATTTTTCCGTGCCCCCCACACCCGTAAAAATAAGTTTTTCGAGACTCTTGGACATTTTGCTCGCTGGCAGATTTCAAAATTTTACCCAGAAATTTACGGAATTCAAAAAATGAAAAGACGCGAGACCCTTTTTTGTTGAGAGCTCTTCCCAGGATTTGCCCATAGCCCCCCAAAACTGCTGTTGCTCCCCTAAAATTATTTTTTCTCTGTGGCCCCCTTGGAATATGTTGTTAGGGCCGCCGGCCCCTGATTGAGAAACTGGTCTAAATAGCAAAAACCATTCATTTTGACACAACCAAATTAAATTTTAAAAATAATAGAGATGAAAATATGTTTTTTTTACGATACATTAAGTCTTATTTGGGGAGAAATGTGTAGCATCCGCTGGCACAGTGATCATTGTCAATCATATTATCAAATGCAACATCGCCGTGCCGTCACTTGGAGCTAAACATTGTTTTTAGTAAAAAGGTTGATTCGTCGTAATCCAGGATTTAAGTAAAATCTCTCATTCTCTACGGACACTAAAAGTGTGACATGTATGGTGTATTGTTACAAATTATTGATTGGAAAACACTATAAAGCACTTAATTCACATAATTTTTATTTATTTTAAGACTTTGGAATCGAACCAACGCCGAAAAGATATTTATGCTGCATTGACGAGTAGCATGGCGGAAATATTTGCATTTTTCCTTCGATTGATTGAGCTACACGTTCAACGATTTCGAGAAACCACCCAGCTAGGAGATTTTCAGAATGC
The DNA here is from genome assembly GCA_031772345.1 of Himalopsyche anomala. NCBI lineage: Eukaryota > Metazoa > Arthropoda > Insecta > Trichoptera > Rhyacophilidae > Himalopsyche > Himalopsyche anomala. Next base: position 21,587,273 of record CM062827.1, on the reverse strand, counting down.
TTCAGAACATGAACGCGTAGTTCAGGTGAGTCGAGCCTAATTATTACACATATTAAAAAGTCCAGTGTGTCCGTAATTTTTATTGACAATTGTGAATAATGATTTTTTTTTTTTTTAGGTCGTCCTGTTGACGCTCACAGGTTTCGTGGAGTGGGTATCAATGAACCATGTCATCGGACAGAGCGGTAGACTTCTACAGATACTATGTATTCTTCTCAGTGATGAAGCTTTTCAATTGCCGGCTGCTGAATGTTTATTGCAAATTGTCAACAGAAAAGGACAGGTGTGAATATTATATTTTAACAAAAATTACTTTTTACTCTGTATATTTGATCATTTCATTAATTATTTTTTTTACTCGCTTTCAGATGAAAGAACGAAAACCGCTTATGATTTTGTTTAGCGAAGACGCAATAGGATGTATTCATAGATCAGCGGCGGCCAATGCCAATTCTCAAGATGAAAAACATTATTTGTTTCTCAAAAAATTAACACAGGTGCTCATCTACTCTATTACATAATATAATTCAATCATATTTTAAATGTTCAAATAATATCAACGCCATTGATGGATTACAAACTGTGAAAATTGAGCGTAGATTGTAAATTATTTTATTAATATGCAGAAAATCAACAGCGAACTGTTGCCGCCTGCATATTTTGTAATCTGAAGCTTTTTACAGGTCCTGGCAGGTCTAGGGCAGCAACTGGCATCACTGTGGGGGCGAGAAGATGGGTTATCAGAGCGTCCTCAACACTTGGGCGTGTTTCTGCAAGCTCTTCTACTATTTTCTTCACACCCTTCTCTTGTTCTTTCGCATACTGCTGCCGGTGTATGGGCCACACTTCTAAAACACGAACACGCTCAACGGGACCCTGTCTTCATCTCTTACATTCCTGAGTGGGTCACGGCGACAGCGCCCAAGTTGCTCAAGGTATAAACAAAATGATTTACCATAGTTTTTTGACTTGACTAGACACCGTTTGTGAGAATTCTATAATTTTAAATATTTTACAGATTCTGTTTTAATGTTTTTATAATGCTAGTAATATTCTTTTTTCAGGTTTCTTATCCGGTCTCTAGGCCTGTCGGAATTGCTTTAGATGCTGCTAGTTACGCTGCTATTGACTTTGATAGTGAAAATGAATTTGGAATGTTCTTTTCTAGATGTCGGAATGATTTCTTGGATAATTTTAGGTTCGCACTGTAAACATTTTATTTACAATACTCATATGCTTGCCATTAGTAGCTACAAATTGAATAGTCCATGGAATAATCTCATATTCACATTTTCAAAGTAGATTTTACACATTATTGTCTTTATTCAACATATGATCAGAAAAATTAACGACAAATCCATAAATATATCTGTTTTTATTCATTATAGATATCACTTCATTATGTTTGATTTGTCAAATCTCATATAGCACTACTAGTTACTGTTTTGGTATCCTTAACCAAACTCCTTCAAAGAAAGTATGAAATAAATAAAGTAAAAACAGTTCATTGGGCTTTCAGTAAAATTTGATTTTGCTACTACCAAGTTGAGTCAGAACAGTGATAATTTGCATTTACATAAAACTGATTAGAGCACACAGTAAAATTAATTCACTTTGAATTGTGTTAATAATTTACAATTCACAATAGTTTCTTGCCTGTAACTAGTGTTTTTTTTTATTGAATAGGCAAGCTACATTGATTGCACCACTTATAACATTCGGATACATGGACCAATGGCTTCGAATCGTATTAGATAAAGCCGTCGCACATCAATACAACACGCACGGAAACATACACGATCCCGTCTATCTGGAGTGGGAAGCGTTAACATTAGTAAGTATCTAACATTATTCTGGCACATCTTTTTTGTTCCATTGGTATATTTCACGTGACTCAAGTCTTTTATTATCATGATTCAGGGAAGAATTAACCGCATCTTTATCGCTTGTTGCAGCTTTTAGAAAGTGTCCTGTGTCGTATTCTGATGGCGTCGGAGAGACCTTCCGTTCAGTCAGGCCTCGCTCTACTAGAATTATGTTTGGCATTAGAACCTCAAGATCCACTCCTTTTAAGTTTATTACTTTCATTCATATCGGCGTTATTCGTGTTTCTCAGCATGTCATCGTGCCAAATAACACAAGGTTTGGATTTCTTTCACTGTTAACAGTATTCATATTTAACTCGAAATCTTTACCGTCTCTTGCAAAATGAAATTATTTATTTGATTTTAAAAATAATTTTAGGAAACTGTGTTGCGATGTCAGGTGTATCGTTACTGCCGCGAGTGTTGGACAAAATATTCGCCGCCTTAGTATACACGGGCTGCTCTCCCGGTCAAGTTGACAGTAAAGAGAGTCGTTCCCGCGTTGTGAAAAATGTTCGACGGCACGCCGCCAGTCTCATGGTCAAGATCGGCCATAAGTATCCTCTTCTAATGTTGCCAGTGTTTGACCGTGTCCATTCCACTGTCAGGAAACTTTGTGCGGATCCTTCTCAACTGAGTACTATGGAACGAATTACATTACAGGTAAATCCAAAATATAATTTGATAATATTTCATATTTGACAAACCTGTCGAGAGCATTCAACATCATTAGATATAAAACCAATGTGTTCTGCGACAATGTCCGTTCGGATTCAGAATGCCCTCCGACGAGTGCTGGGCGAAACATCTGAAGCACAGGTTTGCTGAAATTGAATTCAACACCATGTCAAAATCTGGGATTCACAGTTTCTCAATCAAATTGATTGCCGCTAATGATTGTTATGCACAATTTATGCATTCTGATATCAACTCATGATAGTTCAGTATATTAAGCTTCAAAATTGTGTATACTTAAATAGTTTTTGCAAGTTAAACAATCGTCACCGAAAGATGTATAGTATTATTTTTATTACAGTAGAACTTGATTCAAAAAAAATTATGCGTACAACTTTTTTTAATATATTTTAGGAAGCTCTGTTGCTGATATCTAATCACTTCTGTGACTACAATCGTCAGAAAGAATTAATAGGGGAAGTGTTAGGTTCTTGCGGAGCACACTGGGCAGCCATGGCAAGTCATTTCAGCTCGGCCAGCGCCCTCATGAACTTTGTGGGACTCGACAGTCCGCCGGTGCATCCGTCTACACACGATCACATTGGCCAGAACAGAAGTCATCTGCTGCACTGCGTTAACCTTCTTTTGGGAGTCATCAAACGGTGCGCTTGGCCAGATGACCCGGACAAGTGAGTACTAGTATACTAGATATTATTCTATTTATATTCGTTATCCATCATTTATACGTGTCATAGATTGTATATTTGTCTATATTTATTTATATCGATGGCTTAGTTTTACAGTGCTACAACTAGAAATCTGTAGTTTTGAGGTATGGTTGACCTATGTTTTGACTCATCTTTTTAGTGGATCATTCGGTCATTTATCTCAATTGAATTCAAATTCATTGCAACGTTGACAAAACCATAATGTGATATTTCGAGTTGTATATACATGGAACTGAGAGAAGATTGTTTATACTTATTTCCATATGCAAACATCTGCCTACCAAGAGAAAACTAGTAAATTTTTCTAGTTGTACTTTTGTGGAGCCACAGAAGAGAGATATTCGAATATTACAAATTTTTACTTATCGTTCTATGGAACTAAGTCATCAATATATTCTTTGTGTGTGATTACGTAGTAATAGTGTCACTTGTCTCATTTGTATACATTATTTGAATGATTATACTAGAGCAACCCGTGGGGGCTTCAGCGGAGGAATGACAGCTGGCGGAAATCCAATATGGCGAAATCCATGTGCAGAACACGTATTACCTATTCTCCCACACGTCCTAGCTCTGTTCAGAGCCCTTCATCAACTCTACGATCCTCAGGCTATCGCACTACTCTCTGAGGTATGCTTAATATTATATCGACTGTGGAAAGGAGAAAGGACGTCTGCCACACAACAAATTTTAAACCAGACACAAAAAACGTTTTATGATGATTATGGGCCGTAGGCAACTTATGAAATATACACAACCTTGAATTGTATGGAGACTGATAAACTGGTTTTTAATTGACTTAATCTGATATTAATTTAATAAATTTTCAACGAAAGACCTTTTTTAAGTCCTTTTTTTCTGATTGTAATTTCCACAGGCCTGTTTTTTTTTTTAATTTAAAAGTTAAATTTAGCTACTAATTCGGCATTTTTAGCTTACATCCTTTTGATAGAATGTGTATAAAGTTGTATAAATTGTGATTATCGAAAAAGCTGCTTTGAAAAAACTGGGTTACGTCCTTTTTCTTTTCCACAGTTGATATGGAACCATTCATCTAAGAAATTGTCACCTAAAAAAGAAAATCAGAAAATATAATGCTGTCTCGATTACATCGAACATTTTATTATTTAGTTCAAAAAATTTAGTTGTATTATCAGATGTCTTTCTACAATTGAATGTATTGCACACAGGGCTACCAAGGAGCTTATGGGATGCTGGAAGTGGACCGCCAGAACTTATTGGGACTCAGTTGGGTTGGACAGGCTGACCCTCTGGATCCCAATGCTAAGCGACCACTTTCCCCCCTCGACCGAATGCAGAACTTTCTCACTGGCCTCCATGATTCCTGTTGTCACATGCTGGGGTTAGTTTTCATCTAAATTAATGTTTTTTTTTAAATTAATGACTGCGATGTCTATCTATCTCACACTTGCATTGTTTTTTATTTTATAAATTTTTCATGATCAACGTTTTTCTCTACTCTCATGAATTAAGTGAAGCACCCAGGTTTCCAAACGCAATATGTACTGTTAAAAAATGTTGATATAATATGTCATTTGGAATTTTTGTTTACAGTTCAGCCGGACCGTCCCTCGGTCGCGAGCTGTATCAGATGGCGGGAATAGGTCCGGCCGTCGTCCAAACTGTTCTCCATGGATTGGAACACGTTCCTGATTATAGACTGCGACCTATTGTGCGAGTTTTCCTCAGACCTTTCATATACTCCTGCCCGCCGGTGTTCCACCCTGATGTTTTAATTCCTATCATTTCACATATCGCTCCTTTCAGTAAGTTGTGTGAAGTTTTTGTAGATAGTTTGATATTCTTGATTTTAACCACTCTCAGTACATTGTGGATTATATAAATGAAAATATTGATTATTTTATTTCAGTGTACAGGCGTCTATCACTTCGATGGCAATACATTATGTCGCTTTATGAATCCGGAAAATTTGAAGAAGAAAGCGCCAGCGATACGCAAGAAGTCATCGAAGATATGTTGAACAGAAATTTAACGAAAGAATACTTGGACGTGTTAAAGGTTATCCAGTTATTCTTTCATTTTAAAATAATTATAATTTTGAAAATACAGTTTTTTTTTTCATTTAGTTCTCCGCCGATCAGTGATGTTATTGTATTTGCAGGTAGCATTGATCGGAGGAACTCTTCCGTTGACGGGAGAAGACGGATTGATGGATTCGGAAGAAGGAATGACCGGAGTGGAATCTTACGGAACCGGACACTCGAATTCTCGACAGACTGGCGGTCATAATCCGGCCACTCTTCAAGAGCACGTCGGCGAATTAGGGAATATACTTTTGGCCTCAGAGGAAACCTGCATGCCCATCATGATGACGATATTAAAGTATGCATTCAATTTAACAATTTACAATATCTCTCGCATTATGCCATCGATTGGTGCCAGGGTTGCCAGATTTCCAAAATCACAGATCGGGACATTCACTATTTGGAAAAATTTATTCATCTACACATTTTCTGAAGTCGGGATTTTTAAGGGGACTTGCGATGCGAAACTCGGGATTTGTCTATTGAACTCGGGACAGTCCCGCTCAAATAGGAACGCCTGGCAACCCTGATTGGTGCTGACAGTGTCGTCAATATAATTTGTTTTTACAGTGTATTTAGGTAAAAGCTAACAAAATAAATATGATTAGAAGCCAATTGGCATAATGTCATTGATTCTACTTCTTGTAAAATTATACCCCTAGTTTCTTTTGATGCCTTCAATTTAAATATTTTTAACACTTGGCAAATTTGAATGAACGTAGATAAGTGTGCTTTATTATTCATTTGAGAGCAGTCGGCTAACTCATGTTATCATCTCTTGGCATATTTTTCAGAGAGCGAGCGAAAAAGTGTCATTAAATATTATAAAAGAAACATTAACGGCTAACTGCTATTGTTTTCCGCATAGTGGCTCAATTGTGTAATATTATCCTACTAAAATGAAATTACTCTATTTTTTACCTCATTTGAGCCTATAGTTTCTATATCATTGGATTACTACTGTATCTCGTTTGAATTCTTGAACTAGCTAACATTTTTTGTTTATTAACACTCTTATTTTAATGTGCAGTGCCTTGTGGTGGAGCGACAGCTTCTGTTCTTTGAAAGCCTGCTATTTGCTGAGCGGGTGCACGCGTGCATTGGCCGCCCGCCCAGACGGAGGCGCCGCAGACGCACCCTTCCGTGTTCTTCCGGCCACTGCGTTGAATTCTGTTCTACGAGGCCTACAGCAGCACGGTCAGCATGACTCGAATCAAGCCGCTCTGCTCACCCTCGGAGTGCAACTCTACGAAGGGATGCGCTCACGCTGTCCGGCCATGCTCCAGGTTAATATCTTACATTGAAAAATTGTCACCGTTTTGATGTGCATTTTTTCACAGTTGCTACAACTTATGTTAACTAATTTCTCATTGTATCCAATATTCTCTCTAAAGTATACTGAAGAAAAAAACATGACTGGTTTTGTTAGACCTAATTTAAAAGCTTTCAATGGAAGTAGTACAGTTGACATTCGACAACGATTGCAATTTAGTTATGCTAATTTTAATTTATAGCACATATTTATCATTTTGACTTTACTTTTTTTTCTTTAATAGGTTTTGCAGCAGATACCAAATGTGAATGCGGCCGACCTACACAAATTAGATGAAAAATTGATGTCGGCGCCGACAAAAGGAAATAAAATAGAGAAAGGGAAGAAAGATCTTTTTAAAAAAATCACTAGTCAGGTTAGTCAGTCACCCAAATCCATATATTTAAACAGCATCAACTTTTTACTTGCTACTAACAAAATATACATATTTATAGCTGATATAATATTAAAATAATATCTGTGGTCGGTCTTCTCGGATTGACTTGAACTATTAAGTGGCCAGTAAATCACAGAAATGAAATTCTTGAATTTGATTTTCCAGCTCATAGGGCGAAATGTTGGGCAGCTCTTCCGGAAAGAAGTGTTCATCGCCAATCTGCCCCAAATGAACATGCCTCCGAGAGAAAAATCCAACAGTCTTTTAGATGCTCCCGGCACCACAGGATTAGCAGAATTCTTCGTTCAGAATACAATATCATAGCAGTCTTTGATCGAAAATGACGGTCTCCATTTTCCTGGACCTGTGATGTGTTGATACTATTAAAACTGTTTCTCAACCGTGAAAGGTCAAAATTTAATAATGTATATTTTTATTGTTATACTAAAGTAACGAAAGAAGTTTGCGCATCGTCAGTGTGCAGTAAGCTATGTTTGGCTGTTGACAAAGTGAGCCAAGTTGTAATGCGATTGAAAAAAATGCATTTCTTTTACTTTCCTGTTTAAATTATGTTGCGACTGTTGTGTGCTGGTGTGTATGAAATGTTATTCCATAGAAATAAAGGTCTTTTCAGACTTTGTTTTTGTACAGGTTGAATGTATTTTATTTGATACTCATTTTTATAATTATGTAGTTTGAGAAAATGTTTCGTACTATTCACTAAAATGTGGAAATTGAAAAAAAATTATATATTTAAATATTTTGAAATCGATCACCACGGGTAAACAGGTAGCTAGCGTCTCAAATATTTTCTTTTATTAATAAATCAATACTGTAAGTGGGTAAGTTATTCGTTATATCATAATCACAACGATAAATATTTTTCGAAGTGTATTCTGAAAATTAACTGCCTAATAAAACGAATCTTCCTTATTAATAGTAATTTGTGTAAATATAAAAGTAAATTATTATGTTAATCAAATGAATTTATGATTTCCAAACCTGCTTTACTGTTTTTATTTTTTAAAAGAAAAAGCATATTTTTTTATAACCACCAACATGTTTGTTTATGACTCGAGATGTAACCCTACTGCTGCCTCATTGGACAAATTAAACAAATAAATTTAGTTTGCGTTTTATTTATGAAATGTTGGGTTTTATGCGAGATTTGTGCTCAGTTGCAAGTGAACAGTCCATTGGCTGTGTCTACGACAGTAGTTCTCATGTAAAATTGCACTGTGGCCATGGCTGGCTCGGGGCGTGTGCAAAGAGTGCGTTGTACACAGGCGCCCTACTAAAATTTTAGCACTAATCACTCTTAAGATCTTCTTTTTCACAGATGCAGGAATCTTCGAGCCAGCCCTGACTGGCCACATAATTAACATCAGCGTTCCAATGGAAATGTCTCATTTTTTATTTGAGATGTAATAAAGAGCTGTTGTATTTACTAAAAAGATGAATCAACTTATAAGTTTATATTCAATAAGATATTATTTTAAATATTAATGTTTACTATGAAGCTGTTAGTGGCTGCAGCAAAATCTTCTGGCGGCCGGCACATAAGAACCACTCCTCTATAAGATGTTTTTAAGAAAAATTTCATCAAATAATTCATTCTGAACTTATTTTACACTATCAAGATGCTTTTTTCAATTGTTAACATTGGTAGATAGAATATTGGCCTTACTAAAAAAAATCATTGTTAGTTGAGTAGGTACAGTAAAACCTCAACATAAAAGACAATAATTCAGGTGAAGCGGTGTCCATTAGAGCTGAAAGTAAGTTTTCCAGGACAATTCAAGGCCAGTAAAGTTTCAATAAATAGATTGTTAAGTGATTTTGGGCTAATTTTGCGCACTTGCTTTGTGCGTAACGCAGATTATTTTATGTATTCAACCAAAGTATTTAAGCACCTACCTACATTAGAAGTCGTAATTCAATTTTTATTTGAACTCGAATATAACCATATAATCTATATGCTGAGAATTATATACCAAAACCACATTTTTATTTTGATTAAATTTATGTTAATTTATAATTAAGACTATATGGTCTGCACATTTTCGCAAAATCTGGCGATTTGAATAGCTCTGTTCTTCTGCGTATTTCTGACGCTTTGCAAACTGTCAGAAGAACAGAGCTTTCGAGAATCAACAAATTTCAATCGCAAAATTAAATCTGGTACAACTTTTGGACCTATGCATATATTTCAAAGATTTTTTTATAAAATACCTTAAATATATCAATTCATCAAATTGTGTCATGTATTGATCACCTTTGGCCTGCATTCCATAAAGGTAAACGTACATAATTTGTAAATTATTTATTACGTGTACAGTCATCCTGCTTTTATGCGATTTTTTAGAAATGCAAAATTTTAAAAAATGTACTATATTAAACGATATATAAAAATGTTAAATATTACATTGAGAACATGTATCTTTGTATTTTGGATAGAATAGAGAATAAATCATAAACACGAAGAAAATACGATTTTGGACCATCTCATGTTGCATCTTCCATCGCTGAATTAAGTCCACCTACTTGGGTGTGATAGTCGATGAAACCATTGAAACATCGGTTATATCAATCAGCTGAAATGATTACGTTTGCACATGAACTCAACGGAGAAAGATTTAATACCTTCAGCGAAAATTATATCGACGAATTACTTACAGATAATGCTATAAGTGACGATGAAGTCATTAAATTAACTTTAACTATTGACAAAAAACCAGAAAACGATGACGAATTGGAAGAAATTTCATTTCCTTCACTGCGAAAATAATTCAAGAAGGTCTTAAACCTATCAGTAAATTAGAAGATCATTTCATTCTAAATGATTCAAATTCTGAATGCGCATTCAAGTTTCAACGATAGCTTAAAAAATATATTTACGGGTATAACAAACTGCATAACCTATTAATTATCGAAAAAGAAAATCTGAACAAACTGATCACTAATTTCATTGTTAGAAAAAAACCATAGTTTTATGAAATTGAATTTTTTCTGAAAAAAGAGTGATTTAGAACCACATGCTTTAAAACACACTTAGAATTGTCATAGCGATTGAAAATTTTTCAATATTTTTACGCTGTGTTTTTCCCCTAATTTTCCTATACTTTGCAATTTAGTGTATATTTTAACTCGCTGTTTCAATGTTATGCGGATTTTAAAATTGATGTAACGTATCCCCACTTTTTCTATGGAAGTCGTGTCTTTTTTTTTAGGCGATATTTCGTGGAACGCATCTACTGTATAAAAACAGGATTGACTGTATTATATTCTTTCAATTTGATCCACATGCTATAAAGAAAACAGTTTATTGCTACAAAGCAATCTCAACATATAATTAGTTTATTGAACAATGTAATAAAATATTCAAACACAAAAGGCAGAACGAATGTGCTTGCAACTAATTATAAAATAAAAGTTTATTATAATATATAGAATGGTGATACGTCATCTCTGGCACTTAAATTTTAACGAACAATTCGAAATCACTAAGTAAACTCGTTTTTCTCCTGAATTTTTTCTAACATCTTGAATTGTTTTCAGTTTCTCGGCTTGAGTTCTAGTTTTTTTCATTTAGGCATTTTATTTTTGACTTTAAGTTAGAAAAATTCGCACGAGATGTGAGGCAAGACAATTTATGAGGGATAATTGTAAAGGGTCAGGGAAATCAATAAAACGTGTAATTATTTAACATTATTGGGACTTGGTCGAATAGAAAATAAACAACCCATGCAGGAAAACAGACAGTGAGAACGGTAGATCGGGGTTCCACTGTATATATTTTGAAGTCTCCTTAATAATAAGTTGCCTAATTTCAGTTAGGCACTTACATTTTAACAAAGACCCCTGAACAACGCCTACTTTTTCTTGAATTTTTCAGCGTACTTGATTTATTTAAATAATCTCAACTAAACTTTTAGTTTTCTATATTGTGGTGGTGGGTGGGGCATTTCATTTTGCGAGTTAGTAAAAAATATTCAACAGAAACAGTCAATCGGGGTAATATTTGTGATGGGACCATATTATTTAGGCCAGGGGTTACCAACCTTTTTGGACCCTAGAGCGCATTCTAAAATATTGGTAGGACAGCAAGCACCACATGTTACTTATAACCCAAATTATCAGCTTGACTCGTTTTTTTGTAGCTCTTAAAAATCTCGGGAATTTTATGATTTGCCCAAATTAGTTGGCGAGCGCGCCAAAATCGGTTGCGGGGTTGGTAACCCCTGATTTAGATGATATCGATAAATCAGGGAACGAATTATGTGGGATTGTTCAACATTGCTCTTATGGGTGTCTGACAAGGACTATGAAAAATAAACGATTCATGTGGGAAAACGAACAATGCGAGAACGGTAGATCGGGGTTCCACTGTATGCTATTTTGTCATACGACCTTGCTTGTTCATCAGGCAACATTCTTTCTTGCCTTGCAAAATAAGCTGCTTGTAATCTGAGATCAGAGTGTTCTTAGTACTCTTTGTGTTCATTTGATAGGTGTAAAAAATAGAAAAACTTGTTTGATGTAGACCTCACTTTATTAATAGTTGTACATATGGCAAAATAAATATGTCCATAATTGAGTTACTTAATTGGTGTTTACGGGCTAGTAGAAACAGTTTACAGCTTCAACTTTGTACGCCTCCAGTGACGCCTCTTAGCATTATATCTGAAAAGGAAAATAAGAGATGAGTTTATTGAACAAAATGCCTGTTTTGAGGTATATATGAACATTATACAGAGAGAAAAATTGTGTGTAGTATGAATTATTTATATGCTTCTCCATACTATTAGAATGTTGCCGATGAAGTAATAAAACAAAATATCTGATATGCAAAATATTGTTACTTTAAAAAAAACTTGGAACAACAAAACCTTTCTTTATTCAGAGCGCAACTTTCAAGCAATAGATTTGAAGATTTTATTTCATGATAAAATCAATTAACTTAAAGGTAGCCTTCTGTTAAATAAAACTGCTCAAAATATGACCACTGCTTTGCTTTAAAAGTAACGCAGTAAACAATATCATTTGGTTGGTTTATATTTATTCCGTGAGATAGATAATAATTAGATTCGATATATACTTTCGGTTATGCACTAAATAGGGCTACTTATCGAAGTGGTGAATACACTTTTCTTCCAGGGGCAAGGTAGGTGACAAAATTATTGAAGATTGATATCATTTGTAATTTTATAATAAAAAAATAAAATACTCAATTGTACTAATTCCCACTTGGATTTAATAAAATCAGTACCATTTTTGATCATAAGCATTATCAACTGATAAGAGAAAACAATGTTGTGCTATTTATACAAAACAAAATTAAATTAATGAGGTAACAATCGGTATTGAAAGGCATTTACAAAACATAATAAGTGACACTAAATGAACTAAAAATAAAATGTTTAATAGCACTAAAATGTAATTACAAAAACTCACCAGAGTAATTAAACCAAAGTATAGAGTAAATTCAAACATGAGTATTTTGTTTTTTCTATGCTCTAAAATGTTTCGTATTTCGCATAATTTATCAGTGTTCTTCGTAATAATGTGTGGTTTTAACGCGATTGCCAAGCTCTCAAATATTAATTTTAAATCGTGGAGTGGTTTTTAGCTTAGCTTGTGAAGTTTTTCGCCGCAATAGTCCGTGCGATGAAGTATGACAAATTTACCAAATGAAATTATTGAAAAATTTCCTCAGTCGGAGTCATTAATTATTTTAAGTCAGCTGGAGTCGGAGTCGTCTTTTTTTCACGCAACTCCACAGCCCTGGTTAATCATATACATCCTCTATCTATAAACATTTGTGGCGTGTAATGAGACTAGATTTGCCAAGCCAAAAACTTCTTTAGTATGGATCGATTAAATTTACTACATCACAGCGGAAGATGATACAATAAATAGATGGTAGTATATACTTTCGCAGGTAATTGCTGTAAATGTTGCAAATGTTATGAATTTTGCCCTTCCCATACCTCGTAAACACAATTTTAAGCAGACTTAAGTATAGGTCGTAGATAACAATATAACATGCAATCACCTGGCAATCGTTAATATTTGATAACGTATGTAGCAACTAGTAACGCATGAAAGTAAGCTTTGAAAATAAGTATCTGTCAAAGGTATCGACGTGACATATAACCTAACTGTCATGTTAGTAAACATGTGTGATCGCCTACTGACACGCTATTCCAATTCACAAAATTAGTCTTGAGAGCATCTAGGACACTAATAATATGCAATAAAGAAACAAATAATACCTGATTGTGTTTCCAGTACGCATTCGAATCCATTGAGGAATCGGTCTGTTTTGTTTGAGTTTTTTGGCAAGCTTTCGCTTGATGATGAATGTCTTGTGGGCAGACTGTAAAAACATAAAATAACATTAAACAATTGAATTTCGTAAAGCAACGAAAATACACAGTGATTATCGGGATATTTTAAGATTTAAATTTCGGAATTACTAACCATCACAACCGTACCGTCAGACCGCTACGGAAAAGGAAGTAGTTACGGCGTGATGTTACTGTATATGAGAAAAAAATCTCAATAATATCCCTAAAAATGTATAGGGATTTTTTCTATTTGTATATGTAAAAGGTAAAAAATTTAATAAAAATAACATGCAATGATACTTAGTCAATTAACAGAAGACACTTGATTACCCTAGCTAGTGGTGGGGAGTGCCGCACAGATAATCCAAACCATGAGTATATTTTATTTTGTATTTAGATGCTACTGTATTTTATACATTTTTTATAGCAAGCCATTAGTTTTACCTAATTTTTACTATACAAAATTGTGATTTAAGTTGGCTTACAGAAACCTTTCAGTAGTTTTCTAATAAAAATTGGAATTTTTCTAAAAGTTATTATGAAGGTATTTATTTTAGAGATATGGAACTTTAAAATTAAATACAAAAAAGTCGTCTGCTGGCTATGGTATTGGCCTTATTTAAAAGATAAATTTATGCCATTAGCAGTGGCGGTTCCTGACCTAAAATCTTGGGTGGGCTAGAGAAAAGCATATTTCTGCTTCACCTTATACCTACTAAAAGCAATACAGAACTGTCACTTGCTGTCACTGAAAGTCAATACCTGTCACTTTCATACAATACATCGATATTGGTTTTTGTGTTTCAATGCATAAGTATGCGTCATGGGCTGAATCAGTTCAGCCCCCAACGAAGGAAGAAACTTGTTAATTTAAAACACAATCGTGTGTATTGTTAGGTGACGTTTCCGTACATACAAATACAAAAAAAATCTAATCGTGCTTGATTGCGCCCCAGTGTAAAGAAATATTGTCTGTGGTTACGGGCTTAACATCGCTAGCCTTTGAGTGGTGTCGCCAGAGTGACGTGACGTTGCCTGTTCCCTGTGAAGTATTTATAGGGTTATTGTTTTTTTTATGCCGGCTCAGCTTAAAATTGTAATACAAAACACAATCGAGAATATGATTGTAGGTAGACGTAACATTGTCTTATATTGACAGAGGAAAATTAAAACAAAGATATTATATTCATTTGGGAAAGGTTAGTTACGCTTATAAATGTATTTATTTTGTTCAGCGGCCGAATTGCTGTTCATTTTTATTCAGCCATCTAATGTTTTGGGTGAAAAATGCAGGTCGGGCTTAGCCCACCTAGCCCAGTACCTAGAACCGCCATTGGCCATTAGTGTGAACATATGATTTTAGGCTACTGGCCTCTGGCTCGAAAAAAGCGCAATTACGAAGTAAAATTTTTGACCATTTTATGGATCAGCCGAACTATGTAAGCAATAACGCGGCAAATGTTGGCTTCCACGAAGTTTATCGACGTAGACTAGCAACTTTACAAATCCCCACAGAAAATAATGGTGTTAAATCCAGTAGCGGTTTTACTGCGGCTTAGCCCGACCTGAATTTTCACCCAAAATGTGCAGAAAAAAGACTTTAAATGGCTGAATAAAAAAGAACAGCAATTCGGCCGCTGAACAAAATAAATACATTTCTAAACGTAACTAACATTTCCCATATTTGTTTTGATTTTCCTCTGTCAATATAAGACAATGCTATATCTACCTACAATAATACTCTCGATTGTGTTTTGCATTACAATTCGACATAAAAAAAGTAATAACCCTATACATACTTCATACAGCACCGGCAACATGACATCAGTCTGGAGATACTTACGTATTAATAATAATAACAAAGGCTCAGGCTACTTTGAAATTAGTCCGAGAACTTTGTTTACACTCAGGCGCAATCAAGCACGATTAGAAAAGTATGTATTTTATTCACACTGGCCATACGGAAACGTCATCTAAACGTACACGACTGCGCCTCGGCATGCAGCCTGCAGTCATTACGTCACACGGGCTAATTCAAACTAGCTCATACATACAAAATCACTCGTACCAACCTCTGTTTGTTAAACAATAAATGCCTGAGTTCATTGTATTTAGAGACAAGTTGTATTGTATGAAACAAAACACGGTAGTTCACTTTGAAGGAGACGAATTTGAGGTCCAGTTTTTACTATTCTATTATTTCATACTTACATAAGCTTTGATTTTATTATATAATAATTTATGCTTTGCAGTAGTGTCGTAATATTTGTTAATTTGCTTGTTGATTAATGTATAATGTGAAGTGGAAACATGCATAATTTCGTAAATAGTATACAATGCTAAACTTTTCAAAATACATCTAGCCCACCCAAGATTTTAGGTCATGAACCGCCACTGGTTAAATCACAGATCTTGCAAGCCAATTCATGGGTTCATTACGCAAAATTATGCGCTCATCAAATTAAATGTTTCTTTCAATAAATTGATTGTGGCACGTTACGCTGTCTACACTACAGCTTTACGCATTAATGTCAATCAATTGAAAATGACAGAAATCATGTATCAAAAGCGCTTTCCACTGACTGAAACTTTCTGGCCAGCATCATTTTTGAAGAAATATGGATTAATGATTCCACCTGTTGATAAAGCACAACCAAATGTGACTTATTGTGGATGTAATGGCATCGCATTAATGGCTGATGACCACTCCGAATGCGGCAATTTTGCTTATTGACGTAGCTATTCAACCAAATGAGCATTTTAGAATTTCGAAAAAAAAACACGATCCTCAAAATATTTTTCCACAACTTGCAAGTGTTGTTTTGGCGTTCATAATGAAATGGCAAATCAAATTGAAAAAGTGTTGCTAAATTAAAAAAAAAAAAAACACTATCAATTGATAATACTAGTCATGAGCGAAACCGGTCCTGATCAAAAAGAATAACAGTAGACTATTAATAGCAGATAATGTTTGTTCGTATATTCATTCTGATTTTATTCTGATGATATTCATGCATTTCATTGTTTGTCTGTAAATTTTTGATTTTTTAATAATGCGACAAAATCCTCTCGTTGGGGGCAACGGGCTCACAGCTCGTAAACAATTATTTTTTTAATTTATAATCAATTTCGACATTAAATGAAGATACTCGGTAAATGGCGAAATAGGTTTACGTAATGTTTCCTTGTTTATTCATTTATATGAAAAATATGATTTTACTGAATATTGTTATGTTCGATGTCAAATATTAAATAAAGAAATTTGTGATTTTTTTTTTTTTTTAATGCAACTTTGCTAATTGATTTGTGGTATAATATAATGAAAGCACATTTTTGTATATCTCAAACATAAATTTAGTCACTAAGACACAAGAAATATACTGACTGATCAATTAGTTTTGAATAAATCAAATTATGTGTTAGAGCAGGGTTTCCCAAACTAATTGTGCAATGGAACACTTCGCAAATCTGGAAATGTTACCGGAACACAGCTTATTTTGTAGGTCCATAATAGTAAAAATACATGTTATGAAATGACATTAAATTATTTATTAATTAATCAATTATTTTTAAAACATAAAAATGAGTAAATGAGGCTCTTAGTAATTCAAAATTTCTGCCTGTACCTGGATAATTGACATTTTAAACTTCAATAGAGATTTATCATCACTCGATTTTTAATATTAAGTAGAAGATGCTTAAATGAGTTGCAGCGTATATTACCATTCAAAATTTTCACGGAACACCTATCTAGGTCCCGCAGAACTTCAGTGTTTGGCGGAACATAGTTTTGAGAGGCCCTGCGTTAGAACATGGATGAATGGATTTGTGAATTGTGATATTGAAAATCATAATTTAATAATATTGAACTTATCAATATCATATTCTTATTCATTGATTTACAAATTGTACTTATTTACATTGTAACAAAAAAAAGAACAATATTTGTTATAAAATATAAAAAAGACATTATTTGCAACAAAGAAATAAGTAAAAAAGTATGAAGATTAACGCTTTACTAGTTCTTATCCAGCTAAATAAAAAAAATACACAAACAATTATAGCGGAACACTCGTGGCAGATAATGGGACTCAACATGCATTCCACGCCAAACAGTGACCAAAAAAAGACTATTGAAATATAGCGTAAAAAATTATAACACAAGAACTCTGAATCCACAACTCCGATAACTGAGATGTGAATTTATGATGTCCAGATATATAGCCAGTAAAACTGATTCCCTTTAATAAGTCTCAACATTTCATTGCTGTATTAAACTAAACTATGCTACTGGCTCCCCGTAGTTGTAAATAACCAGCAGAAATATCCATTGGCAAACTTTGAATAGTTAAGTATTCCTCAGCATTCGCGTATAAAAGTTTGGAATATGGGTCCGAGTAGGGAGCAGGTAAGCCAGATATATCTGAATATTTTTTATTGGGTTTGAATGATGGAGGAGCATTGATTGAATAATCTGGAATTTAAAAAGTTTATTTTATTAATATTGTTAAAAATATATGTACATTGCATGTCGCTATTTACAGCATAGGTATGTGTTGAATATAAAATTAATTTTCGAGTAGATATTAATGTAAATTATTGGAACACCGATATCACTTTGTATCACAAGTAGTCTCGAGACAATGATTAGTTTCTGCCACAGTTTATTATTAGCAAAGTTACTGTATTATTCTAAATAAAATATATTTAATAGCTTAACATTTTTTTGTAAAAAGCATTTTAGCTATCTAACAATAGCATAGAAACATATAGTATGTTTATCCTTCCCTTGTTGTAGCAATAGTTAGACCTGTCTAGTGAGTTTAGTATTAAGGATAGCCTACCGTTACCTTTTTGTAGTCAGTTGAATTTATCGAATTTCTACATATAGCAATATGATGCAAATAGTCTCATAAGTCTTATAAAAGTGTCTAATACTAGCGTTGTTTTTTTTATCATTAATTAATTCTTCGAAGAGAAAAATGACAGACTGAAAAAGCATATTTGCCAATATTTCTTATGAAAATAAATATTCAGAAATTAGTTTTGTAGCCCTGTAGTTTTGATTTTAAGGTAAATATGTCATACAGTAGCACGTTGACTATTGCGGCGAAAAACTTCACAAACTAAGCTGAAAACAACGCCACGATTTAAAATTATTTTTTGAGGGCTTGATAATTGCGTTAAAATCACACATTAACCCGTTAACAGCTAGAAAAAAATAACGTTTTTTGTCCTGTAAGCTAGCAATTATCTAAAAACTAATAAAGGAAAACTTAATATTCTTTTTGTGAGTCCTTAAGAAATATCGGACCCTTTTTCAATGATGCAAACTCTAAAGAATATTTATTGACGTCGTAATAATGACAACACACTGGTGGGTAGCGTGTGTGGTTAGTAGGTATGCGATACACCGGTTGGTCATTAGCTTTAGAGTGGTTAAAAGAAGAACACTGATAAATTATACGAAATATTTCTTATTTCGTATAATTTATCAGTGTTCTTCTTTTTAATGTGTGATTTTAACGCGATTTATCAATGCTTCAATAAATATTTTAAATCGTGGCGTTGTTTTCAACATACTTTGCCGCAATAGTCCATGTGTAAGTAAAGGATAATTTAAAAAGTATGGCGGTGTACAGTGAGAATATGTCATATTTTGGATAATATATTTGTCAGTGTTTTTCATATTAATGTGTGATTTTAACCCGATTATCAAGCCCTCAAAAAATAATTTTAAATCGTGGCGTTCTTAGCTTAGTTTGTGAATTTTTTCGCCGTAATAATCCATGACGAGCTATACTCTACAATTACCAAAAATAATTGCCATAGAATCGAGTTAAATGAATTAAAACGATGTTAATACATAGGAGATTATAATAAATTAGATAAGAATGGAATAATTACATAAAACTATATCTTCAGGCCACAATAAAGTGCGCTCCGAAGTTAATATTTGTTTCAGAGATCTCCATGCCCTTTTCTTGTTACTAGTTTTACTGGTATGTTTAAAAAGTCCGCCTTTGAATATAAACTTTTTCTCCTGGTCCAAAATTGTTTCTGCATTTGATCCCATCGCGAATGTAAAAATTAAAATTGATGTAGACGGGGAGTTTATATCCAAATCTGATTTATTGATTTCAGCTTACAAACAAAATATAGAGTAAAACTCAACATCAATGCAATTGAATGTGATTATGAATGTAATAGATTGCAATAGATGCAATATTATAACTTTTGACAGAACAACAAGGAATAGAGAAGATATTCTAGATATCCTAACCATAGATAGTAATTCCTGACCAAAAATAATACAGAGCTTTTACATGCGATTAGGTGGTTACTAGGGCATCCAATCCCGGGATCCGGGATTCCGTAAAAAAAAAACAAGCTTTTGTGACAATCTGGGGAAAAAGTATACCAAATTGAGGATTTCAAATTCCTCGATGAG
>CM062827.1:21448783-21567329 GCA_031772345.1 Himalopsyche anomala | reverse complement strand
GCCTGTCACTCATTAAAGGTTAGTGCAGTATTTTGATGCTTTACGTCGCTCAAAGAAACATTTGGCTATTGTATTATTGTTTTATTTCAGGACCGGAATTAGTGAAGCCATCCATCAAATCCGATGTAATATCTAAGATTTCTTCTACTACTGAAGACGTGGTCTTCATTAAAAATAGTGAAAATGTCGAGAAAAGTGAAGTTAATGTCACTGGTAGAGCAAACAAAAGAAAACGGAAGCTTCGTCCCCGATCTGCTGTTGTTAAACCTCATTCTGATAAAAAAGCTCCTTCTAAAATAGCTAAACTTACTAAGACTGAATCATCATCTAGCGATTCTGATGAAGAAAAAGCTCACCAAAGACGTAGGTTACGAAATGCAGTTAGAATATCTCCCATTGTTAAAACACAAAAATCATCTCTCAAGTCGAGACTTTTTAATATGATAAAAGCTCCAGAATCACTGCAAATTACAAATAAAAATGAAATTATTGATCTAGAAAAGGTGAATTGCTTTACTGATGAATTGAAATTGAGTGACGAAGATAAGATCCCATTAGCCCCAGCGTTGCCACCTTTCCAGAAAGTTTGCTCATCGGATGATGATTCTGAAGTACTGCGACAATTGGCTTTGAAATCAAAATCATCCCGTAACTTTAAAAAGAATGAGGCTATAAAAGACCTTAAAAATTCCCATTCTGATAAGAATAGTACTAAACTGGAAATAGCTCAGAATGGTATTGGAGCCAATGATGACGATGATAGCGATACAGCCGAATTGAGAACAATTGCATTGAAATCGGCTATGTTAAAGAAGGCCATGGAGAGGAAGAAGCGTCGAAAAGATGAAATAAAAAAACAAATATATCTTAGAAAGTCTATCAATGCCACATTCTCAGATGATGCATTAGAAAAGGCCATTGACGTATCTCCAGTGAGAAATATATCAAATGAGCCAGAAACAGACATTGAAGCTGTGGATATGGAAATTAACGATGACGGCCCTGACAGTCCTATTTATGAAAATAATATTCCTACCGCAGACCTTATGTATGAGCAGATTCAAAACAACATGATGTTTCAGCAGCATACCATTCCTGCAGAATATGGAGGTTATCATTATGCAGAATGTTCACCGCAACCCAATGATCAGTA
Source organism: Himalopsyche anomala (assembly GCA_031772345.1). Taxonomy (NCBI): domain Eukaryota; kingdom Metazoa; phylum Arthropoda; class Insecta; order Trichoptera; family Rhyacophilidae; genus Himalopsyche; species Himalopsyche anomala. The sequence goes on along the minus strand of CM062827.1, from coordinate 21,566,176 downwards.
TCTTTATAATGTGTATTACGATGATAACTTTGTTAGTGAATCTGCTATGCAAGACAATAATATGCTCGATCACAGTCCGCAACAACAGGTCAGCCAAAAAGAAGAGGAAGTTGAAGAAGATGAAGCTTTTTTACGTGCACAACTGTTATTGTCGATGAGTAAAAATATCAAACCATTGTCTAGTAAGCCAGTAAATAATAATCACGAGGATACGAAGAAAACAGAAATTCAAACAAAAATCAAACCTACCAATACAGATTTGGTTATTAAATTAGGGGAGTCTGATTTAGACAGCGAATGTGAAGCCACAAGAAATTTGATCACAATGCACAACAAGTTGAAAAATCAAAATGAATTTGAAAAGAATCTTGAAGCCTATCTTAAAAGTGCAAGGTCTAAAGTAGAACAACAACCGCCTATCCACCAGGAATCAGTCATTTTCTCAGCCCAAGTAAAACATACACCTATGGTAAGATAATTTAAATTATTCTAATTTTGAACATCCCGATGAATTGGGAAGGAACTCTCTTTTAGTCGATTTCCAATCAATAAAACGGTTATTTTATAATAATTGGTATATATTCACCCTTCAGGTACGTACGACATGCTCAGCATGCACATCGTAAACCACTCCCAGGTACGGAAACCAATTACCGATTTTATTCAAATAATTTAATTCTATAAAGATTAGATTGAAGTTTTATTTGTAAATCCTTCCAATTTACCACCAAAGGTTGAGTTTATTGTTATTTACTATTTTTTAAATTTCACATTTCTATCCCACAAAGGATTATGTTTGTTAAACTAGTGAAATAAAACAAATTCTCAGTTCCTATACTACAGACAAACTAATTAATAATATATATATTTGTTTAATAAGAACATTCGTTTTTCAAAACTGAAAATCATAAGGTAAGGAAATGATCAACATATTAACAATTGCATGGAAACTGCAAATTTTTTAGCGACATTAAAAAATAAATTCTGTTCTTTTGGATCAGTACACCAATATTATAACGATATCTCTTTTTCTCAAAACTGGATTTGGATGCGTTTGATCCCAAGCACCTCATATAGTGTTGATAATTTCTGCCATTCTCAAAATAAAATAAAGACATTCACCTGAAAATAGGACCTCTTCTTTTGATGGCTAATTATCTGAAAATTTTTGTATCTGACTTACAGAGGTCATTGAATAGATTAGTTATGGTTTAATCGCTTGAGGTTCTGTCAATGCTCGGTGAAATTCATTGGATTTAAAAAAATATTTTTAAACATATTTTTGTTATTTCAGGCTGTCAAACATTTATCAGAATCTGATCAACAAGAATACAGGAAATTGATAAAAAGAATGGCAGAACTAGAGAAGGTCAAACAAGCCCGCCAATTAATTCTTGAAAACTCGATCAAACGATCGCAGTTCAAACAAAAATTCTCTGTCACAGAAAATCCAGAGTCTTTCAGTGGAAGTAACGTTCTCGCGGAAATGTCCAACTTACTACATCAATCTACTATTAATAGTACCAAAGAGCTAGCAGACCAGCAAATAGCTATATCCAGGTTGTATTTTCTCTTTTTGAATGTTTTCAACACTGAAATTTTTCTATTAGACTGTATTAATTCACATAGTACTCTATAAAAAAGCAAGTAGTATGCTTTTCTGCTCTGGATTTAAATATAAAATAAAATTTTGAACAGTGGTCATTCTTATGAGCTCTCTTACACGTACTGTTATCAATGTGTCATTTTTTTTTTTTGAATGAATGACATAGTACACTTTAAAATCTTCAATACAATTATGAGTGAAACCAAAACGACATGAACAAAACATAATTAAAAATGTTCACACCTTCTTGGTTCTTTTTGGAAATGAATTTTCATTTTAAAAACAAATATCATATTTTCGTTCTGAAGATTGATCAGTGCAGGGGGTCCTCACTCTTGAGTCCCCACAATTACAATTTTGCAAGAAATATATAAAATTATGCGCAGCCATTAACAATCTCTTTAATCCCACATGCCCACGCTCATGTCCATACACATTCTCATCTCGCTCGCTCGCCTACTTCTCCACTTTCCCGTTATTACTGCCCATCTATCTCCGATCCCTGCTTTGAGTGAATTAACTTAAAGAGAGATTTGTTCACTACTAATAGCTTCAGATAACAAGGACCACATGAAATGGTATATATTATTGTTACTGGATAATAATAAAAATGTCATTGTTATCTTTTTTTTATTATATTTTTCTATATATAATTGTTTACTCATTTTACTTTGCATGCGTGGTAGTTGTTGCAGCGTGCTTTACATAAATATTGTCTGTTACACTTTCAAGGCTTACGATGAAAGCTTATCAATGCATTTTGTAAATTGTTGTTATTTGTTACAAATATTACTTATTTCTTTTCACCTCCGTAAAATGTGACCTACCGGGTCCCATTGTTAATGCGGCATTTACGTCGATCAATCAACACAGTGAGATCTCGCTGCTTAATGCTCCCCATTGACTTGTTAAACTGACATTAATACCTCTCATTTTGAATGTGCTTAAATATTCAAAAAAAAACTATTTTAATACCATTGTAGGTTGAAAATCTCTTCAACTTGAGTTCCCGTGTGTTAACTCATACTTTTATTTAGGCAAAAAATATCAAGTCAGTCGAAGATACTGGAGTCCTTACAAAGAGAAGAAAAGGTATTGCAACAAAAGACTGATTCACTAGCCGCTCAGTTTCGTGCCGTGGCTGCCTCTTTGCACTCCTCGAGGGCTGCTGTCTTGCAAAACCAGCATAAGCTCCATACGGCTAATCGTAATTTAGTGCGTCTCAGGAAACAACATCAAATATTACTCACTAGGTATATATTCTAATTGCTACGTATGAAACTTGCATTATGCTTAAGCTGTATATTGTTTTTTTCTTTGACTAAATTTTAACTTTCCATATGTCTCTTATCTTATAGGTCCAAAGGTCATGCCAACGTACGCGGCTCATATTTCTCTAATCTTAAATTTACAAAGAGCACTTTACAGCATGATTCGATTCGTAATAAGATTGACATTCTATTTGACAATAATGAAAAATCACAATCAGCGATCACAAGACTGATAGGAAGTGATAAATTAATTCCAAATATTTCTAAAAATGTAGATTTAACAAAAAGTGTAGAGAACAAACTTGCCCTGATCCACACTAGTGATTATGTAGCACCTGTGCAAGATGTCGCCGAATCGAATGACAATAGCATTTCCTGTTTACAAAATGAGCAGAGTCGAAATATACAGTTACCATTTCCTAATATTGTAGTGACAGATAGCGGGTAAGTGTGTACTAAAGCTTATTTTACAGACATAAAATAGCTGACTCACATCGATACTTGTTTAACCCGGTTACTTCATTGATGCCAAAATATTGGCCTACCCTATTTTTGCTAAAATCATTTTAAAATTTTGGCAGAAATCTGCTCCAGAACACTTCAAATCATATTAACTATAAAACAGATTTCTTTTATTTTATCGGTGAAAAGTATAAATATTTACACAAATTGTTCGTTAAATCTTTGCTTGGTGAGCTATTTATAATATAAGTATTATAGTCTTACTGACTCAACAAAAATATATAAATGATTTGATACTTTCTTTTTTGTCATTGGTCAGTTTGGGAAAAACTATACTTATTATTTCAAATTGTGTGTAAATTCATTTTAATCAATAATATCAAAGATTCATTGAGCAGCATTTACTTCATTATCAAGTCTACATTTTTGTTGAGTTAATCTGTGGGCATATGGTACATAAATGGGCATATATACTCAATATTGAAATTATGTGATAGGTTTGTGTATCTATATAACGATTGTCCAGGTAACTAGGCAGACAATTCAAAATTTAAGTTAAATATGCAATCACGGGTAAAATTTTTGGTGTGTATTAATCAGAATATCAAAAATTGCTAATGCCGATAAACTTCTAAAAAAATAAACAAAATGTTGGTATTTTCTGGGTCATAACATGAATATTTTTAATGTTCTATTTCTGCACCGGACCCAAGAACCTAATCTGTAATCGCCTGTTGATAAAACGTGTACATCTCGGACACGGATGAATAATACCTGATTTATGGTGACCCTTTCCGTTATCTCAAAACACATCACTTTGAGCTGTCTGACTAATGAACTGGATGATCGAAGTGAAGATATTATGATGATTTGATCAAAATTGTCTCGGGGTAATAGGGTTAATAATATTCACATAATTTATGATTGGCGTAATGTTACACTGAATTTAACATTTTGTTACCATATAATGCTATTTCTTAACGGTGCAGTAACACTTTTCTTTGAATCCTTAGTTCAGTGCTTCTTAACCTCTTTGTAGCCGTGGCCCACTAAAATTTCTATAATAGTTTTGTGGCCCCTTTTTGCTATAACATCATAATAAATTATATAATATGTACTTATACGTTACATTCAAATATTGAATAATCATATGTGTCAAAAACAGTCAAATGATTCTGTCGCTTATCAAATATATATATTTTTTAGATTTTCGGAGATGCTTTTGAGAACTATCCATAATACATTCTAATATACCCTTATTTTTGAGTGCCTATTCGCATCTGTATAATATTTTTCCTCCTTCAGGATATGGCAATAAAATAACACTTCTATTACAATCCAAAAGTAAAATCAAAATGATTTTTATCAGAAGAATATTTAACTGTTATGATAAATAAACCTAAAATACTTTGAATATAATTTCAATGTTATATAAGCAAATATTCTACATTTTTGCAACCCAGGTAAAAACCTTTCAAGGCCTCCAGTGGTTCATGGCTCCTCTGTTAAGAATCACTGATCAAGTCTTCATTTTTTTCAATTTCATTTATAAATGCGGTAGTTTGTGTGTAATTTTACCTAGTCTATAATGTTTTTGTAGTTTTACACTTGACTAAAACAAGGAGTGGTGGTAGTGGTAGTATGTTATAAATACTTTCAAAACAAGGTCTCTTTCCCTACTCAACCACAAAAGTGGAATTTAATTCTCAACCTAAAGATTTAATTAATTAATATATAATTGTTAATATAATTTGGCAAATTCTTTTCTCATCTTTTTTAAATTAGCAATTTCATTCAATTCAATGTTAAACTGTTTAATAATAGTAAATTTACTTTACTTTCTATTTTCTTTATTAGTTATTTCCCAATCTGAATATTTTATATCATCATTGTATAATTTAACCTTGTGTTCAAATTTAAAACTCTTAACAGTCTTTCAGTGAAACCACCTGAATTGTCCGAAGAAAATGTTTTAACAAATAATGTAAATCAGGAAATTGATGCAGAAGACATGCAAAATATTCCCAAAAGAGAAAATCAAATTGAAACAAGCCATCATAGCAGATGTACAGATAATGAAATACATATTTCATCATCAATCATACAGGAAAGCATTCAAAATAATTGCAAAGAAATCACACCGGAAGAAGAAAATAAAATTGAGGATCCACACAAAATGCAGGAGACAGAAGTAGCTAAAAATTGTGTGGAGAATTTTACGAAGAACATCACAGAGCCTGCATTAACCTCGGAAGACTCTAAATTGTTGATATCCAACAAAAATGGTGATGTGATTGAAGATTATAAATCACCTCTTCAATTTTTAAACAATAGGTGTGTAAATATTCATTATGCAAACAGTAAATTTTTTCAAACAGCAATATGCAGAGTGAAACCCTGATTTAGTCCTTCTTTAGGTCATCAATTTTGCCTGCTTTCATCTTCTATTACCATGCAAAAACAAAAGCTCGTTGCAACTAGTCTTTTTACCGGACTTTCTTTTCACATTGTTATTAAGATTAAATCGCAGATCTCATTCTTTATATCAACTTTTAAGTTGAGAGTTGATGGTACCAGCCCCAGATATTTTGTCAACATTATTTCCTCCTGGTCTTCAACTTCTTAAATTATTTTCACTCGGAGTCCTAACTTTCTTTATAAGAGATAAACTAATTCGTGTTGCAATTCAATCAGTCTGTAGTGTGTTAGCAGATATATCAAGACGGTCCTTGCATTCTCGGTTATTGTACAATCAGGATAGATTGACAACGCTATATAAGGGAACGATGAATGTAGGATTATTTAACACTGTTCTTGTAGGTCTTCGGTCGGGACTATAAATATTAATTGAAAAAAATGATCGCGTACATCTATAGTTGAATATATAATCTGAGAATATATTTATTATTCTTCTTGAGTTTAAATCAATTGCATATTGTATTATGAAACAATAGTTTCATTTAAAATTACCCTTTTTTTCTTACTTACAGTTCAGCACCAGACATACAGGCTATATTCTGTCCATTCGAAGTTGGTGGTAATTGCAAAGATCCGGAATGTAAATACTATCACCCAAAAATTTGAGCATGTCACGCGTGTACTGCTGACACTATTTTTTTACAAAATAAATCTGTGATATATTCTTATGTTTCCGTTATTCAAAATTTTAATGTTAAAGAACATTGCATACTTTATATAAGATATTATATTTGTTGCTGTATTTCAAAAATATTACCATAACTGCTTGTTATTGGATACCAGGGTTGAAAATTTATTATATCTGCATAAATGACAGCTATTTGTCTTTTATCGATGCATCCATATGAAAGGCAATTTTAAAAAAACATGAAAAATTATTAAGTCACCTTATACCTATGTTCAATAATTATTATTAAACTTGAAATATCATCCTTGACTTATCATTTGAGAATAAGATTGATATATTTAAAATGAGTGCGTATTCTACTATTAATTTATAAAATAAGTTATTACTTTGTGTTCCTCATAAGGAAGGGACTTTTCCTATTCACTCAAAAAGACTTTGCCTAATATTGAAACTTTTTTTTAAATTTCATAATGAATAAAATATGTTTTCTGTGCTTTTAGACAGTTAGCTTTCGCCTACTGTTTGAGTCTTCATTCTCCATCTCCAACCCAATGACCAGTGGTAAGTAAGATTATTTTAGTGTATATCATTGAGTGTATGAGTGCACAAATAGTATTGATCTGACTTTTATTACATTGAAGCACTGGCGGCCATTGACATTATTTCTTCCATATTTTTATGTAAATATTTTAAATAATGATACCAATAAAATTATTTATGAAAATGTTTTTTTATTTCACCATCGCTTTTCTGATGATCCCGACATTATATTTAATGTACAGTCTACCGTTCGTAAACTAATTACCCTACTGATGTAAGCGTTAATACAGTTAACGGCAACTCACATATTCTAAATCATGAAATGAATAGAAACTACGCATTACACATACAAATATTAATATTTCTAAAAGCAGTGCAGAAGCTTAATGAGGTTTAAGGGTTGTAAATTATATAATTACGAGTTAATAAAGAATTTAAGATTTCGACTGAAGGTGCTTGGTGGAATTTCAATATTAAATTTGAATCGCTCAAACCATGTACACTCCCACAGATTTTGTCACTAACGACCCAGAACAAACTAAACTTGCAGAAAAAATGTTATTTAAAGGTATAGTACCAAAGGACATAGATCATACTAGGTATTGGCGTAGAATCATTTATTTAGGAAATACAAGTCTTAAAATTAAAAAAACAGCTAGCTGATAGTGTTAGACCACCTTTTTACTGTAAAAACACTTTAGGCAAATTATTAGTTAACAATAAAGATAAAATACATTACTTAAATAAATCTGGAATTTATAGATTACAATGCTCTTGTACAAAATTTTATATCGGCAAAACAGAAAGGACATTAAACATCAGAGTATTAGAACATATGGCAGCCTTTAGACTGAAAAAGGACACGTCTACTTTTGCTAATCACTTAATTTCGGAAGGACACGTGTTCAATCAGGAACAAGGGATAAAAATGTTACACCCAAATACGGACAGTCATAAGCTTTTTTTCCAGGAAATTTTAGAAATCAATAGGGCACAGCTGCATAGCCTTCCGATTTTAAATGAAATATTAAACCTACCGGGATCTCCACTTCTATACCCTATATAAATATAATCATAAAACCTTTGCCGACAAACAAATAAATATAATTCTTAAAACCACTCACTACTCAAATCTTTGGGCATTCCCATGAGCTTATCCTTTTCGCCAGCAATGGCTTTAGACTCAGTGATACATTTATTTATTATATAAACACGAAACATTCATTTACTAAGCGTCAGTTCAAGTTCATCCGTGCACTTGAACGCCTGAAGATGCCGAAAGGCGAAACCCGCGTCGTTAGTGACAAAATCTGTGAGAGTGTACATGGTTTGAGCGATTCAAGTTTAATAAAGCAAACTTTCAATCGAATATATGTCATATTTAATGATGATTCAAATCAACTTTAAGGTGTTCACTGTCGATCCTTGGTGGAAAGCGGGCACGCACAATCTTTTTTTTTTATCCAGCGGGCCACAAAAAAACAAATTATAATGGTTTCGAGTCGCAAGTTAAAATTAAATTTGAAGTACTTTACTCATCTTTTTACGGGGATACGATTCACATCCTTGCAAAAGTTGTAATAGAGCCGGTATTTTTGATTATATTGAAAGGAAATATGCATATATTTAGGTATTTAATATTGAAAATTCACATACACAGTATTTTTACATAATTTCAGTGCTGTCAGCCTTGTCGGTCATGGCGACTTGGTTGTACCTAAATTATAAGGCCTTCAAGGGATTTACCGCGTCTTTTGGAAAAAGGATTGAATTAAATAGACAAAAGCTTTTATTTTCAATTGCATTTAATTTTTTACTACCTTTTTTGTTACCAACCCCGTGCCCGCGGTCGCCATAGCGCCTGCCGACTGATTCCGATGCGCCCGCCAAGTAATTTATCAAATCGTTAAATTTCTAAGATTTTGGATTTCAAATTCCTCGGTGAGCTAAAAAAAAAACCAGTTTCGGAGATATTTTGGGGGAAAAGTATAGGGATTTGGGGATTTCAAATTCATCTGTGCTCGCCACCCTACCAATATTTTAGATTGCGCTCTAGGGTCCAAAAAGGTTGGTAGCCCCTGTACTGGACGGTGGCGGTTCTACATACTGGGCTAGGTGGGCTTAGCCCGACCTGCATTTTTCACCCAAAATGTGTAAAAAAAAAAACTTAAGATGGCTGAATAAAAATGAGCAATTCGACTGCTTAACAAAATAAATACATTTCTAAACGTAACTAGCTTTTTGCAAATATATACAATATCTTTGTTTTAGATTTTCCTCTGTCAATATAAGGCCAATGCTATGGCTACCTACAATAATACTCTCGATTGTGTTTTGTATTACAATTTAAACCCGAGCTGGCATAAAAAAAACAATAGCCCTATACATACTTCATACAGAACAGGCAACGTGACGTCAGTCTGGCGATATACCAACGTATTAATAATAATGATAAAGGCTCGGATTATTTTGAAGTTAGTCCGAGGTAAAACAAATGCATTTTTTCAACACTCTTTTTAATCTGGGGCGCAATCATGCACGATTAGAAGACGTGTGTTCTTATTCCCATTGGCCATACGGAAACGTCATCTAATCGTAAACGATTGCACCTCAGCCTCAGACGGGCTAAGTCAAACTTAGCCCATACATGAAAAAGTAATGAAATAATAATTTACAGGCAACATTACGCAATCACTCGCACCAATCTCTGTTCGTTAAAAAATAAACGACAGAGTTCGTTGTATTGTATGGATTTAAAATTGAAACAAAACAGTACCGTCCGGCTTTTACTATTCTATTATTTCATACTTACATTAGCTTTGATTTTATAATATAACTAGCCGGTACCCGGCAAGCGTTGCAATGCCACTCGAAGAAAGAAAGTGTTTGCGTTTTAATTGTGTTTATTGAAGTGCATGCTTTCTCTTTCTGTCTATTTAACGTTTGCTGCCGATTGTCTATGATACAACACACGCGTCACCTACTGTAATTTAATTGTACTATAACCTTCGCGCAAGCGCAAATTTACTGTATGGCAGATATACAAACATTGATTTTTATATATAAGACCTATAACCTTCCTGGAAATGCAAGCAAAAAGTTTGTCAAAGTTTTATTGCAATCGGATGAGCGGTGTGGCAACGCATAAAGTATGAACAAACAAACATTCATTTCCATAACTTTCCACGATTTGTTCCATTCTCTGATCATGATTGTGTGACTTTGATTTCATACGTTCAGTCTTTTTTCGTATTCGAAATTATTGTTCTATGATTACCGTTTCTAAAAAGATTTGCCTCACTAAAAAACTGCCTAAAACAAATATAAATAGTAAAAATAATGTTATTGTGTTCTTAATGTTAATAATCTGTAGTATATGCGAACCTTAAAAATATGAATTCCAGAATATAAGATATATATTTATATTCATCTACACTTATATGACTTGACACACCTAATACACCAAAAAGACTCTCAAACCTAAAACGTATAATCAATGCTTGCATAACCATCAAAATACTTTTATCATTTACATATAATAGTTGACAAAACATAAAAAAGAAATTGTACATTATATAAACACGAAACATTCATTTACTAAGCGTCAGTTCAAGTTCATCCGTGCACTTGAACGCCTGAAGACGCCGAAAGGCGAAACCCGGGTCGTTAGTGACGAAATTTGTGAGAATGTACATAATTTGAACGATTCAAATTTAATATTGAAATTCCACCAAGCACTTTCAGTCGAAATCTTAAATTGTACAATATTTGTTGAACATCATGAAAATAATCACTTTAAACTCTCTTTGTTCATAATTTCGCATTCGAGATTATATAAGAACATTTAATAAGAGAAAAACCGTTTAATATAAATATAGAATGCTTTTCCATCAAGTATTGACAGCGGACACAGGAATTATGTACGTAGCAGTTTACGCATAATATCTTTAAAAATAATCATAAAATAATGACTTACTAACGTTATGTAAAATACATAATTCACAATGTACTTTTGCTGTCAAATGTCACGAAATATTTTTTTGACGTTCTATATATAAATAGTATAGTATTAATTGAAGTGAAAAGAGTACAATCACCAAGGGCGTATATTCAGGGTGTGCAAGGCGTGCGCCGCTCGCCCGTAGAGACTATTTCATAAAGCGATATATTTAAAATGCATTTGCAAGCGGCAGTGAATCGTTTATGAAATCGCTCAAGGCGTTCAATACGATTGCCGCTCGACTAGTGATCCCATACAGTAGCATACAGTTGACCCGTCTGCGCAGGCGTCGCGTCAAACTCATGTTTTTGTTTGAAATTTCAAGGACCCAGGACGATCTCTTTCATTCTAGCTCACACGTGTTGTATTGGTTGCAAACTCATAGCGTTGTTAGGCGCGCACTAACTCCCAATAAGAAACTATCGAAGTACACAAGGCCAGACTGTGTATTCTAAATTTAATTTATGTAAAACAAAAGGATGCTCGTTGAATAAAAACAGAAAGGCACGTTTTACGATAGTGGAATAGAACAATTCATGTCGCAAAAGCGAAGAATTAAACACAAGAAGAATTGTACAAATAAATAAATAAAAAATTCATGTTAAAAAAATCGTCTTTTTTGAAAAAAATATGTCATTTATACTTTACAGCACACCCTACATCAACATCCACCGTACGCCACTGACAATCACACATGTAGATCATACGATTTGACAAATCTGAAATCGAAACAATCGAACATCAAATTTGAATTGTCAAATCAAAACAAAATGGCCGTCGTTCAAACGAAATTCAAATTCGAATGGAATACTCGGGAGTTTGACCGGTAAAAAACATTGAAATCTACGAATATTTTAGTTTTTCGACACTGTTTGTTAATTTTAATACGCCTATGTACTTCCCGGAAAAGCAAGCTAAAACTTTGTCGAAGTTTTATCGCAATCGGACCTGTGGCTTTCGAATCCATAGACGCCATAGATTCAACATACATACAAAAATTCATTTATATATATATATATACAGGGCTTTTTTTACCCTGTAACGCGGCGGAACGGCGTTCCGGCACCTTTTTTCTCGAAATTGTAATAAATGTTCGTAAAATTTTATTTTTTCTATTTTAAAACTTTCGTCTCTTTTCTTGGCATTGGCGGATCCAAGGGGGGGGGGGGGGCATGGGGGCCATGGCCCCCCCTGAGGAGATGTTGTTTCTTCATTTTTCTACTTTATTAAAACTTTATTGTGAAATGGGATCTTTAATTGTTTAGTTTACGATGTTTTATAGAATACATACTTAATTATGTATTGACTACTTTTATATAGATAAATTATTTTTAAATCATCTATTTTTTAATTTATTATCTTTTTATGATGTTTATTTTCAAATTGAATGGCCCCCTCCTTGGACAATTTCTGGATCCGCCAATGTTTCTTGGAAGCCATTGACTGTTAATCCCTTTTGAATAGATAGGATCCATTAATTAATGCCATGTAAAACATTATCATACTTTCTTGGAAAAGGCTTGTTGTACATTATATTTTTTGTTCTGTTCTGTTCCCTTATCTCAAACCCAATCTGAGCGGACGTGACATGAACAAAAACGAGAAGTCTTTAATATCGCCAATTTCTTGGAACTAAATATCTATACAACCGAATCGATTGAAAATATGGCTAATAGTAGAATACTCGAAATTTAATTTGCCGAAAAAATTTATGATGAGCATTTTTTTTTCCTATGTTTGCCTATGCTTCATCTGCCTGTGTCCAACTTTATAGTCATTCATTACTGATCCGTGAATCTATCGACACCGTTTGGTGAAATGTTAAAAGTGCGCATTTTGTAAAATTTAAAGAATCATAACGAGCAACGTTGAAAATTTTGAAAAGTTTTGAAAATTAATTCAGAATCCGAAAAGAAGAAGATAGAAAATATTTTATTAAAATCATTATCTCGCGAAAAAGTAATAACAGCATAAATTTTCCAACTGCATATAAAATAGCAAAGGAAAATCAATCTTTTAATACTTTTGAAAGTGAAATAAATCTCCAAGAGTTAAATGGAATCGAAATGGGTCATATTCTTCATTCCACAAATGCATGTATTAACATTATAAATCAAGTCATGAAACAAGAAAGAAAGTATTTAACGATATTGTCGAAACAAAGAATAAAATTTCATTGATAATTGAATCAACTACAATAAGCCAAAAATCTACCCTCATTGTTTATGTTCGATGTTATGTCCATAATGTTGGAATGAATTCACCAATCTATTTATTTTTGGATTTGATAGAACTTAATGCGTAAAAGGAATATTTAAAGCTTTACTCCAATGTCTACATTTTTATGGGATGACGGAAGATTTTTTAAAAAAGTATTTGATTTCAGTAACATGCGACGGCGCTGCTGTAATGCTAGGACGTAAAAATGGAGTGAAACAATTGTTGATTGAAAAATTTCCCTCAATAATAGTATGGCATTGTGCTAATCATATATTAGAATTATCAGTAAGTGATGTTCTGAAGGAAATATCTGCAATTAATAGATTCAAATCATTTATTGATAAACTTTATGTTTTATACCATGCGTCACCGAAAAATAATCGAGAATTCAATTTATGTGCAGAATCACTAGGCGTTGAAATACTGAAAATTGGAAGAGTTTTGAGTACCCGGCTGTATGTCAAAATTATGAATCTCTTGTGCGTCATTTTGAAGACGCGATTAACGATCCAACAAGAGACAAAAATGATTAGTATACATACGAAGGCCTTAGGAGAATTTTAACATCTCGTACATTCTTATTGGATCTTGGATTGATGAGTGATGCTCTCCAGGAATTCTCAGAATTACGTTTAGATTAACAAGATCGCAATGTTACACTTTATATTGCAATTTAAAAAAATAAATGCCCTGGTTCAAATTTTTGAAGAAAGAAAACATAGTTTTGGACCGTATTACAAATGTGTTGCAACTGCTGTAGGCGATCTGCGTTTTCGTGGAGTTACACTTCACAATAAGGTTTCGAAAAATAATAATCCTATTGACCTGAAATTATTTTTTTCCACGTTGGAAGAGTCAACAAAAAAGAAGATGCTAAATAAAGGAGATGTGGAATTTGCACTCTCAGCTCGAGTACTCGATAAAAAATATTGGCCTGAAAATATTGATAATCAGTTGACATTTGGAGAAATAGAAATTAGAAATATGTCAATCAGATTACAATTGGACGAACGAGAAATGATCCGTGGATTTCGCCAATATATTCTCGAAAAGAAATATCCGGAAAAACTTCTTCGTTTAATTTATGCACTGAATTCTATTCCCATTTCATCAAGTGAATGTGATCGCGGGTTTTCACAAATGAATTTAATTATCAGCCCAATGAGAGCTTCGTTGATAACAGTTTCGTCACTTTTGTTTATTAAACTCGTCGGACCACCTTTGATACTTTTTGATCCTTCAAAATACGTTGATCAATGGTTACTAAGAGGAAGACATTCGGCAACAGACACAAACACAAAAAAAAATATAGGGATCATTTACCTGACGAAAATTGGGAAAAACTGTGGAAATCATTGTAATTGGAATGTAATTTTGGATAGCGTTTTTAATAAATTACATATTTTTTTATGTTATGTTACATAATGTATATAATGTTCTTTGTTTCATTTTCATTTGAAATTTCCCAAACAAATATAAAAATTTGTATATTTTGTTTTATTTTCTATGTATTATATGAAAAGCCGCCTTTAATTCTAACAAAATAATATTCGAATATATAATAAATAATATACCTTCTTAGAAAATGCTCGAAAAAAGTGCGTTCCGGCACCTTTTTTTTCAAAAAAAAAGCACTGTATATATAAGATATATATATATAAGATAAGATAAGATAAGATATAAGATAAGATAATTTATGCTTCGCAGTAGTGTCGTAGTATTTGTTAATTTGCTTATAGATTAATGTGGATTAATGATTAATGTGTGATTAATGCTTATAGATAAAGGTGAAGTGGAAACGTGCCCAATTTCGTAGATAGTATACGTTGTTAAACTTTTCTTTAACCCACCCTAGATTTTTGGTCACGAATCGCCACTGGTACTACATATTATTATAGGATTATAGAATATTATAGATATAAGTGATATAATACTAATAATCTATGAGACTAGTGTACAAAATTGTCTATTGAAATTGGTACATGACATACACTCTGATACACTCAGAGACAATACTACATACACTTTTGACGTGTCAGATCAACTGAATAAAATTTCGAATTTGCAAAGGCCGGCAAATTTAAGGTCTATGAAATAGCTGAGTTAATTAGTTAAAGCATTGAGGTAAGTTTCCCGATTTTTATGAAAATATTTCTGATTATTATGAAATTACCTATTATAACCTAGTAATAATCACGCTCCTTTACTTCTCATCTTCAACAGAATACACCCAATTCTCTTTTAATACGGGGATACATTTCATGTTAAAAAGATGGAGTGAATATTGAAAGATAGATTTCATTACATTTGATAATGTTACGTTAAAACCGTGCCAAAAGGGGATTAGGTGTAGATGCTAAAAGTTATCATGTCTGCATATAATAGTTACAATTTAAAAATTATTATTATAATTAAATTATTTAGTAAATTTGCAATACACATGCTACTCTTTTTCTCCGTGAAAATGAGTGATATGCTGCTTATAACAATGTAGTACTGTAGGAAATTTACTTACGGATAGGAAAATACGACATTATCTTACATGGGAGTCAGCGAAATCAATAACTCACGTGGAATACGAATATAATATCAGTATGAAAGTCATGAAACTTCTTAGAAAAAAAATATTGCAGAAAAAGAGTAGCGTGTTTTAAAACATATTCATCGTAAATTTATGTTTCTTATTTTAAACAATTAATTTCTAAAAATGTAAATATTTTTTTAGTTTATTATGGCTAAACGTTGCCAACCAGATTGGGTACGCCCAAGTCAATCAGAGAGACCTACTCTCAAACTATTCAACAGTCTGACAAGGAAAAAGGAAATATTCGTCCCACTGAATGGAAACAATGTAACGTGGTACAGTTGTGGACCAACAGTATACGATGCTTCTCACATGGGACATGCAAGGTATGAATACATGGCTGTCTTCCAATAACGAAGATTACTTTCACAAGATTAACAGCAGTCTTCTCGAGTGCCTCGTGTGTGGAGCATTCATTGAAACTCATTGAAAAATTGTACCGCAGCTGAACTAGTTGTAAATTTTTAAATGATACCTGGAAATAAAATATGATTTCGTCCATGTAAGACGTACAGTAATTGATAGTAATTTTTCAGAGTGTTAGTAAAAATTATAGATGCCCTAGAAAAGTTTTATAAATAACTCAAGAGGTTTTATTCATTTTATAAAAGGCAAATGAAAAAAAAGATTTGTTATTCAGGTTGTTAATTTTAAATTTTAAAGTGTCACATTCCAATTTCAATTCTTATATTATTTTTTTTGACAGTGACAAATTATGAATGATACTTTTTCTGGCATCGTGTGACTGGTTGATTGATAACTATGAAATGAACACTTAAAAGCTAAATTGGGGCATCACTCCATATCTTGAATTATTTATTACTTGACATGTTTTACCAATTTTTAATTACATTTGACTTTTACAAGTTTTTTTCCTTTGTTTTCAGGTCATACATATCATTTGATATTCTCCGCAGAGTTCTATCCGATTATTTTGGCTACAATGTGTTCTATGTTATGAACATAACTGATATTGATGATAAAATAATCAGGAGAGCTAGACAGAATCATCTATATGACAAATATGTTAAGGAAGTGAAGTCTTTAGAAGTTATCCTTAGTGACGCAATCACAGTAATGGCATTGTTCGAGGAGAATGCAAAAGGGACTACTGACCCTGATAAAAAAAACATGATTACCAAAATGCTGAATAAGTATGAGTTATAATTATTGTAATATAAACTATATATGTATATTTAACTGGATGGCTGCCACAGACGATATATCTCGTCAAATTTTTCGTGCTCAACATAGACGAGTTATATCGTCAATAATTAATTAAATTAATAATTGCAAATTATAGCCGGTGTGCTAGGAACAGAAATACTTTTTTCTATGGCAGCCAAAAGGTTAACACAATAGAAATTGAGATACACCAGGAGTTTGAGAACCATAAAATATTAGGAGTATGTAGTTTAATATAAATTTGATATCTTTTTTATTCCACTTATTGAGATACTAAATGTGACACGTGTTTCGCCTCTTTGAGTAGCATCATCAGATTTAACATCACAAGGTTTATGAATAAACAAACAATTGATTCCAATTTTTAAGCTATAAATTATAAAATTAAAGTCGGGGTTTTGTCCATTTCTACTGTACGCAGGGAGGAGGTAAGATACAAACAACGATTCAATGAAGAAGCGAAACACGTGTCATATTTTGTAACAGAACAAGTAGAATAACAATGTTACCAAATTTAATTTTGAATTAAAAGTTACTTTCAAAAAGTTACCGCCGAATCCATCGAAGGTGAGGAGTTTATCTCAACTCTTATCAAAATTCCATTAGAAGCGGACATGGTTTTAAAAAATAATGAGAACAAGAAATGTTAACCTTTTTTCTCTATTGGTCAATGAGTATCTATCCCATGTTGGTATTTTTCAATAATCCTTGTTAGATAAATTATGAGTAATCAAATCCAAGGTACATCAATTTGAAAATATTATGTTTTAGTGCTACCATTGCTGTAGAAGATTTGAAAGAAGCCGTCAAATCTAATGATGAATCTAAAATTGATGCGGCTAAAGTGGTCTTTTTGGAAGCCGCAAGAGACCCTATCTCCCAATGGTTAGATAAGGAACATGGCGACACCGTTAAAGATAACAATATTTTTGCAAGTCTGCCTAGGTATTGGGAAAAGGAGTTTCAAAAAGACATGAAGGCATTGAATGTAAACTAATTTTGTTTTACTTTTCTTATTCTCTGCATATTTTAAATTCTTCGAGTCTTTTCCTCGTTATGATATATTGTAGAACAATGTATAAGAATCATATTTAATTTGTATGGAATACCGTTATCATATGAGCAATGAAATTGGTTTTAATATTAACCCCTTACCTTAGTACTACTGCAATTTGATAGGTGCTGTCGTAAAATACCATACAATATTATACCGTTTTTTGGAGTTTTACTAAAATTTTACTTAAATTTTTATTTTTTCTAGGTATTGCCGCCTGATGTTTTAACAAGAGTTAGTGAATATGTTACAGAAATAATAAATTTCATACTACAGATTATTTCCAATGGATTGGCATATGAAGCAAACGGCTCTGTGTATTTTAACGTTGGTGAATTTGATAAAAGAGATACACATCACTACGCTAAACTTGTTCCTGAAGCTTATGGAGATACAAACTCATTATTAGAAGGAGAAGGTACAGTCGTAGATGAAATACTTGACATTAATCATTTTTTTTAAACAATTCACATATATCACTCACAAAAGCATTCAAACTATCCACTATTTAAAGAAACGTAACTAGATTTTTGGCATTTTTGAGTTACATATGGCACTGGATATAAAATACATACATACTTAAAGTGACAAAGAAACACATTAAATAATTTATAAAAAACATTTCCAAAATTGTTAAATAAATCAGGAAGTCAAAACATCACCCTTTAAGATAATGAAAACATTGTTTGAATAATTTGCACCTGTTTAAAAATAAGTAACAGATCTCCGGGGAAATCTGATTTTTTGCTCTCCTGAAAAGTAGAGAAAGATGAGATATGTTTCTTTGACCCTAAGAAGCCTTATTATTTCTGGTACATATATCAGATAGTTTAAAATAAAAAGAAACATTCTATCAGTGGCGGTTCTACATACTGGGCTAGGTGGGCTTAGCCCAACCTGCATTTTTCACCCAAAGTGTGTAGAAAAAAAAACTTTGGATGTCTGAATAAAAATGAACAGCAATTCGGCCGCTGAACAAAATAAATACATTTCTAAACGTAACCAACCTTTCCCAAATTTATACAATATCTTTGTTTTGATATTCCTCTGTCAATATAAAATAATGCTTTGTCTACCTACAATTATACTCTCGATTGTGTTTTGTATTACAATTTTAAACCGAGCCAGCATAAAAAAAGCAATGGCCCTATATATACTTCATACAGAATAGGCGACGTGACGTCAGTCTGGCGATACCTACATATTATTAATAATAATAAAGGCTCGGATTATTTTGAAATAAGTCCGAGCTAAGACAAATGCTTTTTTTGTAACACTCTGTTTACACTTGAGTGCAATAAGCACGATTAGAAAACATATGTATTTTATAGCCATTGGCCATATGGAAACGTCATATAATCGTACACGACTGCGACTCAGTATACAGCCTGCAGTCATTACGTCACACGGGATAATTCAAACTAGCCCATTCATAAAAAAATCACTCGTACCAATCTCTGTTCGTTAAAAAATAAACGTCAGAGTTCATTGTATTTAGAGACAAGTTGTATTGTATGAAATAAAACAAGGTAGTTCACTTTGAAGGAGACGAATTTGATGTTCAGTTTTTACTATTCTATTATTTCATACTTACATTAGCTTTGATTTTATTATATAATAATGTATGCTTTGCAGTAGTGTCGTAGTATTTATTAATTTGCTTGTTGATTAATGTATAATGTGAAGTGGAAACATGCATAGTTTCGTAAATAATATACAACGCTAAACTTTTCAAAATACATCTAGCCCACCCAAGATTTTAGGCCATGAACCGCCACTGCATTCTGCATTCACATATAATGCACTGCTACTTACTTTTAGTTCATACTTATTTTCATCATATTCTCAATTCTAATTTATTTTTATTCATATATTTTTATAAAATATGTACTTTTTTAAATATTAAATCTATATTTCTTTATTTCAATAATGACAGGCGATCTAACTGAAGAAACTGGTGAAAAACAATCTCCAAATGACTTTGCCTTATGGAAACGTTCGAAAAGTGGTGAACCATCCTGGGAGTCTCCGTGGGGTCTCGGTCGACCCGGTTGGCATATTGAGTGTTCCGCCATGGCCTCTGAAGTCTGCGGAAAGTCATTGGATATTCACACTGGCGGCGTTGATCTTAAATTCCCTCATCACGACAATGAGCTAGCTCAGAGTGAGGTACAAATTGTTTTGTTGTAAATAAGTTTGTGCTTACGAGGAATATTTATATTGTTGTTTTTTTTTTATCAACAACCCGAAATGCTATTTAATCAAAATTTAAACAAAAAATAGAAGTGGTAAAAATGTACGATTCTAATCATGAAAATTATCTGTAATTAAAATCATATAATCTGTACTTACTAATTATGACTCGATTTGCCACATTATATTTATTATTTTGCACTCATATTTACATAGTGCACCGGATTATACGATGGAATTTTCTAGCCTTTTTGAGGTTCCCAATATTTTATAATACATTTTCCGATAGAATTATAAAAATATAACATTTCAAATGATCAATCCTGTAATGGTTAAATACTTTGTGCATCAATTTCAGAAAATTTTAGTTTAGTAAAAAATAAATAAATAAATGTATCTGGAGAATCAATAGTCTCTACTGAGACATAACTGATATACTATTACAAAATCTTGTTAGAATCCATTGATATTTTTAATTTATTTCTGTTTCTAGGCGTATTTCGACTGCCCTAACTGGGTGTCGTACTTCCTTCATACCGGCCATCTCACGATCGCCGGCTGCAAAATGTCAAAATCTCTTAAGAACTTCATTACAATTCAGGATGCATTGCAAAAAAATTCTTCAACACAGTTGCGATTTGCATTTCTGCTTCACTCGTGGAAAGACACTTTGGATTATTCTCCTAACACCATGGAAATGGCTGTGCAGTATGAGAAGATGCTTAATGTGAGTTCTTTCATTTACATTATCAACGTCAGTGATGAACCACAACAAATACCGCTTTTGAGACAAGATAGGATGAAAATATTGTCGCTGACTCTCTCTCACCTGCTCTGCTTAAAAAGTTAAAGTATTGATTAAAATAGTAATATAGAAACATGTCATATTTGGTACATTTTGTATTTGGAAAAAAAAACAACTCAACTCTCATGGTCACTAACCATGTTGCAATTTATTTGCGTATTGTCATTACTACCAATATTCTAATTGGGAATTAGGAAGAATAGATAACAAAAAATACACATATACATGAAAGGTGTATCAAACTGTAATCAAATTTTTAATCTTTAATTTTGGTGAAATGAACAACTGAACTGACCATATTTAACCTATTAGCGGCCATTACACACATGCGATCTCATGCATGATTAGGTGGTGTGTATGCTTTGAAATGAAAGAGTGTAACGAAAGTGACACTGAGTCCGTAGTTGAGTAGTCAATGCCATTTACTTTGGCTACAGACTCCCATTGCGGGCAGTTTCATAAATTAATTTATGAATAAAAACTATCAGTCAGAGAAAAAGGTATTGACACCTTCCCCATATTTCATGTGCTAAGTGATTTTGTCAATTTAATTTTCAGGAATTTTTCCTCAGCATTAAAGATGCGATAAGGTGTGGTACGGGAGCAGGCCAAGGAGGCTATTGGTTCAGTGCTGAATCTCTGCTCTACACTAAACTTATGGCAACACAGGATTCAGTGCATAGTGCTCTGTGTGGTAAGCATTAGTTTTGATATTGGTTATTGTAAAATGAAATGGACAACATATAGCATTACGACCATCGCTTAGGGGTAATGAATTTAAATGAAAACATTGCACTGTGCCTGCGCTAGACATTTGGCCGGCCCAGGCAAAATTGTATTTTTCCACCCTAGTTATAACATGCTGGGTGCATGGTTGAGTGGTCAAACTTTCTGCTACAAAAGTCACAGGTTCAAATCCGAGCACAGACACTTTTCAACCAGAAGCTGTTCAAACACTGTTTGATGTAATTATCGATGAAAAATGTTTGGAAATGAGTTGAAACTATTTTTAAATCATAATCAATGGTTTGTTCAAGACCTTCTAGGGATCATAATTTTATCTACTTAACAAATCTACTATTTCGAAGAATAGCTTTTGTTCAGTAGTGTTCCAACTAGAATCGGTTGTGATCTGTGTTCCCTCTTAAGCTGTGCGCATCACAACAGAGCGCACAAAAAAATGCTTTTATTTTTTCCTGTCCATTACTTTCCAACTGAAATTATGCTAATTCTGTTATTCTACATATGTTGCACATTAAATATAATCGAAATTATATAGTCGCGCACAAATTTTTTCATTTCCTTTCAAAGATGCACAGCCAATGTATTTTGCGCACATAACCTTCAGAAAATTAGCGGGAATATTGGTTGTGATTCTGTTACTCAGCATCCCTTTTTTGTTGTCTTATATTTGAATAAAATTTTACTTACATGACTTTTTTACGTGAAGATACTGTTTCTTAGCCCCTCGCATATTTATATATTTAACTTCCAGATAATGTGGACACACGCGCTACCCTTGATGTGATTAGAGAATTGGTTACAGCTACAAACATATATTTAAATAGCAAAAACGGAGCTCCGAATACACCAGATGCACCGAGTGCTACATTGCTTGAAAGAGTCGGTACATATGTCACTGAACTTCTCCACATATTTGGTGCTATTCAAGGACCTCGAGGTGGAATTGGATTTCCAATCAGCCAAAACGAAACTGGAAACGTATGTCAATAATTTATTTGGATTATACTTTCCTTGAAATTACGTTCGAATAATGGTTGAAATAATTAAAAATATTTATTTAAAATCAAGGCTGGTTTCGCTCACTCATAAGCATTTCATTTAATAATGCATGTGACAAGCGAAACCAGCCCTGTAGTGCTTATTTTAAACAGCCTGAAATACTCAGCTATGCATGCAGGAATTGCGCTACTGATGTTTATAAAATGTGGAATTAGTACAAAAGAGTGCTTAACAAATTGATCGCCAAGCAAGTTTTTATGTAAAATGATTCTTTGGTTTTAAGTATTAATTATTTGATAAAAATGTATTGATTATTTTTATTTTGATGCATTTTTACACGATTATTATTATTTTTCCGATCACCTCGTATAAAAAAATCACAGTACACGCTTGTGCTGTATAACGAATAACAACTCGAAGTTAGGTCTTCCTTGCCGGTCACCGGTGACTCTCATGGCGATCAAAGTGTTAAGGTATTGGCATCATGTTTTTACAATTTTTTACATTTTCAGTTTGAAGAAATTGTGATGCCCTATTTGGAAGTTATCGCTTCATTCAGACAATCTGTAAGAGACGTTGCCAGAAATTTGAAGGCTACCGAAATACTTACATTATGTGACACTCTGAGAGATGATACTTTACCTAATCTCGGTGTCAGATTGGAGGACAAAGAAGGTAAATTGCAAATTTTTTTGATTCAATAATCTGGTAATAACTAATTTGGTGTTGTATATGAAAATAATTTACATGTTATTAATCGGTACTTTTTTTTAGATCGCAGTGCTGTTAAACTAGTGTGTCGAGAGCAATTACTTAAAGAGAAGGAAGAGAAAAAAAGATTTGAACTAGAAAAACAAACAGAAAAAGAGAAAAAGAAACAAGAACAGCTAGCTCTGCAGCAGGAGAAAGATCAACAAAAAAAAATACCGCCGACTGAAATGTTTAAAAAAGAGACTGATAAATATTCGAAATTCGATGATAAGGTGCAAACATAGTTTCTTTTATTAAGATGTTCATAATATATACAGATTTATAGCTTCAGAACATAGCGATAATGAATGGTTCCTTTAGGGACCGCTGGACAGCGAACAAGGAAAATCAAATTAAAGACCCAGCAGTCCCTATGTGGACTGCTGGGTCTTTAAAGTTTAATCGACCTACCAAAGTGTTGCTAGCTCAATCTTCTGTATATTTTTTCGTACAGCATTTGCTGTTTGTGAGCTAACTCATACATTTTAACTTGTGGGCACAACATTAAATTTCCACAAAGTTTCCTTGCGAATTTTGTTGAAAATTGTATTTACAACAATATTGTTTGAAAACAAGCTCATTTTATGATATTAATGTTTATTAATTTTTACAGGGTCTTCCAACACATGACCAATTAGGACAAGAGTTAAGTAAAGGACTGGTAAAGAAATTGCAAAAGCTGCAACTAGCACAAGAAAAGAAATACAAAGACTATTTGAGTACTGTCGATTCATAACAATGATGTCAGTATTTAAAAAACTTTTATCGACAGATATGAATTTAATTGCTTCTTTTGAATCATTGCCATATTTATAAAAATAATTCAAAATGCCAACATTTTTTACTTCTCAGCATTTCCGGTCTAATTATTAAAATACTTTTTGACCATATGATGTTGGTTTTTTGTTTACATGACACATTTTAAGAAGTAATTAAATTTTAACATTAACCTAAACTAATTTGCTATTTTTATATTGAATGTATGTTTTGAATTGGATTTTGTTTTTCTTTGATTAAAAATGAAGGTAACCTAAACAAATTTGGTCAAAGTCAGTATTTGGACTAGTCAAAATTATAATTTTTTACTAATGTTTTCAGCACCCCTTTTTACTACTTCTGTTATTATATATTTTACCATGCAATAAATTTCTGCCAAACAATATTTTGTTTGTTATAATTTATTTATATCCCGTACAGTAGACTAAGCTAGCAACAATGAATCTTTCTTTATCCAAATATTAATGAAAAAAAAGATGAAGTAATAGAAAATAATTATATTATTATTTAGATATTTTTTAAGCGATTGAATAATCAAAACAAAAAGGTCTTGGAGGATTAAAATAAAAAGTCAGAAAATTAAGGATAAATTATCAATGTTTTCCAATAGTGGGTATAAACTACTTGTTTTATTGAAGGGTGAGTGAAACGGTCTAGAGCAGGCGTGGGGAACCTGCGGCCTTTTGGCTACTCTGGTGCTGCCTTCTGGCCAATTCTGTAATTCTGTAAATTTTTGTAAATTCGTAAATTCCTGACATGTTCTGACCGTAAATTCCTGCTTACGGCCAAATATTCCCTAGTCAATGTTTACTGCGGCCTTATGTCGAATCAGAAAAACTAATGCGGCCTTTAGAGAAGAAACGGTTCCCCACCCCTGGTCTAGAGCGACATAACATATTAATAAGGAAAACTGTTAAGTGACTTTTTTGCAAACATTCGTGTGATTGATAAAATCGAGATGAATAAAAAGTCAAAAACTTCCCAGTTGATAAAGGTATTCCTTACTATTTTATCCTACAGTTTTCTGAATACAATGCACACGGAGCCATTGGCATGCTTAAACAGCGACCTCTTATTTTCTCACAATAAATTTATTCATTTCAATCATAACTGTATTGTACAAAATGAAATATGTTGATATTAACACTCACATTTTATTTTATTTTTAGCTTTTATAAGACATTTATAGATAAACAAACTGTCAAATAAAGAATTGTTAGATGTCAAAAAAAGGAGTGATATATTAATCGGTTCCATGAAAGAACAGAACATGAAAAAACAGAACATGAAAAAACAGAACGTGAAAAAACAGAACAAGAAAAAATAGAACATGATAAAACAGAACTATGACAAAACAGAATAGGGAACTTGCATAAACAGAACATGAAAAAACAGAACACGTAAAAACAGAACATGTCAAAACAGAACATAGATAAATGAGAACAAATATTAAATAGTAGTAAGAATTTTGGTGAATTGTTGTTTATTTATTGCTTATGGTCAAGCTACATTGACAGTTGGCTCGTTTGTTTTGGATTTACTTGTATTTGATATCCTTATTTGTATAGTGGAACCTCGATTCTACGTTTTTCAAGGGACCGTAATAAATGAACGAATAATGCGGGAAACCGATATTGCGAGAAATTATCAAATAATACCAAAAAAATGTTTAATTTTCAAAAAACTTCTTTATTTATATAACTAAATGCGACGTAAAACTATTTGAACCAAAAAAATAAAAATTCTACAAAAACGATCAATCGGGATAATAATTAAAGTCCGCTTTAATTTATCAGTCAACTGCTACTTTTATAATCTTCAAATATCTATTAATTTCAGTCTGAAAGTATTATTGTTATGGATAATTGTGTGTTAAAGCTAGTCATAGATTATTACGGCGAAAAATTTCACAAATTAACCTTAAAAAACACCACGGTTTAAAATATTTGTTTGAGGGCTTGATAATCGCGTTTAAATCACCCATTTATATGAAGAACACTGAAAAATTATGCGAAATATGAAATATTTTTCCGTGACACCGTTTTTTGTGATTTTAACGCGATTATCAAGCCTTCACAAAAATTATAAAATCATTTTTGGATCTAATACGATATAGAGATTAATAATTAATTGTAAAACATATCAATACTAGAGTTTTCTAAAGATACCAACTGTCAGACGTTATGTTATCTATTGTCAGACGTGCAATGCCATAGAGTTCGCAAACTTGTTCTGAATTATCAATTTGTTCTGTTTTTTCATTGTTCTGTTTTGTCACGTTCTCTTATTGCATGTTCTGTTTTATCGCGTTCTGTTTTATCATGCTCTGTTTTAGGATGTTCTGTTTTTTCATGTTCTGTTATTTCATGTTCTGTTTCATCCGGTTACCATATTAATCTATTACTTACCGTTAGTGCTGACTATATTTCAAAAAAATAAATAGTGCGTTTTGGTTGAGATGCAATTATTTATCTAAAAATAATAAGACATCCCTGCTTAAGCACGCCACTGGCTTCCTGTTAATTTTAGGAATGTGTTGCTCAGCTGGAATGTTTTTAAAATCCTATTAACACTAAGACCTGCTGACGCCTTTTGGTGTACGAAGCATACTCCATTTTCATCATATCTGGAAATTTCACGTATATACACTTATAGATTAAAAAGGTATGTATCTGTAAAAAAGGTATGCCGTCCCGTGCGAATCAGAATGAGAAGACAAAAGAATGATCATTATATCTGTATAGATTTAAGATACAGACTAGGGATTCCAACTATTCGTCATTTTCAACTATCCGGATATCGAATAGTAAAATTGAAACTATCCGGATATATCCGGATATCCGGATAGTTTCAGTAAGTATGAACATAACAAAACATTACTACATTTATATACTAAAATAATACATTAAAAACGAGATCATTTATTCATATTTTAAAAATAAGACAGCATTAAATATACCATATTTTAAATTTGATCTTAATTTAGTTTTAATTTTTCCTGCTGTCGAAAATACTCGTTCCTTTGCCATTGATGTTGGTTTTATTGTTAGAAGTGTTTTAAACAACAGTAATATTCTGAGATTTTAGATGATTTATCATTGGAGTCGTTGAAGATCCTTTGAATCCAATAGTTTTCCCACATTTATTTATTACACACCGCTGACTGCAAATTATTATTTTTTCTCATAAAATCAGTCCATCCATACTACGAGCGTCTTGACATGGCTAAAATTTCATACAAAATTATTTAAATTTAAAAAAAAATATTTTTAAACATATTTAATAAACAAGGAATTAAAGGCTGCTTTTGTAAATATGTAGACAGTGTCGATTGCTTGGTTTTTAGTAATGAATTGTAGAACTCGCACGCAAATGAAGATGTTTCACGATCAAAGTTTCATGATCAACTGATCCTGACTAAATCCTTTCCCACTTCTGTAATGCCTTAGATAAAGAAAATACACATTTCAATACTATTCCATCATATTAAAATATTGAAAATTTGCAGCTGCATTAGATTACTGCAACGGCATTTCTTCAATGAATGAAATTTCGGCATTAAAAGTTTTTTTTGCCTCGAGTCCGAGCTGATTCGTAGAACTTTTAAGTATTAAGGTAACAAAATAAGATATTCATAATACCCGAGTTTGGTGAAGGTAAAAAAAAAACACTACTCCTAAGTAATCGTTTCTCCCAGGTAGTAAATACCCCAGTATTCATATCATCTTTTGTCGATTTTGTAAAATATTTCATCTCAAATTATAACGAATATTATCCGGATATTTTCCCAAATATCCGGATATCGAATAGTTAAAAAGGGCCGGATATATCCGGATATCGGATATCCGGATATCCGAGTTGGAATCCCTAATACAGACCGAATGATTTCAGCAAATATTTTTTTATTTGACTTAAGATATTAGATGGGATTATCATGTGGATTGCAAGAGTATCTTTTTTGTAGTGGCCAAAGGAAACATGTCCACCGTGTGCCACCCAGTTAAATCAAAATATTCCACTATTAAATGAAAAAAAAATCCATAAAAATCTTTAAATAGTTTTAGTTTTTGTACTTCATTTTCAGGTTAAATTATTTTCTAAGTTATGGTACATAGTACAATTATGGGAGGATATTATAAAATATGATTATATGTAAGTGTAGATGGAGCATCTAGTTACAAAAAGTCATATGCACACAATTCAATATTTGCAACAAACAATGTGTTTATGTTTCAACCAATTTTTTTTTATTTTAAATTAAAATTCTTTTATTAGTTGTATTCTAACTTTAAATAGAATATAAACAAAATAAATTTGTTCTTACCAGAATCAACCAGATTTGAAATATTCCGATACATGAATAAATTGCTAATTAAGATTTTAATTTTTTTTTTCGTAGCCTTATATTGTGCTTAAGAAGATACATATATTTTGTATTATTGTAAAATAGAAAAAATGTGGTTATATCTCTTTTTGTAATTAGACGACTTAAATATAAGGTATATGCAGAGCTGGATTTAGATGAAAAGAAACTCTAAGGCAGTAATGGCTAACCAATGACACTCTGGGTAGCACGCATTGTTTATGGACGATTACAAGCCAGATTTTTTCGGAATTTTGATGTGCAGAGCTAAAAGATTACCCAACACTGCTCTAGGGCCTAGGCCAGAAGTTGGGAACCTGCGGTTATTTGGCTACTATGGTGTGGCCTTTTGAATGATACCAATTTTATTTTTATAAATAAATGCGAGTCATTTGGGGAATACTCGGCCAGCTGTCGTTGACTTGTGGAATAGGATTTACCGATTTTGGAATTAATGAAATAGCACTGAAATTGGAGTTTAAGCCTCACCTAGTTGATATCGACGAGGCACTTAAAGATCTACAGATGGAATATATTGAGTTCTCAGTGGATGATATTTTAAAATCATTGCTTAATACTAAAAAAAAATTGATTAATATTTGAAATACTGTTGTAAAATACCCAGTGACGTTCCTAGGCTATGTGCCGCCCCTAGGCAGACCTCTAAAATAGCGCCTGCTTATTTTTCATTATTTTAAATATAGAAGATCGAATCCTCTACTCACCTAGGTACTAACCCAAACAAATCTTTTGACAATTATTCTGTTTTGCTTTCAGATAATTCATAAAATATTTGTAACTTATTGACAAAGATCCTAACAAATAAATATGATCCAAAAACCCATATTTTGGTTGAATATTACGTATGTGTCTTGCAGATACGTAGTTGTATTATACATATCAACATATAATTAAAAAGTCATCCATGATTAATAAATTTAGAGTGGTATATGTTAGATGTGTTAAAAATTTTAATTTTGTGTTATTTTAGAATCACTTAATTGCAATTATATTCTATACTTAAATGAACAATCGATTGTTACTTAATGCACTTACAATATGTAACTATATGAAATTTACCATAAACTTATCAATGTAAATAAATAAAAATGTACTATTGTATATACTGAAGCTGTCGTAGATAATATACAAATTAGAAATTGCAGTTATATACTAATTTGATCTGAGAATATTGTTTTCTCTTAAATTAACAAAGGGATCGCTTGCCTTAGTAAAATTCAACAAGGGGCTCGCGCGAGACCCTCCGAGCCCCCTCCAGCCCACCCCTGGATATATAGAATATTGTGATTATGACCCATATAATACCAACATTTTCTTTAATTCTCTAGAAATTTATTGGCAAAAGCATTTTTTTTTGATTTTTTTATTATTTGATTACTACTGGACCTGATAGAGGGCAAAATTGAACACAAAACTGCATATTTTACTCAAATTTCGATTTTTCGAAGTGACTAATGAGCTGGAAGAATAATATACTATAAAATCTTACAGAATATAATTGCACACATGCATGCATATTGCTTAAAACTATTGTGAATGAGTTTTGTATTAGAATTTTACATGCAAATTCCTATGTGATACTTGGCTTCTCAATATACTTTTAGTATGGTCGAAAATAATTGTTCACATTATATGGTATAAAAAATATGTTGTTGTTATTTTCTATATAACATTGGGTAACCTAAGTAAACAGAACAGTTAAAATAAAAAATATTTTTGTTGTATCTATTTATTAACAAAAATATATTATTATTCATTATCTCCGCGATTTTGATAATTCTGCACAACTATTGCCACCCGATAACAAATTAATTTTCTCATAATTTCCTTATATTATTTATGTATCTATATTTTTATGATTAATTCAAAAACAATGATAGTTCAATGTTAATAATAATTATTTATTGCATATGATTTTTTTTCTAAAATAGTAAAAGTATAATTAATAAGTTTTAAATACAATCGTGGAGTTTTTAAAAACTTCTTAATTTAGTGCATTATTTGTGTGGTCGGGGGGGGGGGGGGGGGTTTAAATAATAAATAAATAATTTCAAAACCGATATGTGAATTTATAATTTTTAATAATAATCTTATGCAGTCAATCAACTTAAACATCCCGTGATTAGTGTAGTATAAATATATATATAATTATTTAGTATTTTTATTAATTAATAAATAGATAAAATAATAGTATTATTTTTAACTTTTTCTGTTTAATTATGTTCTGTTTTATCATATCATGTTTAGTATGTTCTGTTTAAATATGGAACCACCTGATGCAATTAAAATAAAATATTTTAGAAGATCTTCCACTCTTCATCCGCCAGTATTTCAGTGACGTCTTTAAGAAATACTTTTATGCGTCACTTTTCAGAAGCGTATTTTACCAATATCAAATATAAATATAGGCAAATGATATTCTTATTAGTTATACATCCTTTCAAATTTATATTAAATTTTCGCTGCCGGAGAGTCTTCAAAGGACAAAGTTTTCCGGCCAATCTGTCTTAAAGATACGGTGGGTCCTTTTCATAACAAGTTTAAAATATATTTTACATGGAGCAGAGTAATTACTTACAAAATTTATATAAGCAGGTTTATATTTTGGTATCAGGGGCAGAAAAAAATCCAATCTCGCTTTTCCATTAATTATTTAAATCTCATTAAACTCCCAGAAAGTTGTGGGTACAGGGTACCGTCAAAGCAACTTTTTATTTTAATGGGACACAGCACAGGCCCGGAGCGGTTTTTTCAGCTGTAAAAAATATATTTAAAAATACGTTGATAAGTTACGCAGTGAGTACATTTAATCAACAATACAATTCAAAGTCACGTCCAAAAACTGCGGGTGTTAAATCAGTAGATCTCTAAAACATTTTCGGTTAATATCGAAATGCATACATATGGCTTCCTGGAAATAATTGAAATATAATAAGATATCAATGTTATACGATAAATGAAAAACTTGACACTGAAAATACTGCTCGGTGGCAATATTGGCAAGGTCATTCGAAATTGACACAACACTTGGACTTACATGAAAAAGTGTTGTGAATTACATATTATTCTATACAAAATTATGTTGGAAAAGGAAACGAGTTGTAGCTTCTAAATATTTTGATAAAAATAAATGGCAAAGAAAAATGAATGTTTTTGTATATAAAAAAATAAATTGTGAGATTAAGACGAAAAAAGAACGATATGCATTTGTTTTTAAAATACAATTTCCTGCGTTTTTGATTTATTATAATTAATACGGCTATCAAATATGAGGTAATGATTTTTTTTGCTGTTTTTTTAATAAACCACTCGTAACATTTACATTTTTTTAAAATTATGAACTATTGTGGATAAAAGAAGCGCAAAATCAAATTCTCTTTACAATTTTTAAGTAATAGAAATATAAAGATTAATTATTTGTCATTGACAAACATAATGATTTTTAATCGACATCATGTCCGTTCTCAATATAGACCGTATATCATAGAGCCAGACCAGAGGAGTATTTTTTAAATATCAGGAATATGAGACTTGTATCAGGAGATTTGTCTGTTAAATATTTGCAGTAAAAATCTTTCTATGATTAATAAAATAATGCGCGAAGACTGATCCCTTTGATCCCGGATCCCAAAATCCCGACCAGTTTTAATAATTGAAATCGAGATTGTGAGAACTAATCCCGGGATTTCGGTATTCAGGATAACAAGAGAAAATTCCGTTATCTCCGGTAAAAAAAATCTTTTGCGTTGGAGTCACCGGCAGTCGTAACTTGTTGAAAGGATGGCGTTAAAAGAAAAGCTTTCACATGTTTTAATAATACTGCAATCGGTAAATTACTAAGTTTTTGAACACATCGAAATAAAAAAAAAGTGTTCGACCTTATTTTCGAGAATCTCTCAATTTATGACTTTTTTACCTGTGATAAATCCCGGGATCCCGAAAGCCCACAACCCTAAATAATTGTGAATCCTAAAATTCTCCAAGAATCTCAATTGTGAATCTCGAAATCCCGGAGTCAGAAAACGGGTCCATTATTTGATGCCCCAGAATGAGGTAATTTGGATGTATGACGAAGTAACTCGACTCTGCATTCGGGTAGAGAAACAAAATGCATTTTTTTATTGTCAATGGCATCGAATGCAATGACTGAGAACTTTTTTCTAAATTGTGTTGCGTCTTTTGTTGTTACTTAATATAATATATTAAATAAACATATACTTGATATTATATTTGAATTTAATATCAGTGAATTTGCTTATTTTTTAGTTTTCGTGTTTACGACTAGTTTATGAAACATTAACAATCGTTTTTCAAACTTTTTGTATTCATTTAAATACTCCACTTCTTTATATAATATATCATCGTCGAATGCATTTTAATAGTCAGTCATTGCATCAGTCACATCACGTGGTATCATCATTGTTAAATAACGTTTGATAGAAATCAGGAGAGGAACAAATGAATGACAAAATAAAATTAAATGATCACTCTTGCTTCAGAGATAATGATTTATTATTAGCTTAACGAAATCGCTGGATCCGTCCCCAATAAAGTATTTTGTGTTCAAGATACCCGCGAAGTTCGCTCACGAGGGCGCTCCGCTAATCGCAAAGTTTTTAATCGCTTCAAACTTAGACGAAATTTTGTAAACAATATGGGCAACACAATGCCTTCATACACAATGGTGGGAGGGGGATGTGGGGAGGTCTTCAGGCCACGGGGGAACACTTTATCCTCCCGAAACGGCTAATTCTTTATAGATGAGCGAGGATTGACACAATGCAATTCAATGATTGTATTATTGAAACTACTTTCCCTCAATTCAAAGAAACATCTCAAATATATATTCAAACACTTGCTCATACAACTGTCAGTTAATCAGTTGTAACTTGTAACGGAGTTCCATTTGGTAACTAAATATGTTGACAACAAAATATTCATCCTAAGCTAAGCGGTAATGGTTATTTCTAATCAAATTCATGTAATTTTACATTATTAAATTTATTAATATATTCTTCCAGTCTCAATCTATAAAGTTCAATTTAGCGTTGAAATTTTTTTCAAATCTTTCAAAAAAAGATTTCTTTTCCCTATTTATTTCCCAAGATTTTATTTAAAAAATACGTATGCGTAGACTGTGATTTAAAAATATAATTTTTCATCGTATTTCAATAACATGAATCTATGGCTAACTTACATCATATTTTAGATTACTTTTTTGAGTGATAAAAAAAGATTTATTTATAATCCTATTCATCTTGCCTAAATAATCAATTCATACATTTACACAGGACAACTTTTCATTGAGTCTGTGGGGCACTTTTGAGATTTGAGTTGTTAACATTATGGTTTACGGTAGAAATTACACGTGCTCCGAGCCACTAAATTAAAATATGTAAGTTTCAATAAAGGTTGTATTCAGGAACTGCAATACTGTATTAACGAAACCGGGATCCAAGTATTCATGGTGTTTTTTTATATAAAAATTACCGGTATTTTGGAATTGAAAATTAAACAAAATCTTTTTTTTTTTTAATACAATTGATCGCAATGAATTGTGATATTTTAAGAGTTGTATCAACACTAATAGATTCCAGAATTGATGAGGTTGTCAATGACATATTATTTTAAGAAAACGTATTTTATTTATGAAATTCACCCATTTAATATCAAAATATCGATTATGTTTTACTCTCCAGTATTTTTTGCTCGATTTTAATATTTAATGTTTGTAATATCGGTAGTGAATATAAAATACCAGGATTGCAATCCCTAGTTACATTATTAGTTTTCGGTTCTTGAGTAACTTCGACTAAATACACAATACCAAAATTTAAAGTAACTTAATCTTATCAAATGTTTTTAATTATTGTATATTTTATCGATATTTATGGTCATGTTGAATGATATATATTTTTTTGTATTATATTAGTGCTCAGCTTATGCAAAAAGTATCTCTCAGTAAGTATGTACTTGACGATATTGTATCTTCTGACACTCTTAAGATGGATAATAGGTATAACCTTTGATACCTTTTATTATTTAGTAAAATATAAGGTTTTGTAATATAAAAAGTGTCACACGTGCCGCCAATTTCTTTTTATTTAATAAGAATATTTTGTAATCTGTAAGTAGGTACGACCCACGTGAATTAAAAAAATCTTTATTAACATTTAATGTATAATGCGGTAATCTTTTTTGGCGCAGAAATTTTGGAATTATAACGATTTTATGAATTTAATTAAGTTTATCAGATTTAAATAAATTAATTTAATGAAGGTTCTTTAGAAAGCGATAAATATGCGATTCTTTCTTAAATTCTTACAAAGAATATTTTAATAAATCAGTCACCTCAGCATTATCTGTAAATTCTAACTATTCAGCAAATTAACAAGTAGGCGCAATCGTTTGGCAATTTATTTTCTTAGGCGGATTTCACTTTGAATATCAATCGCGATAAAGTAATTATTTAACCGTTTGCAGGCTTAATTACAAAAAGAAACAGAAACACGAATCGCTTTCGGTAAAATGTTAATCGCTGCCGTCACAACCCGCCGCAATTATTTGGCTGCAAGGCGATGCCCCGATGACGATCGGCAAAGAATTGGGAAAACTCATTACGAATTTCCCTACCGTACAAAATAAACGTATAATTGCGAAACCGATCGTCTTACATTCCCGGTAGGTATTCCCCCGCCCGATTTTCTTCCGTTTTCCCCGCGTCTTCTCCGGCGCGGTCAGGGGTGCGGCGATGCCTCCGCAGGGTGAGTTTCTGGGGGCGCCCGAAGGAAGGAAAGACGCGGGGTGGCTGCCTAAGTAATTTCGCTTAAGAACTCTAAACGTAATTAGTCTGGGGCGGGCGATGGGAAGGGCTTGAAAGTTTGAGAGGGTTGTATTCTCGCTCGGTATATTTACCAACCTATTACTGTACCGTCGTTGTTAAGGGAGCGGTATTTGCGACCGGGCTCGGTAACGCAGCGGCTCCCTCGTCCTTCTTTCCTCCTGACAACTTTAACTTTCCCGGGAAATTGTGGGTAGGTTTTATTAGATAATTTCCAAGAATAAGATATTTAATAGCCGCTGTTTTAATATTTTTGAGCGGACGAATGAGTCCACCGCGCCGCGGATTTACTGCCGAGATTTAAAACAAAAATTATGCAACGCGAATTGGTGTCGTAATATATTTTTATCTTGATCTTTCACTTTATTTTGTTTTACAACCGAGGAATGGAAATAGATGCAAATCTCACGAATGAATACTTAAACAACAGATTAAAGGGTGAATATATGAGATGTATTTTACTATAAATATCAAATTAATGTAGATTGATTAATTTGACTTAATTTTTAATATATCATATCTTAGAAACTGTTTGACCATATTAAGAAAACGGCTACCGTAAAATATTTATTATTACTAATTTGCTTTATTATAATTAATTATTCAATCAAAATTAACTAGGAATGGGTTTCTATACAAATCATCGGCACTGACTACTTCAGTAATTAAATAGCTACTAAGGAACAAAAAATATTTTCCGAACTCGCGATCTTTGAAGGAAGAAATTACTGTTCTAAGGAAAGCTTTCCCGCGCTTTTTCTCTTTTTTCTATAAGCTTCTTGTGGGTGACGGGAGACTAAATCCCCTACAGTAAAAAAAGTATCCCCTAAATTGCTCGCAGTGATTGTGTGGATTTAATAATACGTTTTAAATCATAGTATTTCAAAAGTGTACTTTTTTAACTTAGTGATATTTTTCGTATTTTGCATATTTGATGTATTCAGATAAATTATTCATTGACTTCCATAGTAAAAATATTTTTTCAGTTTGCAACATGCTTGTGGCAAAATGGTTCAATAGTATACAAGGATAATTTTGGTTTTGATCTTGTTAAATGTATTAATGTTGTTATCAATTTATAAAGAAGGTTTAATTAGATTATTTTCTTTTCTTGATATATGACACAAGATTAACAATTAAAATAATGATAAGATTTTTTAAGTGAACCTTTTCAATTGATTAAACATTGACAACTCATTAGACAATTACATACACTTTGGATTTTGAAATTTGTGCCGTAACATTATTGTCTTACTACAAACTTCTGTATTTATTATTTAACGGTAAAAGAATAATTAAAAAAGTCTTCATTAATATTCAAAACCTTTATTAAGCCTCTGCTTAAGAACAACGTCCATTATAGATGGGCACAGTTCGCAACTTCCGGTGTCATTAACGATGGATTGGCCGAGTTCACTGAGACGATGCCTCGCGTCTCGCCGGAAGACACCCGACGCAGAAATTAGAGGAGGCGAGTCCCGAGCTACCCCTTTTCCACCATTCTTAAGACCAGAACCCCAACCTCAAACCCTAAAGCCTGCCTTATTGTTTGCCCCGTCGGCTCAAAGAATTTCCCCATACAATGTAAGAAAGGGTAGGCAGTTCGGGTCAGTAACGTGCGATATGAAAATTTGTGGATAAGGCGGAAAAAATACCATCTGGTCAAATATTTTTTTCTTATGATATGATATATGTATTCGTTATACTAATCTAAAATTCTTACTTTTTAACTGTTAAACGTTAACTTAGTTTATCATGTTTCAATTATTTTTTATTGTTTAAAAAATCAAAATTACAGTACATGACATTACAGCTGACGCCAATTCGCCATGTAGTTGACAAATATAATGAGACAAAAAATAAAACTACGTAATACAACAAACTCAAGAAATAAAAAAGAAAAACTTAACAAACAGTTCACGAACACCAAATCACCAAAAATGTCCAGTTCTCTGGGCAGTTGCTAGCAAGTTGTCACAAAATTTCAACCAGAAAGGTAACCTTAATTCATGATTATTCGTGGAGTACAAAAATTTAATTCATCTGATCGGTAAACACACGAAAATGTTAAAAATAATAAATGTTTCATGTAAGACGAGAGGTTGGCTAAGCGGAAAATTCAAAGGCTGGGCAGGGCAATCCAACAAATGCGTGGAATAGATTTAATATTTTGGAAAAAACATATATATGTCATATTTACTAAAGAAATAGTGTTTTTTATTTAATAATTTATACTAAAACATGTGTATTATAATGAAACATTACCAATAACAGAATTCATTTTTTTACTTAAAATAAAATCAACAAACTTAAACAAATAATCTGTCGCGAATAAAATTATTAAAATGTTTATAAGTTTATTTAAAATTCTTACGGCGTTCTGTCAAATGATACTTCTTAAATAAGCGAAATACGTGGCACAGTTTTTGGCACAATAAGATGAGTTACAAAGATGTCAAATTTACCATTTTAAAATAGTTATAAAAAACAACTTTGTACTAATTTAACAATTGTTTAGAACTGGTTTCGTTCATTATAAAAAGTCCTGGTTTGAACCGATAATATCAATGTAAGAATAGGGTAAACTATCAAGGTATTTCAGTTCTACAGTTTTTTTAAAAAGTTAAAGGTTGATAGCTATCAACCTTTAACTTTTTTAAAAACTGTAGAACTGAAATACCTTGATATTTTACCCTATTAAAATGGAGTTCTACCAAGTAAATGCCAAATCAATAAAATAAAATCGTTATTTGAATCATTTATTTTATTAAGAAATATTTAAATTGTCTCATATTAATTTCACCATTTGGATATTTTCTAGTGCGCTGCTGAAGTAGGCTGTAGGCATTAGTATGGCCAGCCTCCCAGATCTCACTCAACACCGTTGCTACCCTGCCCAGCCCATGTCTTCTCGCTTATAAAGGAAAAGGAACCCACCCGCCATAAAACTCTTTTCATTTCTTAATAATGAATAGCGGTTTTCCTATATGTGTATACCTAATGGCTGCGTAAGTATCCACAGCATGATCGCAACAAAAAAGAAGTTTCACTTGCCGATTGATATCAGATAAATAATGAAAGATGTTACAGATTACGCGGGAACAATCGGTTGCTTTTAATGTTAGTTTGTCAGCAGTGATATCATATTTTTTATTCATTGTCTTTTGCAAATATTAATCTCAGAAAAAGCTTTAAGTATTTCTATATTGAGTTCTACAAGAATTATAGGATTTGATTTATAGCTGTGTAAACTTCGTGACATCGTCGGAATTAGTTCAGAATTAAACAATACAATTTTATATCATTCTATGTTTCACAAAATGCCTCGTACATCATCACGGTGATTAATTATACAACCAATTTTAAAGCATGTTTTCTTATTCTACGGAGTCTACCTAGCGTATAGCCTAGTGCAGTGTTTCCCAACCTTATTTGTGACATGACCCACTTCAACGATTTAAAAATCTCCATGCACCCCCATCAGTATCAAAACTTTATAATTTAATTAAAAAATGCATATGGTCAATACTATTTTTGACTTAATATTCGTAAATATATACTTTATATTACATGTACAACTCTAAAAAAATACGCAAATTAGTACGACTCACATGCTTGATGTGAGCTGCAAAAGGTTTTTTCGTGAAGAAAAAATTTAGTAAATTTAATTCGTAAAAATCTCCACGGCTTATGATATCGAGATGACTTTGTTTTTCCTTTGAAAAATCATTGACTAAAGCCGAATTGAGCTGAATGATTTGAACGGAGGCAGAATTTTTCGTACTAAGTTTGTCATAATTGGGTAATTTGTTTCTCCCTCGACACAAAGCCATACCATTATATTTTTTATGCTGAATAGTGTTTTAAATGATTATTTTTTATTTTGTTGAGTTTTTTTTGATACTCAAGGTCACATTAGTTATCAATCATAGGAAAGCGAATTATTTTAAATCTTAAAATCTGTGTCTTTATGAACAAAATTAGTGCCCCCCCCCCCCAACACTGACCTAGTGGTTGGAAGTCCTCTCAGCAATTACAAGATACCTAGCTTAAATTCTGGTAAGGTCAATATTAAATGTTGATTTTCCTATTTTACTTTTGAGATATATGTCATAGATTGTAATCGTGTATTTATTGATTTATCTTTGAATTCAATTAAACAAAATATGGTGCTTTAGATTTTTTTTTTCTTTGGAACGTAGCAATAAATTCTTCCAATTTCTAGATATGTGGTCAATGAAGTGATTTTTCAAAACTAACATAAGACACCAGTTGCCAAGGAAGTTGTGTTCGTTTTTTGCTATATATTTAAGTGGTGGCTAATTTATTTTTTACTTATAAGTTGGCGGTTAACATAAATATTTTCCATATAAATAAAAAATGTTTTGTGACCTTACAACAACAATAATTATGTACATAAAAATACGGAAAACACTTATGATTTATGCTTCTATGGTAAAAGCAGCGTCAAAGTGTATATGGATTAAAATCGCTTTTAAAATGTCTGAAAAATTATAAGGCATGATAAAATAAAAACATATTTAAGTGGGAATTTTAAAAGTACATATGTTAAATCGTACTTAAGCTTTTCATCATCCTCCACTCAAAGAATGACGAGAACATTATTTGAATATTTTTTATGTAGAATATGTACTACCAAAAACTTGCACACAGACAAACGGGTCACAAGATAAGAATTTCAAAAATCAGATATTCAACGCATTTTGAGAATTATTGGAAAGGATTCATTCCAAAGAGTGCCCATGCTATCAATAATGATGAGGGCAGCAGAGTGCAATTCTGCGAGTGGTACATGACGACATTTACAAAGTATTTTTAGTTAACAAGAAAGTTTGCTAAACCTCATATCCCTGGACCAGTGCCGGCGCGAGATTATTTGACAGCCTAGGCAATGTTTATTTGCGCGCCCCCTTTTTAACAAATTTTCCCATTTTTTTCTAATTAATAAAAAAACAATTCGGGATCATTAGAAATATAATAGACATGTAATAAAAAATAATTTCAGCCTCTGTAGAACTAAAAAATGTACATCATAAAGGCACTGCTTGTGAACAATTAGTAATAAGAAAATAAAATAAAACGTAGAATTTAATATTATTAAAGAATAAAAAAGCACCCCATTTATGCGCCCCCTTATGATTTGCGCTCTATGCGATTGTCTATTTTAAATGTATGGTGGCGCCGGTCCTGCTAAGACCATTTTAATGTACATATGTTCTGCTGCTGCTATTATTCTCAAAAGATTTTTAGTGTATCTAACTGCCTGCTTTGTGTATTATAAAAAGTTTTAACTTGAAGACAACTCAGTGACTTCACCATAGTGTGTCTTTAATGCCAAACGTCAGTCAAATGTGTCATAAAAAAATATTTTTTTGTTTATAAAATCGGTAACTGTTTTTAACGAAAATTTGCAATAATAACTACTATGATTGACTACTACAATATTACTAAATACCATAATTTTGCCTCTATTTGAAAGTCTATAACAGAGGTGTCCAACTGAAATCATTTGGTGGGCCAAATAAAATATTGCATGTCTTTGATAGGTCACGGTCACACAAATAAATATTTTATAACTTAATAATAATATGACGTTTTTATATTACAGATAAACAAATAACTTACAATTGAGATACTTGTTAATTTTTTTAAATGGTTGACACCTTTGTGTTTTTATTAATTGATATTTTTTCAATGTCAAACGGAAATTTGGATGTCGCGCATCGCAGTTGATTGCTTAAGTTTTTATCCAACCTGTTTTGACACTCAGTTTGTAGATAATTGTGGTGCCAAATGCAGCTATAATGCACATTGCCAGTTGCCTTAATTTTTGAAATTTATCTCAAAGGATATATTTTTGATAAAATGAATGTGTTTTATTTCATTGCAATACTTGATTGAAGATTCATTTGTAAATCAAAAGGTGCACATTCGACTATTACATCAAACTGGGTTAAGAAAATAGTAAACATTTCCTCGTGCTTTTTTGCATGTATACAAATCTATAGTCGAAGTTTTTTCTGTCACTATTAAAATTAATTAATATATATTTTATTTTTTCAATAAAAAAATGGAAAATGTATAGAAAGTTGGAAACCTCAGAACAGCCACGCATAACCTTCAATTGGGCCACGAGTTGAACATGTCCTGTCTAGAACATCTAGTGGAAACTCGTTTCCGCGCTCAACATGTTAAAGTATTAGTTTTCATATAAAGATTTATCCAAAATACAAGATATAAATAAATGTGTTCGGAGAACTACTGTGTTAAGCAAATAAATCGACATATACACATACTCATATTTTTTTCCATTCCGAGATTTTGTAAATACATAGATTGATAGACATGTAGTGTTTAAAATATAACGTCGTAGGATAACACGTCGTAATTTTGGCTCCAGAAAATAATTATTATAATTTTTCGATAGAAATATATATATTATCTAGATAGTTTGTTCTTTTCAGTATAAAATGAGGACAGAGAACAATAATGAGGACAAATGTTAGTAGAGTTTAAAAAAATAACGTGGTTAGCTAGGTCCTTAAAATTTAAAAAACAATTTGACATCAAATCAAGAGGACAAGAAAATACAAGCACCATGGCCAATGTGTAATCCAAATATTAAATTGATAAGTACACCATTTGATAAGTCTTGAATTGCAAAGTTGCTTTTACAGAGAACCCGATAATCGTTTTGGAGTAGATATTAATGACGTTTGATTTAGGGTAGTAACCATGCTCAAAAAAAAATGTAGTAAGTAAAAGTTAAGAGGTTAAAATTTACACATTTTCTATTGTAATCTCTCAATTGTTTCAATAAAAATATTTTATTTCTATTTCAAACCGCATTATAGAATATGGTACTCTGTTGAGATACACGGATTCCATGGAAACAATGCTTGAATATTTTTACTTATTTGTAATGATTTTTTAAATGTAACATGTAACATATAATAATACAATTATAATACATGT
This sequence comes from Himalopsyche anomala, assembly GCA_031772345.1. Taxonomy (NCBI): domain Eukaryota; kingdom Metazoa; phylum Arthropoda; class Insecta; order Trichoptera; family Rhyacophilidae; genus Himalopsyche; species Himalopsyche anomala. The sequence continues at coordinate 21,523,659 of CM062827.1, read as the reverse complement.
AAGTATTAACCACTATAAGTTTGCTTATTTTAAAATACTTATATAAGTTTGGAGAAATGGTTACAAGAGAGCAGATGGTTAACGAAATCATATTGTCTTTTTTAAATTTATTTAGTTTTGAATTCCTTGAAAATTTAGAAATTAAAGCCAATAACATATTTAGCCTTAAATAATTATGATTCATCTTCGTATGGTTATAAAGATGAAAATATGTGTAAAATGTAAAAAAGCAGCATTCACATTACTGATAAAAACATTGAAAATTTTAAGAAAATAATAGCCTGCGGAATTATTCTCAAATTTATAAGAATTTAGAGTTTTAGACACTCTGGGTCTCATCTTGATTTTTGTATTTGATTTTTACGATTGGTATATTTAAAATGTAATAATTGCGGTTTTGTTTGCTGTTGTTGTAGTTGATCTTTTGTGGATTATTCGACGAATCAAAAGAGTGTGTTAGAAAGATGTAATACTGAAACAAACTTATTTTCAGCATATTTTTAAAAAAATTATCTCCCAAAAATCACTCTAATACGTATAGCAAGTAGACACAATAAATCAAATATAAAAAACGTATATTATTCGTTGGCGTTTAAAAGATCGACTAAAACTGCAGTTATACCAACTGCTGAACCCTGATAAAAATAAATAAGAGACCTTCTTTAATAAGTGTCTTGCTAGATGATAATAAATCTGGGAAAAGCCACGCATACGAATATCAGTTTTGGACAGAAGTAATTCAATATTTGTATCTATCAATAAAACTTTTTGAAAAGCTGATAATTCATAACTCAAACTTCAAAATCAGTCGTTGTGATTTTCATACATAGCGTTGTGTTTATTTTCTTCTGTAAGTCTTTTTGAATTTGATGAAAATTCTTAAAATTGTCAATGATATGGCCGGAAAATGAGTAAAAATTCATTTTAACGTACCAAAGTACCGGTTCGCTTTGGTTCAACACAGGCAGAGTATTTAGGACAGCTTACCCTCACCACAACGAGAACTTTCTCTAAAGAAAAGACTTTCCTGTCGGTCGATTTAACATAGCCCATTCATATTGGAATTTTTTTTAGGAATAACACAAAGCGTCCGCCTTTGAAAACTTAATGCTCGGAAGGGATTGCGATGTGAAAATCATAGCCCGCCCGCCTGATAACAAACAGAAACATAGAGCAGGCATGCAGAAGGAAATATGGAAGCCTGCCGAAAAATATAGACATAACGGTATAATTTTAATACTTATTTGGTACATATTGTAAATTGAGCCTTTTCCAAATTCAGCAAACTTAAACGAGCTCTACTTTTTAAATCGACCTCTTTCCATTAATTACTAAGAACTAAAGTTCAGGAAAAATAGATTTTTTAATATTAATTTATGAAATGTTATGACATAGGTGTTTATGATGTATCTTCTCCTTGATTTGTTCTCGAATGACTTAAAAAAATTCTCATATAGCTGATCTCATATGATATTCAAATATTTGGTGCATTAGAAAATATAAGCTGTAGTGGAAAATGTTTAATTAAGAAAAATACAATGCATATTTTATTATTTCACCTTCTGAAAGTATGTTTAGGTTTCGGGCTGACTATTTAAAAAGCACCTGAACAGTAAAATGTCAATACAAATGTAATTTGTGTATAAAAAGTATTGGTGTGCCACGTGTTAAAACTTAAGTGTAGTTGAAAATTATTATATTTCTTCTTCTTTTTACGGGGTACAGCCATTATCTTCTCTAAACATTCTGTCCTCTGTTCCGCTTTTCTAGTTATGTATCTGGTTAACATTAAACAGGATCAAAACTTACTAAATCTAAAAATATAATCTAAATCAGTGATGCACAAACCGCGGCCCTTTTTCAAATTTGTGGCGGCCATTAAATCTTTTTCTCAAAGATGTTTTTTTCAAGTAAAACATTTATTTAATAAATTTAAGTAAGCTTTTTCTTCAATGAAGGAGAGTAAATCGGTTCATAGAAACAGGCTTACAAATATGATGTTAAATTTTAAAAAAAAACTAGTTAAAACGACCAAGAATGCATTATCTTATGAATTGCATATAAATGATACATAAATATTTCACAATGAAACGATTTTTAATAATCTAAATAATAAATTTTAATAAATTTAAGTACTCATAATCCTCTTTTTGCATGGCTTATTTATTTTCGAAATAACACGGTCAATGTAATATAATGGAACCTATTACTCATTTATCTAAATTCACTTAATCTTTTTTACACGGTTTTAAGGCTGTTTTACATGGAACGTACACATGTTCTGTATAAAAAAGGATTGAGCGTACTTTAAATCATTTTTTTCTTTGCGGCCCGAACCCACGATAATTTGTTTTATGCGGCCCGCTAGAAGGTAAAGGTTGTGCATAACTTTTATGTTTTATGTTTTATGCGACCCACAATTTTTGAATATGCATGGGTACACATACAAAATATATTATTCAACTTTATAAGAAAACATTAATACGCTTTACTAGATTCCATTAAAAAAAAACTTATATATATATTTGTATTAAAAATATGAGTATGACTATTTAAGACATGCACCCCCCCCCTCTAGACGACTGATCATAAAACAATGTTAATAATGTATCTATCCTGCATTTAATAAAAAGAGGATGATACGTTGATTAGGGATTCCAACTATTCGTCATTATCAACTATTCGACTATCGAATAGTAAAACTGAAACTATCTGGATGTATTTGGATATCCGGATAGTTTTTAGTATATACATACCTTATATGTTTATACTAAAATATTACATTAAATAGTACCTACATTAAAAACGAGCTCGTTTGTAATAAAAGTAATTTATTCAAATTTCAAAAATGCATGTTTAAAAAAAATAGGGCATTAAATGTTTCATATTTTAAATTTTTCCTGGCGTTGAAAATACTAGTTTAGTAGCATTTGACGTTGGCTTTATTGTTAGAAGTGTTTTAAACAACACGTCTAACTTTTCTGTTATTTTTTTTAATTGATCCAAATATATCATATACAAAATATTTTTAAAACTATGATTTAACAAAATGTATTTTAATAAACAAAGAATAGACGGCTGTTTTTGCTAGTAGACAGTGGTCTTGAATTCTGAGTTTTTACTAAATAATCGTATAACTATAACACCCGAGTTGGTTGAAGGCGAAAACAACACTACCTGGGGAATTCATAATTATTCTTTAAGTGTGAAGAAATTGTGATGTGATCTTTCGTAGATTTTTTAATATATTTCATTAACAATTATTACGATTTTTTTTCCATGTCCGCTCCCAATATGGAGCATATGGACTCCTAATGGAGTTTATCTCAACAGAAATGTTTCTACGAGAACTGCTTGTTACTCAGTTGCTCAACCTCTCTTTTTCCAAAGAGAGTAGGAATAGAAGGAAAGGACAAGGACAGGACTAGTGGTAAGCTAATCGCTCTCCATACGCCCCGTTCATAGGATAGGTTGGGTGGGAGGGGGGAATTCAAGACATCACATACATCCATGCCTTTGAACAGAAATTCATAAATCGATTGAAAAATCAATTTATAAAACTGCCCGTACCGGGATTCAAACCCGTGCCCTCCGTAGCGGTAGCCAACGATGTTGACCACTCGACCACACAGGCGGCAATTATTACGAATACTATTCGGATATTTCCCCTATTTTTAAATATTTATTTTATTGTTGTCAAAAAATATTTACGTACCTTAACAAGCTGCCAGACTATTGATCGGGAGTAGGGATTCCAATCCGGATATTCGAATATTCGATATCCGGATATATTCGGCCCCTTTTCGATTATTCGATATTCGGATATTAGGGGAAATATCCGATTATTACGAATACTATTCAGATATTTCCTCAAAGATCCGCATATCGAATAGTTGACAAAAGGCCGAATATAGCCGGATATCGAATCTTCGAATATCCGGATTGGAATCCCTACTCCCGATCAATAGTCTGGCAGCTTGTTAAGGTACGTAAATAATTTTTGACAACAATAAAATAAATATTTAAAAATAGTTTTACATAGAATTGTAAAACTTCTTGTTGTTAATTGTTAAACTTCGAAGCTTCCTTGTGAAATTGTCCCGGAGGCGTATCTATTAAGTTTCATTGTGCGCGGGTGTAACCGACCAGGCAAAGAGGGCGACCAGACGAAGGATCTTTATAAACCTCGCACATCATGTGTCACAATAATATCTTCCCGATATAATTTAATCTCTTTCGCATACTAAACATCAAAGGATTTTCTGGACCAAATGTTGGACAGGATACCGCTGCGGAGGTTAACCTTACCTCTCACCCTGGCCTCTGAAGAAAATTATGTTATATTACATATAAACTTTTTCTAATACATCAAATATATGTATTTTCATACAACAATGGTGGATTTAGAAAATGTTTTTATCAAATAACAAATGTTACGTTTGAAAATTAAACCATCGTATTTGATAAACTTTTTGTGAAATAATAAGCAGCAAAGTGACGTCACAAAGAACTTAGATCATCAAAAGGCGTAAAATTTTCGTTACGACAACGTAACGTCATCAATGTTTCGAATAGTTAAATAGACATACGCAAACAATGATTTTTAATAAATCATCTTTAATATAAAATTAAATTTGATATCTTTTTTTATTCCACTTGTTGTGTTGCAAAAGGTGACACTTTTCGCCTCTTTGAGAAGTATGTCAAATTTTGATTCTTAGCCCTTCGTATGAAATGTATAAAAATTAATTACTCTTTGATCATACTGATTTAACAAAAAATAATAATATCGTTCTTAGATATAATATGTATTTGAATGTGTATGTACATGTCATAGTTGATCATATCTATTCAGAGAGATCACGCAGTTTTTAAAATGACTGTCAACAGTTCATTCATTACCGCCATATTTTTATGACTGAATTAATGTTATTTTTTTTATAAAATTTATCTGTTTGTCAAAAATAAGAATGTCAAAGAAAAACTGTATTCTTATGTTATAGAATAATTGATTAATAGAAAAAAACGACGGTTTGCTTAACTACCTTTCCGTGAAAGTTATCGGTTTTCCTTGATAAATGAGATTCTTTTATAACTAGTAGACATATTAATGGGCCCATTAGAAGTGAAGTGAGCCAAATGTTATTTTAGAAAAAATAAGTTAGATGTGTTGTAATATTCTACAGGTCTTATTGTCAGTATTGTAACAGTGAAGGAATCTCAGTTAATACACATTGCAACAGTGTTATATCCGTAAAATAAAAATATACAATCCACCAAAACACCAATTAAATGATTGCCCAAAAAAATATTACCATTTTACTAGTTGGCTCACTTCATCTCTCGAGACCTCATTTATACCATTTACTAGAATTATTATATTCTTAAAAAGTCTTTATTTAGATATGGTTTCAATAAAGTCTAAAGCAAATGAATTTTATAATAAATTACATTAATTTTAATACAGTGCTCTACTTCAATGTATTAAAAAAATATGTAGTATGTACTCAAAAAATATATAGATATTTGTGAATTCGTTTAATTAAGTACTTCAGATTTTAAGAAGATTTATTTTCCAAATATATTTTTTAACAACGAATTTTCTGCTGACTTAGTGAAAATTGAAAAAGATTAATAGAATTCTTATTAAAAATGTTTTATGTGATCTTCCGAATCGTGGAATTAATTAGAGAGCGGATTTTAATTTTATTCAATTGTTTTGAAGTACGATACTCGATAGGCTAAATAATAATAAAACATTATCCGCTGTAGATTTTAAAGGTCGTCTCAATATCGCGAATGATATCCAGGATTGGTAAATAATCCACGTTTTATTTTTAATTAATCTTGATTTTGAGAGGTTTTACTTATTTCTTTGCGATGCTTTAATAATATGAACGGCCGCTTTAAATTATCAAAGGCAAATTGGATTCATAAAGTATTTGATACTTTGTAAAGCTCTCCCATTTAATTGTACACAAAGATAGCCAGAATACAAAAGTCAATTGTGAATTCGAGATATTTTTACGTTTTCAAACGAGAACTCAACAAAAGGAGAACGGTGGTCTGAGAAATCTTGGAAAATATAAATTAATATAATTTACAAAATCTCTGTGTAATAATTTTCTCGTAAAAGTGTAGACTTAATGCCATTGTGAAATACCGTTTTTAAAAGGAATTTCTCTCTTTCCTTCCTCTTTGGCCGTCTTCTTGCGTCATTTATAATCTTTCTTTGCCTTTTCGTATTCTTTTTAAATCGCCTATTACAGTTTTAATGACGGGTATTCTGTTGCTCGCTCTTAATTAGGAAAAGATCTGATTCTAAAAGAGCGAAGAATGGAGTGAAAACCGATATCCTGAAAAATGGTAAAGCTGTCTTATATATTTACTGGAAGCAGATTTTTCATACTAGGCATACAAAAACTTTTGTAATCCGATACTTTTATTCATCTTTTTGTTCATAGTATTACCTTTCGTTGTGTTTTAAATTGTAATCAACGTTTTTAGCAAAATAAATAATAAATATTCAACTTCATAGCACATTGATATCCATCTATCCAGGAGCTGTATGAAGAATCAAAACTGGTTTTGACTGTAACTATGATCAATTTTAACGTATCAAATAAATCCGTTGAAATTAAAATAGTAATTATGTACATTCACACAATTTTTGTCACTAACGATCCGGGTTTCGCCTTTCGGCATCTTCAGGTGTTCACGTGCACGGATGAACTTAAACGGACGCTTAGTAATTTTGTGTTGTGTTAAAAGAAAAAACATGTTATATAAAATATAAATCAGAGCTGTGGAGTCGGACTCGAAAAAAGCCATAAATAAAATACGTTAATAACCATTACCACAAACTGTGCTTAGAGAATTGCGACAAAATATAAGGAGTAAATGTTTACTTGAATCCATTTTGCAATTAAAGAAAAAAGATTTTCTTGTAACGTGGTTTCCTGGAGTAAGATTATTGGTAAAGTAAGGTACATTGTTATAATTTTCATCAATATGTATGTTCTAACAGAAATTGTAAATAATCAAACATAATTAATAATAATTTCTAAGCGCATAAACCAACTAAGTACGTAAACATTTGTAGATATATACCCTTGCTAATACTATCTCAAATTTGCATAATTTTCCTCGCCAATGAATACGAGAGCGCTATCCTAGAGCGGCCAATAAATCAGAATTATGATTGCCAAATGGTTTAAAAACAAACACACCCTTTAATGGCTCATCCCTATGCTCTTGCATATATTTTTTAAAAAATCTTAAAAATATTTTTAAAGAAACCACACCCTAAGGTTACCTCTGCAAACTGATGATTAATAAAAACATATTCATAAAAGACTATTTATCTACTGTTTGGAATTGAATACTTTTAGCATAAATTTATACGTTATAATTATTTTTAACGGAATGTCATCCCACCTTTTTAAATTCCTTTCTTCATTCCTAAAAATCTAAGATTTAGGTATTTTTGCACTTTTCATTTTTTTATTACAGAAAATATTCACTGCCAACCTTTGACCCTGACTTGAAGTGATTCGATGCAGTTATGGCAGAGTAAAATGCTGTCTTTTAGCCAGATCAGAATAGTGGATAAATTAAATATTTTAGAAAATAAATAATAAGTATGCAGTTTTTTCCATGATTTACCTTAGCATTTGAATACACTTGATTTTATAGCTTGCTTTAAACCCTTTGAGTGACGTCGAAAAGATAAACACATCCTAAATAAAAATATTCAGCTTGATTCATAAGAAAAACGTGATTTCGTATGAATCACTCAATAATAAAAAACAGCATTAAAATAAATATACCCTGAAGGCTATGATTCCAATGATAAATTTAGCAAGTGGTAAAAAATAGATTGGCCATATAATACAGATATATGTAGATAGTTTCAATATAATTGTCATTTGAATTATTCAATTCAACAACTTTATTATTTTGGATTCATTTTTCAGTTATATAAATTTATCACGTATACTATTTTTTTACAGCTATATCCTAATTTTTAATTGGTTTCCTAACGAGAGATAGTTGAGACATTTTATTTTACAGGTCTGGCTTACTTATGAAATAGTGAAGGGACTAAAACTTATTTTTTAAAAAATATACATCTATGTACAGTATTACGATCCATACAAAACATACATCGACTAAGAAATCATTCTCATTATAAGATTCTACAAATGTATATGAACTTTGAATGTTGCTGGAACGCATAATTATTGCAATCTGTTACCGATCGATAATAGCAGCTGTGATTTATATGTACGTGAAAATGCATTTCAATTATATGTATATTAACCAAGGTTTTGTAATAGAATTTAACTAATGTATGTTGTTTATTTAACAAAAATTGAGCATTGTAAATTATTATTGATTCATTATAATCAGCGTTTGTCGATTTACTATCGAAGTTAACCTTCTTATATAACTTCATTAAAACAATATATATTCATTACCATGACAAAAAACATCGATCTATGTCATTAGGTATCGCAATTTGGTGGATAATTAGCTTAAAATTACCATAGCATCGCACTGAAATGAAACACTTCTTTATCTCAACTAGGAATTCTCAATATATTTTTTCCTATTCAAATAAGTGAGCACTGTGATACATTATTTTTTGTTCTATGCAATTTAATTATTACGGAGCGTTCTTTGTGGGGTGCCGTTTCACCCTTTTATAAGTTCACCCTCACGAGACTAAAAAACCCTCTCCCCCAAAACAGAAAGAAGAGGAACAAAAAAAGAGCGTATGCAAATTCAGGATAAAATATAGCCCGTAAATGCCACCGTCTCTAAAAGAATATTAGAGACGTTTTTCAGTGGGTTGCTTGCCAACCGGTTTTACAATGTATGTATCTGTTTTAACGGTGAAGTTACAGGGTGATTGCAATTATAGTAAGATAATAAAGGATTGTAATGTTTAGAATATCGTTGCCAATACTGCAACAACAGTTATATTGAATTTGGATAAATTTGACAGGAGAGACAAAAAACGATATTAATGCAAAAATAGTTTTTTTTTACTTTCGCTTGGTATTGTAATAATTAATTTACGCGTAAAGTTTCAAAAATAAAGATATGTGTAGATACAAAAATGTGCCGATGATACAGAGAGAATTTTTTTGAGTTGTTAGAAATGAGTTATGTATTTTAACAATATTAGCGACGATATACTATAATTTACGTGAATTGGGATATTGGTATTGTAATTGTAACATTTTAAAAATATAAGAGGCGTAAAAACGTATTTTAATGATTTTGGGAGTAAAAATAATAAATTTGGATATAGCCTTGCAATGCACGATGACTCATGAATTGAAATTTTATTTACATAAATTAATTTAATAAGTAGTTTAAAAAAACCTTCGTGTAATTCCTTTTTCATGATCGCAGTTTTCATAAGTTCTTCTTTTTTCACCTTTACAATCCTTTTGATTATTTTGTTTTGTACATTGTAATTATCGAAAAAAAACATTTTGAAAAAACTTAGGGTTATTTCCTTTTGTTTTTCTTCAGCCGATATATATAAATTCATACATCCTTGTTATTTTTACAAATTTGTATTTAACGAGGACTGTGGTAATGGTTCCAGCAGTAAAGGATGTTACAAACAGAAAAAAATGTATTGGCAGATAAAGTGACCAACAGTGCTATTCCAGCGCGCATAGAACTTATTTTGAAGGATTTGAAATACTCAACACTATCACGCTTTGAGTGTACAGTCGATGCCTACACTATTACGTAACGGGTATTTTAGATCGTCCAAATCAGGCGTGTAAGGCTGGAATAGCACCGCAAGAATATATGTAGATGTAATAACTAATAAAATTATACGTGTCTAAAAAAGTTTTTATTATTCATGTTTCGTCATGAAATCCATTTCTAAGTTTAAGCAATTTCGTTTCATGTTTTTGACTTTTACACTTAAGATTAACCAAGTCTATCACGTACCGTTAAAACATCTTGATCTCGAATTAATCTTTTTCGGAAGTAGACATTGACTATTTTAGAGTGGATCAACCATTTCTTGTGAAACTTAGGATGGTGGCCCAAAGGCCGTTTACGTGTTGGATTCATGTCGTAGGCCCCGTGGGGAATTTTGGAGATCACATTCCAAATTATTTTCTTTTTGAGTAAAAATTCAATATTCATGTTATGCTCATAGCGTTACAATAAAAACATTAATCAGTTAAATTTTATTCACACTTACATATATATTTGTTTGTATTATCTTGAGAAAAACTAGTTACTTTTTATTTAATAATCTGTTAAGTGTTCACAATGTTTGTTTTTATGCTTGACAGTTTTAAAACTATTGCACAACTGCTTGGAATGCCGTATTTTTTCATAAAGAATGGGCAATTTTTTAAGCGAAAAATACTCATTTAATTTCTTGCCAAGTTATACATTATTTGTGCCGAAATCTCAAAAGAATTAGTTATCAAAGAAACCGATGAATTACGAATTAACTGTACTACAAAGAATATTCCACTTACCAACCTAAAAAAAATACACCCACAAGAGTAGCGAAAAAAATCCGACAATAATACAATTATTATTTCGCATTTATACAATAATATAATCCATTCTAGGGATTCGGATCTCGGTTCGTACTATAGGAAGAGGCGCCGCGCTATTGTGTTCACTAAGGAAGATAAATTAAAAAATATAATTACAATGCGTATCCCATAATTCTCGCGGGGTGGGCGGAAGACGGGCCCTGGGGAGGCGAGGGTGGCGTGGAGGCTAGATGGCAGTGGGCGGGGGTGGTATATTTGGGAGGGAAAGGGCGGCGAAAGCCATTCCAGGATTCGATCCGCCCTGCTTAAAAGGTATGGTGAAATTTAAAGATGTCCGAATTTTAAATGCGCGCGACACGTTTTTTAAACACGAGTCCACCTAATTTAAAATATTTATTTTAGTACTAAATTCGATTTGTGATACCCATTTTTCATATAATGCTAAATCCATTACGGATTATCAATTAAAAACTGTTAAATTTTCAAATCATTTTTATGAAACTTTTTACCACAATAAACAGCAAGTTATCATATTAATACTTCTAACTGACACAAGCTTATCTATAATATTTAAAAGTGTTCAGACTGACTATATTAGTAACTTTCTACGTATTTTTGATCCCCCTGACCTTGTTATCATCCTGGCAAAAGATAATTTAAATTTAAGACTATAATTACAATTGTATATTTAGTGTTTCTAATAAAAATTCTTTTACGAATTCTGATGGTAAAATTATATCAATTTAATTAAATAGTTCATGACATCATTACATTTAATAAGAAGTAGCGATTTTTTTTAACATATCGTCACTTGATTTGCAATATTTTTAAAAGATGGATAGATATTGAATATGATCTTACATCTCTTCTACGAAATTCAATTCATCATTATTTAATGGTTACCAATTATACAAAATACTATTTTTATTTTTATTTAAGCTTAGACTAAGTAAGATGCATTTTAAATACAGTCTGAATTCCATTTTCCTAGCAATGATTAAATATGAGTTACAAAGTTGAAGTATCGAGTTGGTGATACGTATATTTTATGCTTCTAAAAATAAGAATTGATGTATACAATGTATTACTCTACTGTATTTTGTTAGTATCTACTATACCTTATCAGAAAAATTAAAAAAGACACATGTAGTTCAACATTTTGAAGAAGGAAGGAAATGTACATTCACCTCTTTGGCCACTTTAATTAATTTGATTTGGTGTCTTTTAACACTTCGATCAGTTTTCATATCTTAAATTGAAATAAACATAATATAAAATGGTATTGTTTTTTTTTATTTTGTCTTTCATTCTAGCTTAATAATTACTGACCAGAACGCATAAACAAAATTGTATTTAAATAAAACATTTCACAAAGTAGTGTTTTAGCATAAACATTAAAGATTTGTAGTTAAATACTTACAAGTAAGCAGTAAAAAATAAAACACCAGGCTGTAAATCTTTTGAATTTTATAAACATTGAATCTTTCACGGATGTGTTTTATGTGATATTGTGTTTTTAAAATACTTTTTTTTACCATGTCCGCTCCCAATGTGGAACATATGGACTCCTAATGGAGTTTATCTTAACATAAGTGTTTCTACGAGAACTGCTTGTTACTCAGTTGCTCAACCTCTCTTTTTCCAAAGAGAGTAGGAATATAAGGACACGCCTAGGACAGGACTAGTGGTGAGCTAGTCGCTCTCGATACGCCCCATTCATGGGATAGGATGGGTGGGAGGAGGGAATTCAAGACATCACATACATCCATGCCTACGAACAGAATTTCATAAATCGATTGAAAAATCAATTTATAAAACTGTCCATACTGGGATTCGAGCCCGTAACCTCCATAACCGAAGCCAACGACGTTAACCACTCGACCACACTGGCGGTACTACTTAATCATTTATTATGGGAACTATAAATAAAAATATGACACAGTACATATCTGTTATAATTATTATATGTATATGATTCACTTTTATAGCCTTATGCTAGTCTATTAACACCAAAAATTATACTTATTCTAAACACATACAAACAATTCGATTTAAATTTTGGATTGCATAACATTAACTATAAAATCTTCTCTTATTATCAAATACGATGTAATTCAATTTGATTTACTACTAGGCAATGATAGGGATAATATTTTCTTCGTAGAGCTTTCCGAGACTTTCATTCAAAGATTTGCCTAAGGCATACGAGTCCACATGTATCCGTATATACTACCTACCTACGTGAACGTTCACGTGATATCAACAAGTGTTTGGGTTGAAGCTTCTGTCGACTGGCTGCAGAGCCCACACTCTACGTAAGTATATAAAACATACAAACATACCGTAACTTTCCTCTTTCTCCGTCCCGGCGCCGTAACATCGACGAACAAATATTTTCGTGAGCTTTTATCGAAGTTCAGCGTATGCACTTAGCGGAAAGATTCTACAATACTACTTACTTGAGATTTTATTGAAATATTCAATTCATATTGAGTATATTTTATTTTTATCTATCTCAGTTTTGTATTGTAACATATAAATATTTTTAGCAAGAAAATATAACAACGTATTTAGTTTCACGAGCATTATATGTTTATTTATTGAATCATGTCCACTACAAACGTGGAGCCTTAAAACTGTAATTGTTCTACGCGAACTGTTTGTTATTAAGTCACTAAAACTCTCATTTTTTAGAAAGTTGGGATACGAGAATGGGTCTTTATTATGAAAAATAGTTAGCTAATCGCTCTCTTTATGCTCATTTTGGTTCTAACGGATAAGAGTCTTTGCGTCAAAACACATCGAATACAAATCAATTCACGAAAGTTTTCGTAATGGGATTGGAACCCGTAGAAACTGAAGAAGACAATTTTTGAGAACAGGCGTAATCAAATTAACTATATTCAAACTAATTCCTTTTCTATTTTCTTCTTATTATATCGATTTTTTACTCGTAAAGTAGTTTACTATTAACTCATGGTTTTAAAATGAAAAACGAAATCTTTGCGTATTGAATACATATACTTTTAACCTTTGTTTATTTTTAAAAATAATTCACCGTTCGATGAAACATTCTTTTTACATTTAATATTGACTTGTAAAACAAAATAATACTTAAACTGGTAAATTTTGAATGTTATGCTTAGTAAACTATCGGTTCATTTGCAGCCGCATTATTTGTGTCATTAAACAGTGTTCCTTAAAATAATAATGGGAAAGTATAAATCGCAAATATTTTTTATTTTATTCAAGAGATTTAAAAAGTTAGACTCATTTATTTTTTATATACGTAGTTAATCAGTTATAATTTTGCCTACCATTGCGATAAATAGTCTAATGATTGCTGTTGTTATATTTACAATATTAATATTTCAAAATTGTACTTAATCAGATGCAAATAGAAAACGGAAGTACAATCTTACACAAAACCGAATGAAACAAAAACCAGTCAAATTCACTTCGTTTAAAAAAGCCATATATTACGAACCAATTGAAAGAAAAATATTTTTTTTATCAAAAAAACTTGTTAAGCTATACAAAAGAAATTTTATCAGGGAAGAGTATTGTATTGTATATTTTTTGGAGATTTAAAATAAAGTTTATATTATTTTTTATTCTTAACATTATCTGTTTTGTTATGTGAAATTTAATGTATCTACGGCTTAGAATAATGTATTATAAGTTCGAAGTAGTTTCTTAATAAAAATAAATGTAATAATGTGATACACATTTAGACTACCGGAAAATGGATGAAAATTGAACGACCAGAAAATAAAAATAAATTTCGTAATGTAAATAAGTCATTACGCATGCACTACTAAATCTTGATTGCGTGTTAAATAAAATACGACACAGTTCGCTCTATACATTATACAAAAAAATAAAAATAAAACGGCTAAATGACTATGGACGTCATGTTTGTCTTCCTCTCACGATTTGTGGAGAGCAACTAAGAGCGCCTAATGAATATTAAAAACAAAAAAAAAAACAATCCAATTCTACCCTAGTTATCAAAATAAAAAATACCCCACCCACGAAATGGGGTGAGGGGGTTAAAAGAGACACCCCCTTTAAACTCGTATAAAAAAGAAGAACATAAAAATGCATGAGGATTGCTCGCGAATACAACACGGCAGAGAAAGGGTGAAAGGAAAAAATCTCCTTAGGGGATGAGGGTGGGTTTCGGTAGAGTAGAAGTAAAAAGAAAGCAGCACATCTGAAATTCGCGGCAACATTTTTTTATGCGCAATATGAGTACTCCGGAATGAAAGGGATACAGAATAAAAAAGGGCTTGAGGGACGGGGTGTTTCGTGCTCGATATAGCTTGCCTTTTTCTCGTAATTTTTCTTTGTTATAATTATTCATTCCTTACTTTTTCGACGCAATTATTTTCTAGTGTAAATTTCGCCAAATTTTCCGCCATTAAATTGTCACGCAATAAATTCACACATTTTGCTTAGCCTTAAAAATATAAGATGTAGATACTTTAATTTAATTAATTATGTTAAGTATTTTAATCACAATATGTATGATATGGTCATTAATGATAATTGAAAAATAGCTTTGTATAATATCTAATAATATAATGTTAAATATATAGAGACCGTGAAACTTTTTGTCTAAAAGGCCCACTTATGAAAAGAATGATTTAAAAAAAATCAACAGTATTTAATATATGTATGTTATTAGTACGGTTGACTTCATTAAATTCTTAAGACATTACTTTTCCATTGTATAGCATGGTTAAATTTCTATTATTTTGCAGACATTCATCAAAATATATTTGAACAGTTGTTTATATTAGTTTGTATCCAATAACCTTTTTTTAATGGTATGCTTAATTTTATAGACATCTCAGATTTTTATTGAATATATTTAGGTTTATTATTACACTTTTTGGATGATTCGTATTTATAAATGATTTTTTACATATTATTTCGGACAATTAATATTATAAGAAAGCTACACGACAAGTTTCGTAATCAGACTGTGTAATGCAGTTTGGCGACTCTTTTCGTATACAGTGGAACCTCTCATAACGAGTTTAATTCGTTCCAGAATCTTACTCGTTAAGCGAAACAATTTTTCCCATATAAAACAATGTAAATACAATAATGCGTTTCATGACGGAAAAAAAACATTATTTTATATTTTTTACGTTTATTCAAATAAAATTACATACTTATAAATTGTTATGGAGCGTAACAACCTGGAATGCTTTTTAGATTTGCAAAAAACAATATAAAAATCGACTAGTTTATTATTTATGACAAATTAATAATTATTTTTTACTAGAAAGCTGTCACAGAGCTACTAGAGACATTTGTTTTTACCGACGCTTCAAAATTTGGTGAAAATGTGACAGCATTATCATTGAATAAATTTCTAAAACGCATAGCCAGTTCCTTATTAGAGTGATGCTCATCAATGGACGATGCAACAGTTTCCCATGCTTTCAGCATTTCTCTTATTGCGCCAGAAGATTATTGCTTTGCTACTTCCTCCTCCACTAACAAACTCTCCTCCATAACTTCTTGCTGTGAAAAACAATGCAACTCCATAAGCTCTTCGGAGGTCAGCTCTTGACTGTGCTCTTCCACAAGCTCATCAATATCATTGTTATCCACTACAGTCCCATGATATTGGCCAAAGATACAACCTCGTTGACTGTATACTCCACAGGTACTGTTTGAAACCCCTCAAAATCACATTCTACAACGCTCTCTGGCTAAACCTTTTTCCAAGCAGAACCGAAGGTCCGCTTGGTAAACCCTTCCCACACCTTGTCAATCATCTTAAAGCAAGTACCGATGTGAAAGTGATCTTTACAAAACTCTGCGTCACTCGTTATGCGAAATATCGCTCGTTAAAGGAGCATATTTTTCACAATTTGTTTTGCTCAATATGCGAATAACTCGTTATACTCGCACTGTACTTATAGTAAAACTGAAAAAAATGTTTGTTTGTGTTTATTATTGCTATATTATAAAATGGGTATCGGTACTCATACGATAATTATTGTTTTAATTAAAATTGTGCGCTATTTAGTATTTTACCTGGTGCATGTTACTTTAAAATGTATAAATAAATAAAGATGAATATTTCTTTTTTTTTGAAGATTGTTCTGTTTATCAGAAGGTTTTATATACATAAAGTTTATTTTCTTTCCGAGTTTAGCTTCTGGCGATTCTTTCTTCTTCGATACTCCCAATTAGCTACTCAAAGTAATTTCTTACATCACTACCGCTCCTCTCTGGATGAAAAAATAAGCAGGTTTGCGTCCTCGCTACCTCCGCACCCTCCCATAATTCGCTCCGAGCTTTTTTCAGGGGTGAAAAAAAACCTAAGAAGGTGGTGTGCAAATTTTAAAATTTAAAGTGAGTAATCCACGCCGGGTGGGAGGGAGAGCAAGATACGCCGGCCGGGAGGAGTGAGAGGGACGCCGGATAATGGGTGGTGTTTTTAAGAAGCGATGAACGCGCACGTAAAAAAATGAACGGGGGGCAATTTTTTGAAACGGCTTCCATTAGTGCGACGCCCGGCATTGTTTAGCGGGGCCCGGCCAAATTAATTTAGCGCCCCCTCGCCTCCCACCCGGAAGTGAGGGCTGCCGACTAGTTTTGATACTTAAGGCATTTTGAAGCCTTCTCGGGTAAGACTTTGTGTAACGTAAAAGAAAAACAATACCCAGGATTTGTTTATGCGGAATTTGAGTCCGTGCGACGTACAAATTACAATAACTTAATAGTGCAGACAATCTCTAATAAATTAATTCAAAGAAAAAAAGCACCAAACAAATAATTATTGAAAATTCTTGGTTTCATTTTGATAAAAGCTTTGTTTTTTTTTTTTTTTTGCATTTATATCCAAAATAGTCGATTACTATTAAATTGGTGTACAACCAAAAACAATAATGTATCTGTTACGTTCCACAAGAATAATTAATTATAATTATTTCGCCATCTCGTCAAATATCCGTTAATTTGTTAAAAATATGACTTGATATTGCCATAGTTTTCAACATTTATAAACATTTTTACAACCTTGTGTAACTAAATTCGTTGTTTTTTTACTTAAGTTTTATGAATTTCCATCAGGTGAACGTCAATTCAATTAATATATGATTGTGTAATTTTTAAATCGAAAAAAAATGAAATGATTACTTTGTAGCCGACCTACCTTTTTTTTACAATTAATTTTCTTTGGCTCACTTGAAACCAAATATTACCATATAATGCCATGATTAATAAACACTTGACATATATTTTGTACAAAATATGTTATATTGGTATCGAAATTTACGCATTTTTTGCTGTTTTATTTGTGAATAAAAACGCAATTTATAAGTGCTAGGAATTAGTACCATCCGACAACATTTTCCAGCCATTTTCTTAGACTTCTCATTCTTTCATCTATCTATGTCCTCACCGCCCAGAGGCTCACCCTGTTTACGCGAGGAAGAAAGGGTGACTGGGAAGGGTATCTCTGGGGCCACAGCTTGACTCCGAGGAATGGGTAGTCAGGAAGATTGAGGAAATTGCTCAGCGGCAGTCATGGAATGCAATAATTAGTAGGAGTAAGTGTAGTGTAAAACTGATAATTTTGATTTGATTATCTATTTCAATCAAATACATCCAATTTTAAATTTTAATTATTTTTATTCTGTACACTTCCATAAATTTTGTCGATAACGACCCGGGTTTCGCCTTTCGGCATCTTCTGGTTTTATCCAGTGCACGAATGCACTCGAACTGACTCAACCCGGGTCGTTATCGACAAAACTTATGGAAGTGTACAGAATAAAAATAATTCAAATTTAACATTAAATTTCCATCAAGCGCCTTCAGTCGAAATTCTAAATTACATCCAATTTTCTTTTTGCACGAAGGGTTAAATCTCTATATCTCTCTAAAATAAAAATATGCAATCCACCAAATCAACAAGTAACAACGTAATTGTACTTAAAAATCAAATAGCTAAGTTTTACCATTTTACTACTTGGCTCACTACACTTTTTGGGGGCTCATATATAAAATGTAAACACGGACATTTTTTAAAATGTAAAATAAAAAATCTGCTGGATACTTTATCATACAATTCCATCTTAAAATAGCAAACATTCAAAAAGTGCTTTCGATGGATTCGGCGGTAACTTTGTGGAAGTTCATTACATCATTCATCAAAAAGGATGCCTCTGAAAGAGGCGATACAAGTGTCACAGTTTGTAACACAAAACGTGGAATAATCTAAGTTATTTTATATTTTATACATACATTCAAAAAGTGATTTGTCACAAATTTTGAAAAATGCCGTTTAATATCAGTTCTGATATTCACAATTAGAAATCAAAAAGAGTTTTTTCTGATAAAAAATAAGTCATGAAGAACCGTGCTTTCTCCAACACTCAAATCATTATTTCCCAAGCTCTGTATTTGTGTCATAAAACACTTTGTGAACGTTCTCATTATTCTTCATATAAATTTCTACTTGAAATAATCCGTATTATACTGAAAAAATAATAATAAATAAATATAGATTTTTAAGCATTGTTGTACAACTGTACATCCTGCCCCTCTCTGCGAGTGAAGCACTGGATGCTAGTGAAATCGGGTGTCTAGATGGAGGGGGGTGCCTGGACTCGACAGCCGCACGACTCATGGACGAGATTGCGATCGGACTATTTAAAAATATTCAAATAATGGAGAGACTTTCTCGAATTTTAAATTGCGCAAAAACAGGCGTCCCGGTTCGTTTGACTACAAATTGACGCGTGTATGTATTTTACCGGTTGCCTAGCTTTGTTCTTTTGTCAAACTAATTTCGGAAACCCTTTCACAAGCTATCAGTAATCTTGTGACCGTTTTCGTTGGAATTCTAATCTGATATTCTTATATAAGATTAAATCTAAGCAGTTATATGAAATTTTACTTTAACATCACCTTATCGAAATCGGGCTCGTGGTCAACGTAACGGCTGCGTGGCGCATCTCATGGGTTCAAGTCCCAGTACGAACAAAAAAAAATATAGGCGTTTGTGATGTCTAAAAATTTCTTCCCACCTCTGCAATCCTTATAATAAATGAGCGTAGCCAGAGTGATTGTCATGGCATAGTCATGTTTTATCCCCTATCCTTCCATCCAGTGGCGGCCGGTCAATGTGGCATTGGATCAATGCACCCCTTGTACCCACCAGCAAGGGCGGTTATATTTCATGAAATAACATTTAAACGTAAAATTTGTACCATTCACATTTTAAATTCTTCATGTATTTATTGTCTATAATAAATATTTAAGAACATTTTATTTTATTTTAGACAATAAATAGATCCAAATTTTAAAATGAGTGAATAGTATAAATGTTATGTTTGAATATTATTTCACAAAATATAACCGCCTCTGCATATACAAGGGGTGCATTGATCCAATGCCACATTGACCGGCCGCCACTGCTTCTATCCATACTCTTTTCAAAAAAAAAAAGTTGAGCAAATGGGTAACAAGCAATTCTCTTTTGGCAAGAACTTTTGGAATGGATATGAATTTGAAAAAATTTTTTTTTGCTTAGATGTAAGCATTTTGTCAGTAGTTGAATGTGGCGGTTTCATAGTCATTGGCCACGGGTTAAAAAAACATAAACTTAACAAAAGTGAATAATCAACAATCGATCAAATGATAATTAATGTTTAGGTTGAGCGACCCTGATTTATAATAAATAATGTGAAGTTAGTAGAAAAGATTGTTTTATCACAATCAATATTGTTGTATAAATTTTGAACTATTTTCACATATTTCACCTGGATCATATGTACATTTCGTTTATAAAAAAAATCTAGTGTGAGTGTGTAATAATATACAACACGGTCAAAGGTTTAAATACCCAATTCTCACTAATTCATCTTTTGACATATAAAATACATCTGTTGTTTTCTTTTATGTATTTTGTCTCGATCTTAGGAATGGACGTCCATTAAAAAGATATGTATTTGACTACTAGTCTCTTTCTAGTAATCTATTTTTATCATGACACGCTATGAAAAAAAAAGAATCAGACATCCAGTTTTCGTTAAATGTTTTTTGAAATTTGAAATTTGCTATAAAGTGACTATACTTTAGGAGTGAAACATCTCTAAATGCGAAAAAAATAGTTTTATTATAATGGCAAAATAAAATAAATATGGTTCACTAGTAATCCTTTAGTTTAAACATGATAAATAACTAATCGAAAAGTGATATTTTGTACAAATCTGAATAGATGAATAATATATACTTTAAATGGTTGTTTTAATTCTATCGTATTGACGTATTACGTATGACATTGTGATACAATTTTACGTCACTGTAATCTTTGTTTAAAGCTCGATTTCACTAAAAATTACGTAATTTAAAATATATCGTATATTTTTTTAATACGAAAAATATATAACTTCATATTCACGTAAGACGAGATTCTATCAGTTGATATTAAAGAAAAATTTAGCATAATTCCAATGGCTTTGTGGATTACTTAACTGAGTTTGAAAATATTCTTGATTCAGTTATGCGAATTATTAGTTTAAAAGCCAATTAAGTTTTGACGCAATGTTCTGAAAAGCGTTGCGCAATCCTACACAATTTCTGGCCTGAACAATCTTTGTATATCAACACGCTATCTTCTGTTTCTGCTATCTGCTTTCTACTTTACAGCTTTCGTTTCCTTGCCCCGAAGGCCCATTGCAAAAAGCATGGAGATTATTCAATTTGCGAGAGCGAAATGTGAACCTGTTGAAAAGCGAATTTTTCTTTGATTCACTACAAACGTTCTCATGTTCAAAAGTCAAAGTGAAAGCTCTGTATGGTGTTTGTTTTTCGACGGATTAAAATATTTTGAATTATTAAACATGTACTTTACTTTCGTAAGACACTTCTCTACATTCACATATAAAGTATTAATAAACTTTCAATTAAAAATAAAAAAATAAAAACAAATTCATTGTACTGGTTATCTTTATTGTACATTACTGACAGAGGTAAGCTGCTAATGCGTTAACAAGAGGCTCAATTAATATCAGAGCTACTCGCGGTGGTCCGGGAAGGTGGGAGATTTTTTTATCACTTATATAATTATACGCAATAATTATTAAAACAATTGAACTTTACTTAATATAGGTACTTATATTTTGTAACAACACGCCATATGTCGTTGAAAAATGTATTATAATTACCTACCATTCAACAGTAAAGAGTTATTTTCAGAAAAAAGACTCCTTTCTTATCACTCTATGTATTTCAATGTTTCAAACGTTATACCGAAACCGTTGTAGATAACATATTATGAGTCGGAAATTGCAGTTAAGTACTGATTTGATCTGAGAACATGTTTTTCATTTCTTTATTAATTTAACTAGAGGTTCGCTGGTCAAAGAAATATTTAACAACGGGCTCGCGTGATCCCCGGGAAGAAAGACGGTGCACCAAAATCAAACTGGTAGAAAATAATGAAAAAAATGCTGACATAAAATTTATTACAAATTTAATAGATTATATAACAGTTATACTACAAAAAATAATTAAAGAAAATATATACGAACATATGTATAGTAAATATATGGTAAAACTGAACTAAAATTACCTTTAATAAAATGGAGATTATTTGATGTGAAAATCAATTAATGTGAAATCTGAGCATATCGGCTTTTGCAGATTTCAGAAATATTTTGTCGAATAAGTGTTTCTCGTTTTTTAGTTTTCATTAGTTATTGTTGAGAAACCGAGCTCTCACAAATATTATGTTTAAAACTGTAACAAGGTTTTCGGTGCCCTCATGTAGAGAGCTGGGTGTTCGTCTTGGAAAGAAATCCAAAGTTCCTCAACTTTCATAATTTCGCGAAGCAATTTTTCTGTTTTCACAATTTCGCGATTTTTTTAGCTTTTAGCATTGTTTCCCCGGTGGACTTAAAATAAGCTCACGGTGCACCGGTTAAGACATAGGTTCCCAATCTTTTTCGGATGGTGACCCCTTTTTATAAAAGCCATGTGACTAGGGGATCCCCGAAGAATTTGAAATCCTCAATTTGCTATACCTTTTCCCAGGATTGTCTCCGAAACTTTTTAGCTCACCGGGGAATTTGGAATGTTCAAATCCAAAATCGAAAAAAGTTGGCGACCCCCCAGAAAACTTTTCGCGACCCCCAGGTTGGGAACCCGTGGGTTAAAAGGACATTCTTTAAGAACTTATATTATTAACACTCGTAATCTTCTTTACCCAGTTTGCTAAAATGTAGAATGAAAAACAGGCACAAGATCACATCTAGGAATTGTATATTAATTAAACATCCGTTATTTTGTTTTTCACAACGTCGTTGCTCAGCCCCAACCTTTTTTTTTCAACGAGATAAGTAGAGATAGCAAGATGGTGCAGAACAGGAATAGTGGTTAACTAATCGTTCTCGTTACGTCCCGTTATTTAAGGATAACTTTTTTTAACATCTCAAATACCCATACTTTCGCATAGAAATCGATGAATTGATTGAAAAAATGCTGTTCGTATTAAGACTCTTGAAGCCATCACATCCGCTACAGAAGTTAACGTTACTAGTTATACTAATTTTTTCAAATGTAATTAGCAAACCAACTATGACATTTTTATTGTAATTTACTTTACATACGTGTAGTAAAATTGTTTATATATTTCAACATTTTATTAATAACGAAAATTCAAAGAAGACATTTTTTAATTCATTAATTTACTGTAGGCTTACTTTCCTTTACGGAGTTTCCCGATTCTTTTGGTCATCTTCATAGAAATGGACATCGAAGTAATTATCTCACTGTCATGACGCATGATGGAATATGTGAAAGTCTTTTATAGAGCAACGCTATTTAGTTACCGCAAAAATAAAACAGAAACTCGCGATCCATCAAAATATTCAATCGAACATGTCATTTTCTAACGAAAAAACCTTTTTCTTTCGTCTCTAAAAGGTTAATGACGTCTCGAATAGAAAACTTGGCATTGAGTACAAACTTAAGTTATCATTATTGTGAACTATATAAAACAACAATGTATTTTTTTCATGGTATATTTTAGTATTCACTAATCTATATATTATTGCTTTTGATTTTAATATTTTTTTAAGCATATCCGCTCTCTGTCTGGAGCATATGGCCACCACATGGTTCCTCCAAGATTTTCTATCTCTTGCTAATCTTCTTGCTTCCTTCCATGTCATCCCATTGTCCCGTAGCTCCGCTGAGTACTTACTATGGAATCTAAAGGTATAATCAAACTTTTCTCCAAACTCTGCGGTTCCAGTCTTAGCGGTCTACTAATACCGTATGGGCTAAGTGGTCATAAAAACTGAAATAATAATTTAAACTGGAGATACATGATTCTATTTTTTTAACAATTCTTGTTTCAAAGCATCAGGCGGGTGACTTGAAATGGCTACACGTCGACCAGTCGACTGCGGCTAACGTCTTGGCAACAAGTGGCCTTCTGCAACAGTGAGATCCGTTTGGTTGGTAAAAGTGACAAGCAGAATTCAGGTTTTCTTGAGGCATCTGCAGCTCGTCCAGTAATGTCCAAGCCAGCAATTCTTCACATTGGACGTGGTAAAGGTCTGTTTAGTCCGTTATCTTATATCCTTGTTAGTGTCAAAGTCAAACCACGGCACCCCTAGTATTCACCACACGTACATGTCTGCAAAGCGCAGTATACGGTTACTCTGTACTTTCGTAACGTCCCATGACTTGCAACCGTAAAGCAGCACTGTCAAGACGTATGCGTTCAACAGGAGGCACTTGGTTCTGACCAAGTACAACAGTGATGAAATTTAACTGTTAATACGTGATGTGTTAAAATCATATTTAAGAATATGTTAAGCATATATTTCACACACAAATACTAATAGTGATATTGGTCTTAAGGAGTTTAAATGACAGCTTAAATCATCACCAGCTTGTGACATGTAAAATACCAATAATAAATATCAAATATATTTAATTTATTAAAATAAACATTTTTATTTTTTTTCGCTATTTCCATTGTATATACATACGTCCATAAAAACAGACAAAAAATATGGACTCGCTCTCGTTCAAGTATAATATGTAATAAAATACGAAACAATATAGTTGAGTTCAGTGGTCAGATAATATTTTATGGGTATTTCTAAAAATTTGGCAAAATATGGTAAAACTTATGGGCTTAATAAATTTCACCATTTAAAAAATGTTTAGGTTAAACGAATCAATCCGAACAATGCGCGGCACCGTTAATAAAATGATTGATATTTTAAAATTTCTTCTTTATTACAAATTAATTCAACAAACATATGGTTGACGGTACGGGGGTTGTAAAAAATAGCGTTGATTTTATGACTCACCCACAGTAATTTAAGTTCGATATCAAACGTGAATTCGTTCTGCGATTGGTTCCGGCAAAACATGTGTTTGTTTAATAAAAACAACACAAAGTTTTCACACTCGATTTTGACTCGTATTGGAAAAAAAACTTATCAGGGTAGCAAGAATTAACGAAGAATCACCTGCGTCCGCACAACCACCCCCGACGCCCGGTCGATTCATCGATCAACACTTCGGCGGTGGTTCCAGCTGATTTTTTTCTATTCTAAATTTCGATCAGTTAAAAATTGTACGTACCCAGCATTTTTTTTTCTTAAATTACCCAACCCTTACGCACGCATACCCAGCAAGCGTAATGCTCCACTATACGGACGGATCGAAAGTTTTACGAAAAACAATATCTATTTATAAACAACACAGGCAAACTATATCAGCAAATAATATTGTTAAGCCAATTCGCTGTAGTGCATAATTACATATTTTATTTTAAATATATGAATAATTAAAATTAAAACATTGATAATATTAAAAACAACACATTTTTTTATACATGTCCGCTCACAATCTGGATCATATAGCCTCCTAATGGAAGTATCTCAACAGAAGTTTTTTTTACGGGAACTGACTGTTACTCAGTCGCTCAACCTCACTTTTTTTTCAATTACACATACTTTACGAACGAGATAATATTTTCAGTAACCTGCCATAAATAAATATTTTTTTTCTTTAAATTGCAAGCACTATTTTTACTTCCCATCATTCAATTACTGAAAGTTACAACTATTACACCTTGAGGTATTTGGTTAACTTACCAACAATTAAACCTTCTCATATGATTAAATGGGTGTTCATTAACCTTGATTTGGAATAAAAAAATGTATTTTTTGGATTCTTTTGGCGTTTCTTTTAAAACAAATAAATAGTATCTGATGGATTCAGTGGTAATTTTGTGGAAGTTTATTTTTAATATAAAATTAAATTTGTCATATTTTGTAACACAACAAAGTGAAATAACAAAGTTATCAAATTAAATTTTATATAAAATTAATAGTAAATTATTGTCATCTTAAAAGATAATCATCACTTTCGTTCAGGCAAAACTCGTTTATTCAAAATACCGGTTTTGAGAAAATCGATGTACAATATTTGTTTTTCAAACATACAATGAATTGTATATGTCAGTTCAATATCATAAGCCCAAAAACATAATTAATGACGAGTAATATATGCATTTTAATCAATTATGTTTATGAAATATTTTAAAGAACCATGTCAGCTCTCTTTGTGGAGCAAACTGACGTCTGAGTAAGCTTATTTCAACAAGTTCTTATTTAATACAGGTGCTATATTGCTTGTATCCAAGTTGCTCAACCACTCATTTTCGAAGAGAGTAGGAATAAAAAGATATGGATAGGTAAGGACTTGCGGTAAACTAATCACTCTTGTAAAGCGTCAATTTTATGATCGGATAGGTGATGGGAAAGAATTTTAAATAAGACATTCTTGGACAGAAATTCGTAAATTAATTGAAAAAATTCTCCACACTGGGATTCAAATACGTGAGCTCTGCTACTGAATCCAGTGACGTCGATAACTTGAACGGATAACATAAACCCACTTTTAAGGTGTTCACTGTGAACACTTTGTGGACAGGCTGTATATTATAAAATAAAATACATTTTTATATTAATTCCACATTTATTTTATAACATCAGGACTGGTTTTGTTCATAATAGACACTTGAAAAATCTCGTAATAAACTCAGCTGAAAATAATCGTGGTGAGCGAAACTGGTCCTAATTTTAGAACATAAATGAAAATAAAGTACAATATAGTGTTTTATTTTTATTAATTAAATTTTAATTATATTTTAAGATTTCGACTGAAGGTCTTTGTTGGAATTTTAATATTAAATTTGAATCGTTCAAATTTGTGTGAATGTACATAATTTGAACAATTCAAATTTAATTATATTTATCAAAAATATGTTTCGTTTTTGTTAAATTTATTTTATATGAAGAGTAAGTAATCCGTTGAGTTAATAAAAGTTCTAAAGTAAAGAAGATAAATAATTGTTTCCTCGCTGCAACGGTAATAATTAACGTTCTGGCTGTATAACGCGCAGCGAGTCACAGTGTTGCCATAGTGACTACTCATCCTTGAGGGGACGGGGTAAAAAAAATACAAGCGAGGGTGAAAAAAACGTCGGGGGTGACTCAATAAGTACATAAATACTTACCCCCGCAGAACAGCCCGATCAATATTAACTCTTTTTTTGGTAGCGTGAGTGAGACGATGCCAGTAATTATTGCGACTCCGCGGGAATTGAAGCAGACTGCGAATGCAGCGCTACGAGCGGCCGTTTCCGACACTACTGTCACACTTTTCCGACGGAAGATTTGTTCATGTATGGACACACGCATGTCAAGAAAATCATCAGTAAACAGAACATAATAGTTCTGTTCTTCTGCGTACTTCTGACGGTTTGCTGACGGTTTGCAAACCGTCAGAAGTACGGAGAAGAACAGAGCTAATGATGTTTCCAACATAATGAATACATCGCAATAATTATCGCAATTAATAAATATTAAGTCTGTTATTATACTACAACATGGTGGTTAACAAGGTGATCTTCGGTTGCGGTGTCCACTGGTTTGAATTCCAGTCAGAACATGCTTAATTAACTGTATGCAGATAAGTGAATTTTTGTTCGAATGCACTGATGTCTGTGATTTATAAATTAAATTTCACTTACAGCATATAAGTAATGAGGCGCAACTAGAGAGATTAGGAAACCATAAGTCCCATCATAGCCCCAACCTTTTATCCTGACTCTTCAGAAAATCACAGTTTAAGGTTGCTAATACAGTAAAACCACCATTTACACTAAAACCGGGACAGTGTAATTCGGGATAGTGTAATCGGGGGAGTGAATCTCATACAAAATTAGGGATTTAGTTTTGCAGAAAATGCAAAACTAAGATTTCCCTTAGTTTTGCAAAAAACATAATATTGACGAAATATTTAGTTACTAAGTGATAAAATGCAAATCGCACACATAGACAGTCGCCCGCTATACGTGTATAGCCTGGCAAGTGTTAAATACACAGACGATAGCCAACATTTGAATGTATGTACGGCACAGACGACCGTCTCATAGTAACGACAATAAAATGCGACCGTGCAATTAGGGGATTTGCGGTGAATATTTCAAGGTAGTGTAATTTGGGGTTCCACTGTAAATTTCTGATCTCGCCTCGTAGTTCGTAAATTATACCGATTTTACTTTAAAATAGTATTAACATACGCAATTACTGTTATAGCGTATACGTGTAAATATTATATCACTATTATATTAAGATTTTTATTTAATTTTGATCCTATTCGTCGCTCAATACTTTGCAACGTGTGACGTGACATTTTATTTGTCATGATAATCACTATAAATACTGTTTTATTGATATAATTCACTCAGCTCATTAGGGGAAAAGGATAAATTATAGTGATATATTTAAAACACTTTATTAAACTATGTCTGTACAAAACCCTCATAAGACTAGTCATGGAGTACGGGCCAGACAGAGACTTGGACGCTTAAGCAGCGGTGGGCTGCCAATACGTTAACAAGCGGCTCGCGTAATATCAACGTAATTTATCAGTCATGTGCAATTATATGCAATACTTTTAAATAAGCAAACGATTGTTACTTAATACACTTAAAATATGCAACAATATGCAGTTTACCATAAACTAATCAATGTAAATGGCTAAAAATGTACTACTGTGTATATTGGAAGCTGTCGTAGATAGTATATGTCAGAAATTGCTGTTATGTATTAGTTTGATCTGAGAATATTGTTTTCTATAAATTTAACAAGGGGCTCGCCGGCCGTGTTAAAATTTAACAAGGGGCTAGCGCGAGCCCCTCCGACTCCCCTCCAGCCCACCCCTGCGCTTAAGCCTAAAAACTCTCAGAATCTATAAGTGTTTGAGCAAAACATCCTGCCAAAATTTTCCGATGCCGTCAGCACAAAAACATCACTATATTTTCGAATGATATACAAATAATGTATTCCTCGAATATATTTGTCATTTACTTAGCAGATTCACAAAGCTTAAACAAATTTTCAGCGCATTCATTATCGCAGATATAAATCATACATAAAAAAAAAACACGGTCAACATGCAAATCTTGAAATAGCATGCATAAAAAATCTACCCTCGTAGAGAATCAAGTGCATTCATCCTGCATGCGTCGGTACACGTGCACCGGTTAGCAGTTGCCATGCAACCCTTTTTTATGCAATCTCTCACAGAGCAAGTGACTCACAACCCTTTTTTTGCGAAAGCCCTCTCGTCTCAGTTTTCTCTCTCTTGGGTAACAAACGCACGAGCTTTTTATATAAAAGCTCATTGCAGTAACATATGAGTGATGACTAACGGTTCTTTTTATTTTTTTGATAATACACTATGAATAATAATATTTTAAAACAAACCTAATATTAAATAATAATAAAGCACTCTTTTATAACTCAATTATTTATTAGGGTAAAAACCGGTACCGCTCATTACGAACATTTTCGACTTATAAGGGTATAAAAAAGCAGTACATAATAGCAACGTGAAAAGTGTTTATAAGTAATAATTAATTGACATTAAATACAAAATAAATTAATAAAAAACCGTACTGAGATTCGATTCGAATTAGTTAATTAATGATCAAGAGAGTTAACTTCTTGGCGACGGGACTGTTTTTCATGTCAATAGATTATCATCATCTATCAATGATAATTATTTATCTATGAATTTTTGAATGCGAGAGAAATTGATGCGTATTTTTGAGTATATTTTTATAATTATTATCTGTGGATGGAGATGTATCTGAAAATATCTCTCAACCAAAAACGGTAACATTCGCAAGCGTAAACATAATTAGGAAAAACCCACATAAAACAGATGATACAAATAAACAGAAGGAAGGCATGATAAAAAAACATGTTAAGATTTCATGCGCATTTTTTTCGAATACCCCGTTATATGTACATGCGGGCCCAGAAAAAACGTCACTTTATGCCAAGATATAAACAAAAAAGCCTCTTAAAAAACCACAAGAAGCGCACTAAAAACAACGATAAACACGCATGCGCATCTCTTTCACGTCATAAACAACAATGCATTAACCAACCAATTTTCGGAGGGACCATCAAGCAATTCAAAATTTTAAATATTACATCGAATTCAATCGAATAACTGCTTTATAGCTTTTTTTACTAAGGAATAAAGACTTGTTATTCACAAAGTTATTTTAAACTAAGTAAAAATAATGATTTTAAAATTGTAAATTAAAATTAAGTAATTTGGCCCATTAATGTTGAAGTGAGCCAAGTGGTATTTTAGAAAAAAATAAGTTAGATACGTTGTAATATTCTGTACGTCCATATTGCAATATGTAGTGTTATCTCCGTAAATTAAAAAAAAATGCAATCCATAAAAACACCAAGTAAAGACGTGATTGTACTTACAAGTAGAAGAAAAAGTTTTACCATTTTACTAGTTGGCTCAACTTCACCTCTCGAGAGTTCATATGTAATGATATTAGTTATATATATATATATATATATATGTATGTAAATTATAAATGAATACAATTTATCCTTTACAATATGAACTGTTAATCAGCGTATATTTATCTTGTAGGAAACGGAGTTTTATAAAATGGCGTTTGGATAAAAATGAAGAAATGGTTTTATCGTTATTAATATTATTATTATATTTATTCCACGTTTTATGTACTTAAAAAATTGCATTTGAATGTATAAAAGTTTTGTTTAACATACTATTTATAAACATAGCGATTAGCGATAAAACTATTAAAAAAATAATCAGTATTGGCAAGATGTATGTATAAAATAAACTTGTTCGTTGAACAACCATTTCCAATATTATTTTCTGCATTAAATCAAAATAAATGTTTTATTACTGACAATAAATAACTATTTGCTTGATAAAAATACAATTTATATTCGGGCTACCATCATCTCTGTATATTTATGTACATAATTTATTATTTTTGATCTACATACTGTAGGTGTCCTAGAGCAAGGGTCAAGCTTTGGCTAATTTTATCTGGCGGGTAAAAAAAGGATGACAAAATACGTGCCTATTTATTGAACTAATAAAATATATCGTTTAAGTTTTTTTTATTATTAAAATAACAAGAGACTCGCCTTCTTAAGCTGAATTTAACAAAGGGCTCGTGCTTGCCCCTCCAAGCCCCCTCCAGCCCACCCCTGTGTATAGTATGTTCAAATTACACAAAATATGTCTGAAATTGTTTTTTTTAGTAGATACAACGAGTTAAAATCTATCCATTTAAATTCATTACTCAAAACAGCCAGTTTTTATTATAGCGCCTTCTGCTAGTATACCGACGATATACAAAAATCAAATGTTTTAAATTCAATTAATTAATTTAAGGATTATGTATATT
Source organism: Himalopsyche anomala (assembly GCA_031772345.1). NCBI lineage: Eukaryota > Metazoa > Arthropoda > Insecta > Trichoptera > Rhyacophilidae > Himalopsyche > Himalopsyche anomala. The sequence goes on along the minus strand of CM062827.1, from coordinate 21,492,276 downwards.
TTTAAAGTATAACCATTTATATAATGGAGTAGGAAACGATTTGTTGTAATCTTCATGTGTATGGCAGTCAAACAAGGGCGGCAGCCTCGATCCGTTACACTCAAAATTTTACGTATTTTTTCATTTTTTATTTACTCCCATATCCTTTCGCAAAGATTTAAAAAAATAACATGAGCGAGTTGTGCAGCACATAGCGTATTCGGATACTAAGATCGCGTGTGTATTGTTTTGATGAAAAATGTTCGCTATCTTTAGCAGTTTAATTTTATCTCCAATTTTATTATAATAAAAATCGCATCTCAACTGTACTAATTATTTTTTGACAATTTATTAAACGTTAACAAAACCAAATACATCGCTAATAACATTAAACTTTTACTTTTTTCAGCCTTAAGTGAACATTAATAGCTATTTTAAAAGCATCTCATTCAAAATGCAATATTTTTTACGTTAAAAAAAATGAAATACATTACTAATATCTTTATTATGATATTTTTCTCCATTCGGCAGTTATTATTTCACCATTTGATTAGCTATGAATGACAAATAAAAAATGAGAGTGGTGTTATATACTATAACAATTACTTAAATTTTTTGAAAATCTTTGAAAACTCTTATTTTAAAATTGGAATAAAAATAAATTTATATTTTTTTAGAAATATTACAATTTCATTAAAATACACAAAAATGGATGCACAGTAGAAGATTACAGATGCACAAATTCGTGATTCCATATTATCTCAAAACTATGTTTTTGAATTGTTTCACGTTGAAACCGAGGTATTGATATATACTCTACAAATCAAGCAAAATTTTCATTTTAAAAATATGTTTACTCAGCGGTGGGTTGCCAATACATTAACAAAGGGCTCAATTAATCTCAATGCTGTTATCGGTTTCCGAAGAAGTGGTAGATTTTTTTATCATTCTTATTCAACTCAACGCAATAATTATTGAAGTTTATGTGAATTGCAAGAGTAAAGAGTTCCAAGATTAACAATATGTTTATATTATTTTCGTATCAATTTCATATTTCATATTTCAAACGTGTAACGTCCATCTTAATCCGTCGTACATAATATGTAACATATGCATATATGTCAGAAAGAGGCTCTCTAGCAAAGGTCAAATCTACCAAAGGGCTCGCGCGAGCCCCTTCGTGCCCTATCTGACCCACTTCTCTAAACGCTGATGTGATTTTAAAACCTAAACTACGTAACGAAATTTTCATATTGAATGAGTCCAATAATCAAATATTTTTCTTTGCCTCGATATATAAATAATCTATTTGAAAAACAGATTAAATCTGTAAAAAGTTATTAAATTAAAAATTGTATTAATGCGCAATTTTATATTTAATGGATTGTACACCATCTGTGTAACAAACAATAAGTTATCTGATTCGATCCAAGCACGGGGACAATGAATGGGTGTTCAAATTCCAGGTTACATTGTTTGTACAGGGCATACATTTTTTTTTCATACAGATATGCCAATCGACAATATCAATTTATATTGTTTAACAAATAATTACTCTCCAACTTGAATTTGCTTACTGTCATATCACTGTTCTAAGAAAAGATTTGAGTCCTGTGAAATTTACTTAAACTGTAGGAAAACAAAATCTTAGTATTTAAACTTCACTTGTTACATTCATCATTCAATATTAGCATAAATAAATAGAACTGAATAGGGAGAAGCTATATTTATAAATTTACTAATGGAGGTATTTCAACTAAAGTTTTTATTACGAGAACTGCATGTTACTTAGTTGCTTAGCCTTTATTTTTTTCGGAAGATTAAGGATAGAAAGATAAGGCTCGGACAAGAATAGTGATTAAATTATTGCTCTCACTTTAAAAGTTACGACTATTATTGATATTGAATATTAAAAATGTCACGAAAAAAGGTGCCGGAACGCCGTTCCACTGAGGAAAAAAAAGCACTTTATACATATATGTGATTTTTTAATACTGTTGCCAAACAGTTAATCGATATGCATTCGAAGATAAGATATGGTAAAAAACGATAAAGAATTAATAATACTTGAAAGAAGACAAAGATGAAAATAAAACAGACAGCTATTTGATTTAATTCAGGATAATAATATACAGATGAATTAAAATTTGTAGTTTTTAATAGTTTTAGTATGGATAGAAGGATAGGGCGAGGGGAGGTTTGCGGTTTGCTTATAGCTTCTGCAACAACCCGTTTTAAGGATCGGAAGTAAGTCATCAATAACTTCAAACACAAATCCATACATCGATTGAGTAATCAATTTTCGAAAACATCCGTAATGGGACTCGATCCAGTGAGCACCTTAACCAAAGCTAAAGACGAATACCACTCGGCTAAAGGCTCGCCTATATCAAGGAGAAGTGAGAGGTTAAAAGTTAATTTTTATATTATATTTAATAACTGTAAATACTAATATTAATAATATTATATGCCAAAGTACTGTATATTTAAAATCAATTAAAAAAAGGTCAAACAATATTTTCTTTAGGTTTCTTTTAGCACAATACTTTGCAAAAGTTCCATTTATCTAGTGACCTACTTTCTTGGCTGATTTTTTGCATTGAAAATAACAGCTATTATAAAAAAAAACGAGTAAGGACAATAATAAAGCACAAAATTCACCCTTGCACAAATTTTATAATAACGCCAGCCCTTTTTTATAACCGACCGTCACTTTTATTTATAAAAAGGTGCGCGCGCATTTTTTATGCAATCAAATCAGTGACGGCAAAATAATTTATGTGAAACAACGCATTATAAATTGAGCAATAATATTTTACGTCCCTCTTACCCTACCCAGCTTAGAAAAAAGGAAGATGAAAGAGTAATAGACTAGCAACCAATCCTCAATACGGAAGATGAGTGAGTGACATATTAGAAAAATGTTTTTTTTAAATATTCGATGTTGAAGTATTATATTAAAAGTTTTAATATACTATATTGCGTTGGCACGATTGAAAAATATATTTTGCTAATCGTGAAAATTAATATTGAACTATTTTTAATTATTTTCAAGCAATTGTAGTGTATATAATTAAAAACTCTTCGCAAAGTATTAACGTTGAAATTCTATATATTCAGGACTGAAACAATTAAAAAAAATGTGTGCAGTTAGTTATTAAAATAATAATATACCTAAATAAAATGTCTACACAATATTTTAAAAATAAAAATAAATAATCTAAAATTAAACTTGATAACTTTCTTATTTTACATGTGCTACAAAATAAATGGTCAGGTCAGAGTTTAAATCGATTTTTGATCAGAATAAAAATATTATACGGTCAGATTTTATAACCATTTTAGTTAGGTTAGGTTAGGTTAGTATTTTTTTAAATTTCATTTAAATTATGACTATTTTATATAAATTCTGACCATGAATTATTTATTCTGCCCTCTGTACACTGACCGATATATTATGACCATTTAATATGAATTCTGACCAATGTGATAAAAATTATGACCGAAACTGTATTTAAATTCAGAACGGTTAAAATACGAGCGAGTGGATTAACAAGGTTATCAAGTTTAATTTTATATTAAAAAATAACTTTCACAAAGTTACCGCTGAATCGATCGAAAAATAAAAAAGTATACTTTTTTATTTATTGAGTAATTAATATTCAAATCAAAACTGACGAGTCGTCACTGCTGCATTTTTTAAAAAATGTTATTGAAGCAGTCGATCTTAGGATCGCTAAAACATCCTGGAGAATTAAATTTTATCGTAACGTTGGATAACGGGACGCGTGTGGTGCCACCTGACGCGCACGCGCGGCGACCTCGACAGCCTTCTAGCATATTTTACCCCGACCTATCTAATTCATACCTATTCATCAAAGGTGCAATCCAACACTTTTCGATCGCATCCCGTTAAGGGTCATTTTTTATCTCGCTGCTGCATATGACGGTTGCTATTTGATCCTTTGATTTTTTTGAGCTTTTTCGCAACTTTATTTTTGTGTAAATGGAATGGAGGAGTAAATACTTTTTTGTATAAATAAAAAAATACGCGTTTTTAAAACTTACATTTTTTCTTTAATACACTTTTATTATTTGAAAAATAAGAAAAACTAAACAAATATGTGAACGAAAAAAAATATTATTATCAATAGAATAATATTTAACAGTCAAAATAGTTTATCTATTTTACATGTTCAATTTATTGTCATCATTCACTATTTTTTTTTTACCATGTCCGCTCCCAATATGGAGCATATGGACTCCTCATGGAGTTTATCTCAACAGAAATGTTTCTACGAGAACTGCTTGTTACTCAGTTGCTCAACCTCTTTTTTTCCAAAGAGAGTAGGAATAGAAGGAAAGGGCTAGGACAGGACTAGTAAGCATTTTAGAATAATTATATATTAATTTTAATATGTTGAAAATTAATACAGAAAAGCAGTGGCGTAACTAGAAATTTGGGGCTCTCGTACAAACATAACGCACCCCCCCCCCCACGCAATATGTTCTATTGAGTATGTAAAAATTTGGGCTCTATTTTTGCTGGGTTCCCATGCATTGCATGACTTTGCTATGAGGTGGCTGCGCCTCGGAGAAATAAGTGCTTAGTTTTAACGATAGTTTCAACGGATTTTTTTGTGAAATTCACTTTTAATATAAAAGACATTTCCATAACATTATTATTACCCTGATAGTGTTCCAAATTGTGACACGTCTTTCGCCTTATTGAGAAGCTCCTTCAGACTAATTATCGTAACATGTCAAATTTAAATTTATATGATTTTTTTTTTTGTTATTTAAAGTTTATATTGCATATGGGCCCATTAGAGGTGAAGTGAGCCAAGTGGTATTTTAGAAGAAAAAAGTTAGACGCGTTACGTCTTAAAGTATCGTTACAGTGAAGTAATCTCAGTTAATACACATTGCAATAGTGTTATATCAGTAAAATAAAAATATGCAATCCACCAAAACACCAAATAAAATACGTGATTGTAACTACAAGTCCAAGAAAAAAGTTTTACCATTTTACTAGTTGGCTCACTTTACCTCTCGATGGGCCATATACAATTTCGTAGCTTTATTAATTCATTTGTAGTGTGCCATAAAAACAATTCACGCATTTAAAGAATTATAAGACTTGCGATTAATTTGAAGACTTAGTAAAAACACAATATTCCTTTGTACTTCATTCCACTTTATTTAATATGTCAGGACCGGTTTCGCTCATTACTAGCATCGTCAACTGATAAGAAATATAATTTAACAATGCTATTTATACAAAAATGAACAGTTATAAACAACAATTGGCATTGAAAAGAAATTACCAATTACATTAAAATTGATTCTAAAATAGCACAAAATTAAAATGTTTAACACATCTAACATATAATTAAAAAGTCATCTCAGTTTAAATTTATTCTCTCTAAATTTATTAATCTGAGATGACTTTTTAATTATATGTTAGATGTGTTAAACATTTTAATTTTGTGCTATTTTAGAATCAATTTTAATGTAATTGGTAATTTCTTTTCAATGCCAATTGTTGTTTATAACTGTTCATTTTTGTATAAATAGCATTGTTAAATTATATTTCTTATCAGTTTACGATGCTCGTAATGAGCGAAACCGGTCCTGACATATTAAATAAAGTGGAATGAAGTACAAAGGAATATTGTGTTTTTACTAATATAATGCCTTTCCACCAAGTATTGACAGTGAACACCCTAAAAGTAATTTGAAGACTGTTTGATATAACAATGTCATTATTTTTAGAATATTCTCGACAAATATTCATGAGACGTGAGTATTTTTATTGTACTTACTGCTGCACAGAAGATCCCCTTTTTTACATACATCCGAAAGCAGCAATAGTTCGCCATAAAACATGACAATAATCTGTACGCACAGCTCATACATATTGCGCTCACCTACTTACCTAGGTAAAAAAAAAACTATAAACGTTGAAAAAACTGCATCATAAAAGCAGTCCCGAACGATCCCTTCACGTATTTAAATTTGGCATGCATGATTTTGTCTTACCTGCTGATATGTGAAGGAGTATTGTTGCGAAATCGAAAGGGATGGATGGTTCCACAAAAGCTGAGCTTAGATAAACTCACTTTCAGCGGTGGGCTGCCAATACGTTAACAAGGGGCTCGCTTAATATATAAGCAATTTATCACTCATATGCAATACTTAAATATGCAAACGATAAATACACTTATAATATGCAACAATACCCAGTTTACCATAAACTAATCAATGTAAATGGCTAAAAATGTACTACTGTGTATACTGGAAGCTGTCGTAGATAATATATATATAAGTCAGAAATTGCAGTTATGTACCGATTTGATCTGAGAATAGTGTTTCCCTTAATTTAACAAGGGGCTCGCCGGCCGTGGTAAAATCTAACAAGGGGCTCGCGCGAGCCCCTCCGATCCCCCTCCAGCCCACTCCTGCTCACTTTGTCATTGTTCGATAGTAATACAATATCATCAAAATCAGTTTTGTTAATATCACGTACTAAACTTCAATCGAAGATCATTTGATATTCATTTTAACACACGGGCCCATTAGAGATGAAGTGAGCCAAGTCGTATTTTATAAAAAAAAATGAGTTAGATGCGTTGTAATATTCTACACGTCTTAAAGTATCATAAAAATGAAGTAACCTCAGTTAATACAAAGTGATATAATGTTCTCCGTAAAATAAAAATATGCAATCCACCAAATAAAGACGTAATTGTACTTAAAAGTCCAAGTAAAAAGTTTTATCATTTTATTCGTTGGCTCACTTCACCTCTAATGGGCCTATATGTAGGGCTTGGTATCGGAACTAATAATATTCAATTTTGATATTTTTTTTGGATATCAAATTTATCGAGCTTTAAGTACCAGGACGCGCCAGCGTCAAGGTTCTTCCAGTCTCCTTCATCGATAAAGTTTTTGAAAAATTGTAAATTGCATCCCCTTACCATCGTTTGCTGACGGAAGGGCGCGATCACTACAGAGATAAGAAGTTCACGGGAACTCCATATGCATTATTTTGCAAATCACATTCCATATGCTTCCTCCATACTATATCCGTACATGTACACACACATGCGCATACATACATACACACATACAGTACACAAAAAATAAATAAACAAAGAGAGTCATTTTTGTGATGTTAAGCTCGTTCTTAAATTGACAATTTTAAGTATACAAAAAAAATATATATTACTACATATAATATATCAACACATGTTTGGGTATTTCAATTTACTTTAAACACTGCCAAATATCACTATCGGTGTCTAAGCTCACATTTGAATTGAATAATATGAAATGATTTGAAAGAACCAATCGGCATCAGTATTTTTTATGGTGTAATATTATATTTTGCATCTTAATAAATTGCTACTTTTTTATTGCGATAAGTAAATATTCATGTTAACTTTAACATTTTTTATAATAACTAAAAAATTGTGCTCCTGTGGGTTTTTGCGATTTTCTCTTAACTTGGAATTTTTGGAAAATATACGTTTTGATACAAAGTCCCTCATTTCAAAAGTGTATTCTTTAAATTACACAATACTCGATCTCCCGTACCAATATCAATTTTTTCATCACCATGGTTTTTCCTAAGCATAAAACTGTGTGGCGGAAGAAGATTATCATGATATATTAATAATAAAGAATGAAATTAATTCAATAAAGTATAAAAAAATATCAGCTTATGGTTCAAAGCTATTTTATAATATACATTCACACAACACACAGGTGCATATTTCTGTGATATGTGGGGTGATACTAAATGGCATTAAAACATCTCCTTCTTCTCGGTTGATATAAGTCTATTTTTTAAAGTTTATTTCACATTAATCAAAGATTTTTTCAAAAGATTATGGACAAGGCAGCAAATTATTATAATTAATGAATATGAGATAGGTCACTATAATTTTTGAAGTGTGCTAAAATTATAGTTTTATCAACGTACTCTTTTGGTTTTTAACTGGAAAAATGTCCTTGTTTGTGTGTAACAACTTTTAATTCAGGTAAGTTAAACGTTAAACGTTTTACCGCCTGTGTGGTCGAGTGGTCAACGTCGTTGGCTTTGGTTACGGGGCCCCGGGTTCAAATCCCGGTACGGACAGTTTTATAAATTGATTTTTCAATCGATTTATGAATTTCCGTTCGAAGGCATGGATGTATGTAATGTCTTGAATTCCCCCCTCCCACTCATCCTATCCTATGAACGGGGTGTATCGAGAGCGATTAGCTAACCACTAGTCCTGTCCTAGCCCTATCCTTCTATTCCTACTCTCTCTGGTAAAAGAGAGGTTGAGCATCTGAGTAACAAGCAGTTCTCTTAGAAACACATATGTTGAGATAAACTCTATTAGAAGTCCATATGCTCCACATTGGGAGCGGGCATGGCTTAAAAGGTTAAACGTTAAATACGAAATTGTAAAACAGTATTTGTAGACTCAGCTCACGTTTCTTTGGTAAACCTATTAAGTTGCACGTGTAAGATGTTTATTCTCATACTCGAGTGCACTCTCAGTAATATGTCCCATCGATATGTTGCTCCTTCAAAGGAGTCTTGCTTTTCGTATTGTATTCGATTTTTTGTGTGTTATTTATTCACTTTGAGGGATCTACAATATCGAATCGATGTACACGCGACGCAATCGCTCAAGGACCATGAAAATGTATTATTTGAAACATTATTTTTAATACCTTCAGTAAGTACACCATAACAAGAAAACACGAATTATCAATGATGAATCCTTTTGCAAAGTAAAATCTGTATATAAGTGGGGAACCAGCGGTCTCCTAGGTCATTCAGAATATAATGTTTAAACATTTTCTATAGGATAAATATATTATTTAATTCAAGTTTTTTTCAATAGGGTATTGATCAGCGGTCACCATGCTATGGACCTCGGGCCGAATCCGGCTCTCTAAAGATTTCAATCTGTCCCCTAATTTTTAATATACATGCAAAATATTGATTTTTAAAAAAAATCTTATAGGATTCCATTAAGAATATTTTTTATTTCGGTCACCAACATTTATAAAAAAAATCATTTGATACGTTTATCAAAAAATTTGGTGATCCCTGGTCTTGTTAATAAATTAATGAACACAATAATTGGAGACTGTTTATGAAAAAGTGAAAATGTATCGAAATATTAAAAAATGTTATTGAATAAATATGTTCTCAATACAGCTAATGCTTCATTTTTTTTTATCAAAAAAATCTCTTCTACTGATAAATCTAAATATATTCCGAAATTATCATCTTAATTAAATTTGAATCGTTAAAATTATGTACACTACCACAGATTTTGTCACTAACGACCCGGATTTCGCCTTTCAGCATCTTCAGGCGTTCAAGTGCACGGATGAACTTGAACTGACGCTTAGTAAATGAATGATTCGTGTTTAAATTATATCATCTTAATGTTAAAATGTTTGTAAGTAAATTCATCAAGACGTTATTCATAATATACTTTCGGGAATACAATATGTTTCTTTTATCGTGTATATGAAATACTGACATAATAAATTAATTATACAAAATTAAAACAAAGTGTGAAACATTGATAATTTAAAGTCTTATCATTGCTAACCGAGTAAAATTCTGTCAATTGATAAAAACACACAGTTCACATTCCTCATTATTATCGATTTAAAATATGTATGTAGTATGGTTTCGTACAACGCAAATATCCACTTTTTTATTGCAATTTAAGTAGATTTAAAAATACATTTCTAAATGAAATTCATTCGTTGACCACTGGTGAAGCAATTATTATTTCGGTTGAAAAAGGTGTAGGTACTTTACTGAGATAAAAAGTCTTTTTTAGATGATATAAATAAACATATGAAAAGATTAATTCTAAATTTTAAAAAATAAACCCCGATCTTTTTTGTTTTCTTCAATAAACAAGATTTTAATTTTGCAGCGATTCGACCACACATTAAATTACCTAAGTCGATATAAAAATCATTTTTTCACTCTAAAATATCATTGTTATGTCTATAAAGGTTTTTAAAATTTGTTTTCTACTATTTGCCAGCTTTCGCGCCCATGGCAGACTATCATTTCGAAATTTGTTTTGCTGTCAATCTGTCACTCATTGTTTAATCTCAGAACTATTCACAATTTACATAATGCAAACTCAAACAATCAATATTAATTTCCTAAAAGTCCTAAAGCAATCATATTGTTTCTGCCACAACTGCATCAAATTACTATGAACCGGAGACAAAATATGAAGACCATATTTTAACTAAAACACGAAATCCTTAGAATTTTGATACCTTTTTGCATTTATTCACTTATGTCTTCTACACCAATATCCATTTTAGTGTAAGTTATAAAGAATATTCAAATAATTATTTCCGTGACCGATCTACCGGATCTATGTCTCAGTACAAACACATTTTCTGTTCATTCTGTTTGAAGCCATGTGTGTTTGTGATGTCTGAAAATTCCTTGCCACCTTTCAGATCCATAAATATATTGAGCAGGATTAGTTTTCCACTAGTCCTGCCCTGCCCTATCATTCTATCCCTACTTCTTCCTTCGAAAAAGAGAGGTTGAGCGACTGAGTAAAACAGTTTTCATTAAAGGCCATATGCTCCATATTGGGAGCCGACATGAGTTTAAAAAAGGTTCGTATTTTTCTGGTCAGAATTTAAATAACACTGGTCAGAATTTTTGTTAAATGGTCAGAATATATCGGTCAGAATAAATAGTCATAATTTAAATGAAATTTAAAAAAAAACCTAATCTTACCTAGCCCAACCTACTAACCAAAATTGTCATTCAATATTCTGACCGTTTAAAATTTTTATTCTGACCATTCATATTTTTATTCTGACCAAAAATTGATTTAAATTCTGACGATTTAATTTGTCTCCTTTAAAAAATGTTGTTTTCAATAAATACAGTATTATTTATTAAACTATTGAACTATTTTTTTTTTGTTCGTTACAAGATTTTAAATAAAAAATATATAACGTATTCTTTATATTACAGCCAATGTGATGAACATTGTTAAAAAAAATTATCACACGAAATAAACTCGAGATATTTTACATTACCCGAGATCAACTTGAGGAGAAATAACATCACATAAATCCACGCTAAACACGACAAATTCAAAATTCGTATTGATTTTACTGGGACTAGAAATCGCTGGGATTAAGGTCTTATCACTTCACAATAGAGGCCGACAATCAATTGGTATTTCATATACGCAATATTCCATTGATCCTAAAAATAGTTCAAAATCATCTTTATGGTAGTGTTAGTGAAAAAATCTAACCAACCGTGTATACTGTACAACGTTATGAATAATATATGTATACATTACGTGTAGTGGTATTATTATTGGTTCACCTCAAATAATAACACTCATTCACGCACACCTTCCCGTCTCGTCTTTGTTCCCTTTTTGAACTATAATTTATCATATTTCAGTCATTTTACAAGACCTTTTTAAAAATTCTGATATAAGATTGTGTATTAATTTCGCGAAGTGTGCGTCTCCTAACACGGGTAGCATAGTTCTATGGGTGGCAATTATTTTTAATTGAAAAATATTTTCCCATTATTATTATTATGTATTTTAATCAGTTGACATATCAACCGATTAAAATTTTCATTTAACTTGTTTGACATTTAACATTTAACTTTTCCAATCGACAAATTAAACTGATAATAATAATTATAAATGAATATACTCATAAGGATATCTAAAAAAATAAATATGTTATATAGTAGATGTACATTTCGATTTTGGAAAGAAAAAAGGACGTAACTCACACTTTTTTCAAAACCGTTTTTTTCGATAATCACAATGTATACAACTTGATACACGTTCTATCAAAAGGATGTTTGCTGAAAATGCTGAATAAGTACATTAATTTAGTTTTAAGGTTTGAAAAAATAAAGAAAAAATATATCAAAAAAGTATTAAAAGAGGTTTTTTTAAAAAAAAAAAAAACAGTATTAGATAAAGTCAACAGAGAACAAGTTTATTAGTCTCCATGCACTTCAATGTTGTGTATATTTCATAATTTGCATTTCCCAAAATCATCAAAAAAAGTTTTTTGTGTCTCCTATAAAATTTGTTATGTGTAGGTTGTCTTTTTTCGTTTCCACTGTTGATATTATAATAGACATCCGAGAGGCCAAATTATAGTACAAAATATAAAAATACCATCAATTTTCTTCTTTGTTTGTTTCTGAGAAAATGTTTCAGAAAATACTAAGTAAAATTATGTTGAAATTTTCATAGTGGTAGTCAAAATGCTCTTAATTGAAATAGAAATAGTTTTGCAAAGCAAATGCTGTAAATAAAATATGTTTGTACTAATAATCAAATTTCATAGCTATAGTAATTATGGCTTAAGTGTGTGTAGGTAACAACTAGAACTGAATTCATGATATCCCAGTAAAATTGACTTTAATTCGTACCTGTAAACCGATCATTAAGACCAGAAGTATGTTTTCGCGTAAAAAAACGTCAGATGTTTTTTATGACCCTGCCATCTGCGCTCTGTCGAAAGAACATAAACTCTCCAAACAAATGCATATTAAATTATTCTCACTATAAAAAAATATTAAATAGTTTGATTTTACTTTTATAGCTTGTTATAATATGTGCACATTATTGAATATATTAAAAATATCCTATTTACTTTTATTGTGAATTTGGAAATTTGCTCATTTCCCTATTTTTTAAATATAAAAAATGCACGCCGAAGGAACGATTCTGTACATAATTCCCTCAATGTAGATTTTAAAATTCCAATATCCACCATTTTTAATATGGCATGCTGTTTTTGAAACGTGCCACTAATTATATCCAATCGGCAAATTTAATGTTTTTCAATACTGATATACTCTTTTTTGCAACGCAATCACATGAAACCAGCATTAATTTCATGCATGGACAACAATAAAATAAAATTTGAATCGTTCAAATTATGTAAACTCCCACAAATTTTGTCACTAAAGACCCGGGTTTCGCCTTTCGGCATCTTCAGGCGTTCAAGTGCACGGATGAACTTGAACTGACGCTTAGTAAATGAGTGTTTCGTGTTTATATAATAAATAAATGTATCACTGAGTCTAAAGCCATTGCTGGCGAAAAGGATAAGCTCATGGGAATACCCAAAGATTTGAGTAGTGAGTGGTTTTAAGAATTATATTTATTAGTTTGTCGGGAAAGGTTTTATGATACTATTTATATAGTGTATAGAAGTGGAGATCCCGGTATGTTTAATATTACCAAGCACCTTCAGTCGAAATCTTAAATTATAACAATAAAATATTTGATATTTTTTTCACAGCAACAAACAAATTAAGCGTAGAACGATACAGTGAATATCAATTCTAAAATAACGCTTTTCTAAATTTTAAATTGCGTTTTTTAAAGTAATCCGTCATTTTTAATTTCATTTGGGTTACTAAATAGTATTCCAAAACACTACCGTTTTGAAGTAAAAAAGAAATAATGAATACAATTGAGTGTTAATATAAGATAAATATTAAAGTCAGAGTAGTTAATAATTCATTCATTTGAGATAATCAAATTTATTTATTCAATATTTGAATAACCTCGAATATTTGAATAACTTTTTTAAAGGAAATAAAAATTTGAAAACATAAATTATGAACAAATATATTAGCAATTTATCATTTAATTGTCGTACAAAAACAGTGGTGTGTAAATATTTAACGGTAATCTAAGTTTTTTTTTAATATATAGGTGTCTATAATGAAAATTTTGAATTTTGATGATCAATTTATTTGTGTGATTTACCAGACGAAATGGTTTAAAAAATATATTATTTTGGCATCAAAATACGACTGAATCGACTGTGCCATTTTTGTCAGACGGTGGATAATATAATATAATTACAAAGCTTTAATCGAATACTTAAAAAAACATATTTTAGTATCTATAATTTTGTGGATTATTACTATTATATCACTCTTTTAATCCAATGCATTTGAACATTTAATTTTGTGCTAGATTTTTTTTACTAACAAACTTGTTACTATTAACTTAATATGATCTTAACAAGAGACTCGACTTATCGTATCTGTTAGATATCAGTTAACAATCTTTCGATGAGCGAAATCTTGAAATATATATGAAGAGTAGAGAATTTGTACGAAAAATGATTTATTTTTAAATATGAAATTTCTATATACATACATAGTATGAGATATCTATTTTTTAGTACTAAGCTAATCAAATATGTTTATAAGATTCATATGAAGTAGGTGGGAAAAGAGGAAAACATCGGATACGAATTTCAATTGGATAACAATATACATAACATGTTTAAAAATAATAAAAATGTACACTGATTTGCCCATACAATCGACAGAATTGCTAATTGGTTATTTATAAATATATAAAAAAAATACAAATCTGGCATTTTATTTATAAGAAGATGTTGATGATGATAACTATTTTAAAGTGCTTATACATGTCAACAAGTATTCAAAGAGTTACTGCATAAACGCATAAATGAGACATTTTCATTTAGCCACAGTCAATAAACAACACTAGTGGCGCGTTCTTATCGTTTTTCTTCTTGGGTACCTATATGAACATTCCTCCAGTAGTAACACACTCACAAGTAGCGACACCGCTGTACGTAGTTACGACATACGAGTAGCACGTGAACTGAAGTGTGCTCTTTTTATGCGTTTCTTTGGGCGAAAATATGAGAAAAGTGCCGAGAGATGATTTCCACGCATGCTGATTTATTTATCCATTCAAAAATTTGTTTGAAAAAACGCTAAGTACAATTATTTTTTTTAGGTTAGAAACTAACTAAAATGATTTTTTTTTATCAGGGCTGTGGAGTCGAGAATCGGGTGTTTTTTTCCGGAGTCAGTGTCGTAGTCGGAGTCAGATAAATCGGAGAAAATGGATTGAAAGATATTGAAAAATAGTTATCGTCATCTATTCGTCTATTTCTAGTCTATTAGTCTATTCATCATATTGGTTGATGAAATGTATTAGAATAATTCTAGTGATTAGAATGATCTGATGGTATACAGATATGTTAGTTAAACATAAATAATTGAACAAATTAAACGATTGAAAGTTAAACATAAATGAAATAAATTTGAATCGTTAAAATTATTTACATTCACTCAAATTTTATCACCAACGACCCGGGTTTCGACTTTCGGCATCTTCAGGCGTTCTTGTGCACGGATGAACTTGATCTGACAATAAGTTGTGCACTTGAACGCCTGAAGATTCCGAAAGGCGAAACCCGGGTCGTTAGTGACATAATTTGTGTGAATGTACATAATTTGAACGATTCAAATTTAATGTTGAAATTCCACCAAGCACCTTCAGTCGAAATCTTAAATTATAAATGAAATAGTTGACATGCTCACAAATTTACAAAAATAAAATTGTTATAATATTTTTTTAAGATGTCGTCATATAGCTTGAATATTTAAGCTTTAAAAATTCATACATGCCTGAAAATCTATGACAATATTACGTATAATTTTATTTCTGTGATTTTTGTAATTTTATTCTTTCACCCACTTCGGTCGTATTGAAGTGCTCATATTTGAAAATGTTAATATGTACCTATCTATGTATATAAATTTTTGATTGAAATTTAATTTGAATTACGTGTTTTTTGGGGGAGAGAAAAAAGCTACGATTCTTTGAGTAGTCTAGATATTTTCCATATAAAAATAGAAAGAAAACAATTTTTACAGCTTATTAAAATGAAGTGGACTTAACGAGAAAATTTACTGCTGTTACTTATTATATTATCTACACATTATATAAGTCGCTCGTCAATGACTTTAATTCCCCTTAACAATATTTAGTGCTTTGTTCTTCACATTTTTTTATTTGATAATATAATGTTAAATTAAATTGGAAAATGAAATTCTATATTTTTCAGATTCATTATTCAATTGAAAAGTTATATAGTCTTATTTTATAACAGATTTTCGATTTTGATATTAATCTATAAGAGTAAATAATACACATAAACATACATGCTGAAACTTTAAGTCAACGTTAGTATTTTTGAACATTTCCGCTCCCTAACATGACCAGGGACGTCCAGAGGGCGTAGGCGAGTAAGCAGTTGCCTAGGGGCGGCAAATTATAGGGAGCGGCAAATGATCACAGATTTTTTTAAATGATTAAATATTTTTGACATGAATTTAGCTTTGAATAAATATGGTGCCACAACGTCTTTGATAAATAAAGTATCAAATCAAGAATAGATACTTATATAATTTAAATGCATTTAAAATTAACATTATTTTTTATGATGTATAGTGAAAGTAATAGTTATTTTTTAATAAATATGAAACAATAATATGAGCTTTTGGATAATATTTATTCGTGAATCACCTGAAAGCAAAACGGAATAAGTGACAAAACATGTGTTTGAATAAAAAGTTGAGTAGAGGATTTGAGCTTCTATATTTGTAAATGTGTTCCTAGAATAATGGGAATTAAGTGAAAAAAATGGGCGCTATTTTAGAGCTCTGCCTAGGGGCGGCACATAGCCTAGGAACGTCACTGCACATGACCACCATATGGTGCCAATATTTTCTATTTGTAAACCATCAAATGTATAATATGATGCACCATGAAATTACAATGTATTAAAATAAAACTTGGGAATGATTCAATAGCTCACCTTTTACGAATTTCTCGATAGGTAAATTTAAAATCTGCTAAAAATGCTACAAAAAAATGTAAAAAGTGTTAACTCCTACCTCTTTTATTTTAGGTTTTACTAAAAAATGGGGGAATATCATGAAGGGGTGATGCAGCATTTTAAATATGCCTTTGTATGAGTGTTGCTTTTAGAGTTCTTTATTTTGCGTTTTAGGGTAAATTTGAGTATTTTTTGGAACTGGCTCGTGCAGATGAGAATGCCGCAAGGGTTATTAGCAATTTTTTGTGTCTATTTTTTATATTACTATCGCTGAGGTAAGTATAACACATTACACATGGCAGGAACTAACGTGGCACAACATGTTGAAATGTTTAATGATATGTAATGGATTTTAGTAAAATGTTTGGATTTTTATCAAAATAAGAAAAATGTTACATGCAGTTTTACACTGAAGTAAAGAATAATTATAATAGTGCTTAGTTGTGTAACTTATTACTCAAACATTATATCACCAATCAAATGTTATACATACATCACATAGTGCTTTGGAAATATTAAGTGTTGCTTAGTCAATAAATCAACAATTCATTAAAAAAAATACAAATATATTTTTAATAACATAGGTTTTGTTTTATTAACTCTTGTATTATTTGGATTTTAATCTTAAAAGTTTTAGTAAAAAATCTCCATTGATACAAAATACTAGATTGAAATACATACATACAAATGAAAGACTTTTTCCAGTTGGAAAACTGTTTTTGATTATTCACATACACTTAATAATATAAATAGTGTATGATTGTCATTTTTAAATAAAAAAATCATTATTAATTTATCTATTTTATAAAAATTTTGTGCTTCATACGTTTATAAAATATGTTTCCCCGTAATTTATTTTATGAGGGCATGATTTTTCTCCGTCTTTTTTTATTATTTAGTAGCCTGTTTGACAAACGGAAAAAATAATAATTCACGCTGTTTCAAGGAAAATAATTCATTGTATTATAATTTCCATATTTTTTATTATTTGGGTAAGTATTCTCGAAATTTAATTATAAATGGCCGGCATTCATTAGGCAAATACGTCTGACGGAATAAAATATCGCAGTCAACAAACAAAAGCAGACTCAAAGAACAATTCAAATGACATAAACAATCCGAGTAACATAAAAGCTTTCATTACAACGACCCTTGATGCGAGAAAGCTCAAGAAGATATGAAAGATTTTATCATAATTAAATTTTAATTGATCAAATAAATAAAACTTAAAACGGTAGGCTCGCTTCTTTCGCATAAAAGACCAACGCCTATTTCCTTGAGATTATGTACAGTGCCCGGGGTTCTTATACTTTTTTTTTTTACATAAGAACTTTATACTTGTAAATGCGCTATATACATGTCGGCCGTTGTATATAGAGGAACAAAATTAATTGGTTAAAACTCCTCTCAGAGTCCTTTCCTCTCTCCACCTCGGCGCTTTTCCCTTTGAAGACGAGGAAATGGAAGAAAATAAAAGAAAAAGCGATAGAAAGAGTGAGAGGGGGAAAGAGAAAAGCTCTCCGGCACTTCGTCTTGGAGAGCAAAAATAAATTATAATTCTTTTCATCATCAGGGTTGCCAGCCATCTGCATACCATGGGCGGCTCGGAGAAGATTTAATTTTTAATGACTTAATTAATTAATTATTTATTTACAGTTTCCAATTGTCACCGCGTATGATTATTTAATACAGATCTTTATCATTAATAATATAGAAAATTTCAACTAACAAATATTCAGCGAGCTATAAAAAATGATTCGCGATAAAATTACCATCTTTTTTTCAAAATTTTCTGCATTCATAAGATTATTTAAAACTATTTATTTGCCTAATATAAAAATGGATGAGGCTCGAATTTTTTTTAATTTGCTGTTTAAAATTAATATAATATTGTGAAGACTAAAATAAATATTTAATAAAGTTATAGAACGGATAAAATTTGTAATTTATTTATTGAAATATATTTTTTTTCGGAATGATAATAAAATTGTTTAAGTCGTAAATTTACATAAATGTTTATCAGATGATACGGTTTATTCTATTATTCTAAAAATAAAAAAAAGTGTGATAGCAATAAAATAAAAACACTTGGAAAGCAATCGAATTATTATTAAAGTATTTTCTTTGCTTGATTTATATGATTGTTCATCTATTCAAAGGCTTTAATCTTCAATAACAAAATACTAATATTGTTATCGTAATATCGTCTTGGCAAAAGGGTTTGAACGTAAAAGTGAAAGTGCAATTAATAATCTATCAAAGAGAACATTTTCCACGTGCCACCTGTGGCGTAGGGAGGCTGCACGAATTTAAGGCACGAGATGAAAAAAAAGACGAAAAGAAGAAAGTACATACCCCTCCTGGCTCTTTTAAGACAGAGCTTTTAAACATTTTCGCTACAATTAACCGCTGCGTTAATTGACGAGTCAGATTAATAAAATAATCTTTTCACAGGGATAAACTTTCGGATTCCTGTGTCAAACAAATGTTGTGCCAAATAGAATGCTTCTTTTTTAATACTTAGCGTTAAATAAAACAATATTTCTAAGACGACACAATAGAAAATATCGCAAGAAAAATATTTTTTCAGTATTTTTTTATCGATAATTGAATGTAGCAGAAATTACTTCAACCATTCTTATTCTTCTTTTTCTTGAATTTCAGTATTATTCATGGTAGAAATATTAATTAAAACACTCTTATGAGTTATGATATTACATTGTTAAAGAGTTAAAATAAAAAACCAAATATAAATAACTTTAACTAAATAACTGATTTTTTTTTAAATAGTGATCTTTTTTTTTGTACTGCAGAATACTAATAAGTTACTGATAGTATTCAAGGCATCTATTCGTCTTAAAAGCAAAACATAATTTTAATGTTCGAAATGAACATTTTATAATTTATATTATAATTAATGTCTGACAGTTTTCTTTGCATTACTTTTCTAACGAAAAAAAACAGGATGTAACATCGTTTAACACATGATTTTAAAAACCATTTCACTGTACATATTATGAAAAACCTTCAACTATCAAAATAACAACCACAGAATCAGAAAACATAATAGTTATATTTTATTTGTTTTTAGATGACTACTGGCCGCCTGTGTGGCCGAGTGGTCAGCGTTGTTGGCTTTGGTTACGGAAGGCACGGGCTCAAATCCCGGTACGGACAGTTTTATAAATTGATTTTTCAATCGATTTATGAATTTCTGTTCAAAGGCATGGATGTATGTGATGTCTTGAATTCCCCTCTCCCACCGATCCTATCCTATGAATGGGGAGTATCGAGAGCGATTAGCTTTCCACTAGTCCTGTCCTAGCTCTATCCTCCTATCCCTACTCTCTTTGGAAAAAGAGAGGTTAAGCAACTGAGTAACAAGCAGTTCTGGTAGAAACACTTCTGTTGAGATAAACTCCATTAGAAGTCCATATGCTCCACATTGGAGCGGACATGGTTAAAAAAAAATGACTACTGGACTGTTCGTTAGATAACCAAATCAAAAAAAAACCTAAAAAATGATAATAATATTTCTACACTTTACTTCTACATCTTCAACTATTTTCTTAGCATTCAATGTTCTTCATTTAATATAGTTGAGTTTCATTTATGGTATTCGCTACTCTTCACTACACTCTTCACATTATTAAATTGATTTGTATATCTAATTGAATAGTTATTAGTAATTAATTAAAAATCCCCAGAAAAGGGTTACTGAAACGCGAGCCATACTTTGAGATCTTCCCTTTTCGGAACATGCCCGTCGTCTTGGCGATGAGTCTCCCCCATCTCCTTCCCACCCACCCCCAATGCCACCCTTCCCACCCAACCCTTACAACACCGCGGGGTAAAGAAAGAGTTAATATTGATCGCGTTTTTTTATATTTCATTCAACCCTACGCCACGGGTACTTGCAGCGCTATTTTTTTTACCCCATCTATCCAGCCGAGCAGGGTGAAATTGGTGGGCCCACCAGACCCACCTTTGAATACATTTTCTCTGACGCTCTTCTTAATTATTATAAAATTAAGATTTTTTTTACCAATCTATATTTCACGTAAATCTTAGATGAAGCTTAAATTGACATTAACTCTGCGCCATAAATTAGGTTTTTTCAGGTTTGAGATAGAACAGTACCATCCTTAATTCCATCGTCTTGCTAGGAAACGAAATTATTTGGCAATTAATCAGATAACACTATTTTATACTTTGCGACTCATTCTATCATTCGTGAATAAAATTATCTTTTATTTAAAATTCAAATAAGTAATCTTTGGGAATAGTTTGTGACATAGAGTGCTTATGAAGAATTAATGTTCTGATGATGAATTCCTATTGACTTAAAACTATTAAGTCTATTTATTATATATTTCTAGAGATATTTTACTATAATTTTATAGAAATTTACGATCAGTGGTGTAGAAAGTAACGAAGAAAATGCTTATGCATGCGGAAAACCAATGTCAAGGCCCCAAATATTTTAAAGTTAAAAGATCATACGAGATTAACTATGGGGGGGGGGGCTTTGGGAAATTATGGTTAAGTCAATTTGATGACTACTATTTTGTATTTAAAATATTTCTTCGCAAAATTACTTCTGTGTTTATTTTAATGTGCATGGGAAAACGTAAAGATGTGTACAATTCAACGAGTTTGTTATTTGCGGAAACAAATTAAAACTATTATATCAAATTAAATTTGATAATATTTTATTTCAATTGTTGTTTTAAAAATATATGAAACGTGTTTCGCCTCTTTCAGAATCATCATCATACTAAACATCGCAAGGTTAACAAGTAAACTAAAAATTCATTATAATTCTTAAGTTATAAATTACAAAATAAAAGCCGGGGTTTGTCCTTTTTGTACTGGACGCAGGAAGGGGGTAAGGTGCAATCTTTAAGAACTGATTATAAACTAATTACTTACTTTAAGAACGGTAAATCTTAATGGAAATAAATTCAACAATGGTGATCCACCTATCTTTTTTAAAATGTCATTTACCTATGTTTTTTTTCTATTAATGACTTTGTTAATTTTCAAAAACTCAAAGCTTCATTCTTTCTTAACCATATCAGTATTTTTATCAAAATCGTGGTTATTATTTAACAAATGATTAGCAAAATTTTAAAAATTATTGCTTTTTAGACACCTTTCATGTTCTTTAAACAAAAATGTAAAATATTAAACTATTATTTTAACGATAAAAACACATTTTACCGAAAAAAAATGTTTTGTGCGAAAACTGTTTCTTGTTGGTAGGAAAAGCAGGTCAATGAGGCATTTGATCAATGCACTCCCTCATTTTAAATTCAATAAAATTTTAAATTAAATAAATATTTTTTTCTAAAGTATTTATACACATGAAGAATTTAAAATGAGTGAATGGTATAAATGTTATGTTTGAGTATTATTTCATGAAATATAACCGCCCCTGCATATACTAGGGGTGCATTGATCGAATGCTACATTGACCGGCCGCCACTGGGGAAAAGTGATATGTTTAGTTAATTTTTAATATTGCATACATATGTATGTAATACCTTGGTGCGGCCCTGATATCTGTCACGGACGTGTTCTACTCTTCAAAAGACGTCCCCGTCTCTGCAACAACTCTGAATACATTTTCCTGTTGCATACGTTTGTTTGACTTAGTCAGTGCCTGTATTTTACAAAAAAAGATGCAACTGTGAATTCCACACCACAATTGTGTTTATAAAAATATATTTAAAAACTCACACACTATTATTAGCGGTTGACATTAATTATAATAATCGTTGGTTAAAAATGAAAGATGCTTGATGCTAAAATGAAGCTCTTGTACTCAAGTTTATAAATATTATAAATGAAAGTATTTATATAAGGTGAAAAAATAATAAATTATTTTAGTTCCACAAATATTATTTTATATAATAGTTGATAGCTATTTCGGTTTATACATTCATCAAAACTACGTTTAAACTAAAATTAATTCAGTTATGTGTACTGTCTTAGAAGAGATACGCAAAATATCCTGTCATCCACTCCAACATCCTAAATTATAACAGGGTAAAAATATCAAGGTATTTCAGTTCTACAGTTTTTTTTATATATGTTATACGTTAATAGCTATTTCGGCTTTCGCCATCGTCATAACTATGCTTTAAACGTTATATTACAAATTATAGTATTATATTTAATAACTTGACTTTAGAGTTTAATGGAACTATAACAAATATGGAATAATAACATTTGGGAAACAAAAATAACAACACGGACTACAATCAGGGGTAGGCTGGAGGAGGCTCGGAGGGACTCGCGCGAACCCTTTGTTAAATTTTACCAAGTCCAGCGAGCCCCTTGTTAATTTACGAAAAAAAATATTCTTAGATCAAATAAGCATTTATCTACAATTTCTGACATACATATATTATCTACGACAGCTTCAGTATACACAGTGGTACATTTTTAGCCAATCGCAATGATAAGTTTATGGTAATTGCATATTGTTACATATTATAAGTGTATTAAGTAACAATCGATTTCTTATTTAATTATTGCGATTAAGCGAGCCCCTTGTTAACGCATTGGCAGCCTACCGCTGACTAAAATACTTTGTTATTCTTCCTCTTGTTGTGATGGAGTTCTACCAAATAAATGATAACTCAATCGAGTGAGCTATTATATTCATTGTTTTGCAGAGATGGCTAATTGAAATGCATATTTATTATTTCATCACACAGAAGTTTGGATTACCGCAGATTTTTTCTTTAACTTTTATTAAAAACACAATGGGATTTTTACAGGGCTGTGGAGTCGGAGTCTTGAAAAATGAGCGACTCGGACACATTTCAAAAAACTCTATTAAATGATGTGTATTCAAACAGCAATAGTCCATAGTGTTGACATTGCATACTTGGTTGACTAAAGAGTAAAGATGATCTTATGGAATACATATAAAAGTAAAAATGAAATGATTGCAAAATTTCTTCCGAGTCGGAGTCATTTTTTTAATTTTAAAACTGGGGTTGGAGTCGAAGTCCTGGATTTTTACCGATATTTAGAAAAAAACCACCTGCAATGACTAAACTTAAAAAGGTTAATTACTATAAATATGTAGATTATTGTATATGTTAATTTTTATATTTTTTTATAAATGAGTCTTGGTTTACACGAATTTCAATTTCGCAAAAGTTTTAAGGAATCGGTCTACCGTGTGAATCGATGGATTGAGCTGTAAATTAGCTGCATTATTCGATCTCTCTGCATTACATCCAAATAGCGCCATCTTTGGGAAATCAAATAAATCATTACCAATTTCTTTATTTTTTATGTAAACACAGATCACTAACAAGTTAGCTGATTGTCTTATAATTGTTGTATTACATTTTTTATGTTATTTATTTAGATTAGGACAATACAAGTTTTATGAAGAAATACTTATTCTTATTGGATTCAGTCTCAGTGAAATACTCTTTCAGTTTTTTTTAGTAAGAATGGAAATATATGATACAAGGGTGTTAGTATCTTAATCATTTGCTATCCTGTTTTCTTCACACCTGGGTATTCTCGCACGAAAGTCTACCGAGCCCTGGTCTATTCAATTATTTTAAGAAATTAGGATAACCCAATCAGCTATATTTTTAAATTGTGACTGGCGAAGCATTTTTGGAGAGATTTAATAGAGAAGAATGAATCTAGGATAAGACTAGTAGTTAGTAAATTGCTCTCGAAGTGTCTCATCTTAAGAATGTGTTTCAAGGAAAGGGCCGTATGATTTAAAAAAAAAATGTGAGCCGTAGTTTGATGACAGTTGTGTTGGAGGTATAGATATCAGAGATATACCAGCAAAAAATATGTTTAAATTGATAAGAAAATTAGCTTATAAAATTGTTCGTACCTGATTTCCAAACCTTTTATGTTACATCGCCAACCGAAGAGGAAGGCGTTAAGCACTCAGCTTCTGTCCCAGCTGTCTTAATCCGAAATAATGTCTTCTTTCATTTTTTGAAATTGTTTACCACTATATTTGTTGCTTTTCCGAACACGAACACTCCGAACGGGAATAGTCCGAACACGAACACTCCGGCCAAGAATACACCGAACACCGATTCTTTCGGACTCGGAATCTTCCGCACACAGAACCTTCCGGATATAGAATACTTCGCACACCGAATACTCCGAACATTTAAATATTTTTATTAGAAAAATCATTGTTTTATTGTAACGTGGAATGTTTTATGGCAATTATGCCAAATATTTTTCATAATGAAAACAAGAAACGTATTTAATTTTCATGTATATAAGCAGTTTAAAATTTTATTCGTATTTTAACTTATTAATTTTGAAAATTGCGTTTTATTATAATTGTGCTGATATTTTTGATTATATTGAAAGGAAATACCATGCATATAAACATTTAAAATTGCAAATTGATATTAACAGTACTTTAAACATAATTTTATTATCTTATTGATACACATATTATACATATTTTACATTCACTTGACAAATGCAAAAATGTGTACATGAAATTTTAAACATATTATGTGTTTGTAATTTTTTTATTGCAATGACTTCAGTAAATAATTTTAGCAATTATTATTATTGAAAGAAATGAAAGTATAGTTGAAGTTATTCTTAGATCTGTTAATATTATATTCCCCCCTCCCACCCATCCTATCTTATGAACGGGGCGTATCGAGAGCGATTACGTTACCACGAGTCCTGTCCTAGTCCTATCCTTCTATCCCTACTCTCTTTGGAAAAAGAGTTTGAGTAACAAGCAGTTCTCGTTGAAACATTTATGTTGAGATAAACTGATGGCCATAGACTAGTATACTTAGGAATGTGACTTTTTCTTTGAATTTGCAATACTTCTTTGTGAATCAATGTTATACAATGACAAATGTAGGCATTATAGCTTTAAGATAGATTTTTGTGTTAATTTTTTAAAACTTTATAAAGCATAAAAAAATAGTTTAATGTAGTTTGGTGGTTTGGTATTCAATATAAGTTTTTATTTCAGAATTAAAGTCAATTAATATTATTGTTGAGAGTTTTAATACATGTTTTAATGTTATGAAAACGTCGTAATCTAATGACAGTAGTGCTTTTAAAAAAATAGTTTATTCTTCAATAGAAACTCACGATATAAGAGATAATACATATTTATTATTGTTGAATATAAACATTTGTTTTGGATTAAATGCACGCAGTTGCTAAAAGGTCTTTGGTTTACAAAATAATAATGTTATTATTTTACAACCATTTCGTGCGAAAACATTGTAGATCTGTTGGCTACCGATCCTTCTTTTACTTCAGCGTCAGAGGATTAATACCTGAAGGGTATTATATTGTAATAAATATATATTTTGTAAACATGTATATTGTGTATGTATATTTTGTTTTTTATTATATGATAATAAATACATATTTTGTAAACTTTTCATATTTGGATTTTAGATCTACTATGAGTCGACCTTTTTAGACAGTTGACACAATGATCGCTTGCTAACATAACAAATAAATAATGTAGCTAAAAAAACTTATTTTTTTATATTTATGTTTTTATGTACCTATATGTAGTTACATATTAAGTTTAATGAAAAATCCTGTTAATTTTCTATAATGTTAATAAATAAAATGTCTTTTTTCCTTCTTATTTTAGTAATATATTATATTTTTTTGATAAAACTGTTTTCATGGTATCGTGATTTGTTTACTACATAAATGTGTTGATATGTACCCTTAAATAAACAGCATTACTCTGACTTCTATTGATTCATAAGTCTAAAAAATATTTATAATCATCCCAACACTAAATCTACATAGAAATGGAATTTTTCAATAAAGTAAATCCAATCTTATCAGAAGAACTAAAGTATCTTTAATAAAATTATTGAGCTTTTACACCAATAAATGGACGTTAAAATTTTGTTCATGAGATTACGACGTTTTTATAACATCAAAACATGTATTAAAACTCTCAACAATAACATAATTGACTTTAATTCTGAAATAAAAACTTATATTGAATACCAAACCACCAAACTACATTAAACTATTATTTTTATGCTTTTTAAAGTTAAAAAAAATTAACACAAAAAATCTATCTTAAAGCTATAATACCTACATTCGTTAGTAAACACACAATATTCCTTTGTAATTCATTCCACTTTATTTAATATGTCAGGACCGGTTTCGCTCATTACGAGCATCGTCAACTAATAAGAAATATAATTTAACAATGCTATTTATACAAAAATGAACAGTTATAAACAACAATTGGCATTGAAAAGAAATTACCAATTACATTAAAAGTGATTCTAAAATAACACAAAATTAAAATTTTTAACACATTTAACATATAATTAAAAAGTCATCTCAGATTAAATTTATCAATACATATATTTTTTATTTAATAATTTATTAATTTTTATATAATGCCTTTCCACCAAGTATTGACAGTGAACACCCTAAAAGTGACCTACATTTGTCATTGTATAACATTAATTCACAAAGAAGTATTGCAAATTAAAAGAAAAAGTCACAGTCCTAAGTATACTAGTCTATGGCCATCAGTTTATCTCAACATAAGTGTTTCAACGAGAACTGCTTGTTACTCAGTTGTCCAACCTCTCTTTTTCCAAAGAGAGTAGGGATAGAAGGATAGGACTAGGACAGGACTTGTGGTAACCTAATCACTCTCGATACGCCCCGTTCATAAGATAGGATGGGTGGGAGGGGGGAATATAATATTAACAGATCTAACAATAACTTCAACTATACTTTCATTTCTTCATTGCAATAAAAAAATTACAAACACATAATATGTTTAAAATTTGATATATACATGTCCAATGACCAATTGTACACATTTTTCCATTTGTCAAGTGAATGTAAAATATGTATACTATGTGTATCAATAAGATAATAAAATTATGTTTAAAGTACTGTTAATATCAATTTGCAATTTTAAATGTTTATATGCATGGTATTTCCTTTCAATATGATCAAAAATTATTATTTTGTAAACCAAAGACCTTTTAGCAACTGCGTGCATTTAATCCAAAACAAATGTTTATATTCAACAATAATAAATATGTATTATCTCTTATATCGTGAGTTTCTATTGAAGAATAAACTATTTTTTTAAAAGCACTACTGTCATTAGATTACGACGTTTTCATAACATTAAAACATGTATTAAAACTCTCAACAATAATATTAATTGACTTTAATTCTGAAATAAAAACTTATATTGAATACCAAACCACCAAACTACATTAAACTATTTTTTTATGCTTTATAAAGTTTTAAAAAATTAACACAAAAATCTATCTTAAAGCTATAATGCCTACATTTGTCATTGTATAACATTGATTCACAAAGAAGTATTGCAAATTCAAAGAAAAAGTCACATTCCTAAGTATACTAGTCTATGGCCATCAGTTTATCTCAACATAAATGTTTCAACGAGAACTGCTTGTTACTCAAACTCTTTTTCCAAAGAGAGTAGGGATAGAAGGATAGGACTAGGACAGGACTCGTGGTAACGTAATCGCTCTCGATACGCCCCGTTCATAAGATAGGATGGGTGGGAGGGGGGAATATAATATTAACAGATCTAAGAATAACTTCAACTATACTTTCATTTCTTTCAATAATAATAATTGCTAAAATTATTTACTGAAGTCATTGCAATAAAAAAATTACAAACACATAATATGTTTAAAATTTCATGTACACATTTTTGCATTTGTCAAGTGAATGTAAAATATGTATAATATGTGTATCAATAAGATAATAAAATTATGTTTAAAGTACTGTTAATATCAATTTGCAATTTTAAATGTTTATATGCATGGTATTTCCTTTCAATATAATCAAAAATATCAGCACAATTATAATAAAACGCAATTTTCAAAATTAATAAGTTAAAATACGAATAAAATTTTAAACTGCTTATATACATGAAAATTAAATACGTTTCTTGTTTTCATTATGAAAAATATTTGGCATAATTGCCATAAAACATTCCACGTTACAATAAAACAATGATTTTTCTAATAAAAATATTTAAATGTTCGGAGTATTCGGTGTGCGAAGTATTCTATATCCGGAAGGTTCTGTGTGCGGAAGATTCCGAGTCCGAAAGAATGGGCTCGCGCGACCCCCCCGAGCCCCCTCCAGCCCATCCCTGAATATATGTCGACTATCTTTTATTATTAGTATAGATTTCATAAAACTATGCCTAATATAAAAAAAATCTACATATTTGTATATATATGTTTCTAGGTAGCGAGTGCCAAATTACCTGGGTCTTGAAGTCAGTCTTTTTAGTCATTTTTTAACACTTCGGATGTAATCGTCAGATATTAGACTTGTCAAATTTACTTTAATTACATTTTTTTAATCGATGTCCGCCCCCAATATGGAGCATATGGCCTCCTAATGGAGGTATCTCAACACAAGTTTTTTCTACGATAACTGTTTGTTACTCAGTCGCTCAACCTCATTTTTTTCAAAGTGAGTATTACGGAAACAAGGATAAGGCTAGAACATGACAATTGGTTGACTAATCGCTATTGCTACACCCAGTTATTAAAGGATCAGAAGGATGGGAGGAGAGGAAATAATGTAAATTGACATCACAAACACCCAGTCTTCGATCACAACTTTGAATTGAATAATTCTCAAATTCACTGTGATCTGACCAGGAATCGAACCCAGACCTGCGTGATCGGTAGACCCTGACCAACTGAGCCACAGCAAGCGACTTTTTTTTTAATTATTGTAATTTTGTTTTATTATCTTATTTTCATTATACCAACCATTATCGTGATTCATGCATCTAGTGATCGTAGTAGTTTATCGCTATAGTTGAAAGAGCGTATGCATGTTAATATGTGCTTGACAATAGAAGAACGAATTGGAGTCGGAGCGTAATGTGAAGTTAAAAGTCCTATATAATTTTATTTAAATGACTCCACATCTACTCAATTTACTTTTGTTCAAGTATTGCCGCCTATGTGGTCGAGTGGTCAACGTCGTTGGCTTCGGCCTCGTAGGTCCCGGGTTCGAATCCCAGTACGGACAGTTTTATAAATTGATTTTTCGATCGATTTATGAATTCCTGTTCGACGGCATGGATGTGTGTGATGTCTTGAATTTCCCCTCCCACCCATTCTATCCTATGAACGGGGCATATCGAGAAAGATTAGCTAACCACTAGTCCTGTCCTAGCCCTCTTCTTATATTCCTACTCTCTTTGTAAAAAGAGAGGTTGATCAACTGAGTAACAAGCAGTTCTCGTAGAAACACTTCTGTTTAGGTAAACTCCATTAGGAGTTCACATGTTCCACATTGAGAGCGGACTTGGTATAAAAAAATATTATCATAATTTGATCCCTGTTTATGTATGCAATGAATTGGTGATTTTTTTATTGACTTGTACTGGTATAGTCTATATGTGTTTGTAGTCTATAAATAAGTGTGTGTGATTATCTCATAAGGTTTGAAAGGAAACAAAATTTTAAGAAAAACAAACATTTTAATAGATAATAATATACCGGACATTGAAGTAATCGTACAATAATAGATTGATAAAATGGGGAACAAATAAGGGAATAATTTTACATCCATACATAATGATAATAATATGATCAGAGACAATGTTGAGGTATTTTTGGCTCTGAGTATTTTAGAGTGGTAATAATTATTAACCGGGATACATTCATCACATTTTAAATATATATCCATAATAATATAATATGTCACAATACCGACATTATTTTACACATTCCGTTTAAGGAAAATAATAAATTATATTTAAAGTTAGAATATAACATTGTACCTAAGTGTGTGTACTGTGAAATATTTAATTTAAAATCATGAATTATATATGTACTTACAAAGCCATTTACTATTGTTTTCATTAAAGATGATTTTTTTTAATCAAAATTTCTTACAAAATTTTGATATTTATTTGGTATATGGTTTATAAATTTATGATTTTTTTTGGAGATCGTCAAAGTGCAGAGCATGTAAACCTCAATATACGTCATCAAAGATTGCCATTGCAATGAACGATATGAAATAAAGATAAAGATAACGTCATTAATTATCAGACTTAAAATACTACCACAATTTTGAAAAAAAAATCAATATTTTTTTTATTCGAAATCTAATGAAATGAAAACTTAAGAACACAATGAATGTGTTTTCGTTTAAAATATAAATGAGTTACGAGCTATGCACTATTTGAATTTTAAACGAAAATATTTAAAATACACACACAATAGTATTGAGTTATAATTCAACAGTGTCAACAGTTGCACAATTTTAACATTGTACATAAAATACTTGTTGAGTATTAGAAATTTACAAGTTATAGGAAAATTTACATGTAGACCGTGCTGCAAATATTAAATAATTAAAAACAAAAATAACATCGCATATTAACAAAAACAATTAGGAATGAAATATGTACCGCCATTTTACAGCTACTGAGTTGGCTTGTAATGAAAATCAATACACCATGCAATAATCTTTTGAATAACATATTCTTATGGCAGCTTGAATTATTATTCATTAATCTTTTGTTACTTTGATGCTACGATCAAATACTTTTTATATATGCAATAAAGATAGGTAACTATTTAAAATCAGTCTTGTAAATTTGCAAACTTTTAATTAAATATAATTGTTTAAATCTAGGAATCGTACAACAACACTGAAAGATTGTTAAATAGACAAAATTTGAGTACACCTAATATGTGTTTGTAAAATAAGTATTCAGTGTGATAAATATATTTACTTCTATTGAACCAGTATTGAGGTAGATAACGGTTATGAAATTATCATTTTTTTTTATTATTTATTATTTTAATGAGAGTATTATCATTGTTTTGTACCATCTGTTGCATAATTATTTCATTTTTCAACCGTATGAACTATCGTAAATATTCAAATAATTTCGAATACAAAAATATTACTGAAAACTGTACACGTTTAAGACGAAATTATTAGATAAATAACGATTATTAGAGACTATACATATTCAAGGTACTTTAAATTCAGAATTTATCTAGTTATTTAAAATCTTTTTTTTTTATATCTAGACACATCTTTATAATAAGTTCCTGTAATCAAATTTATTAACTCGATTATTCATAAAAATATCTTTGGAATCTCCACCATGGAAATACAAATTCGTACAGTAAGTATAAATACGATTTAAAAATTAAAAAGTTTGGCATCATTTGAAATCAACTTACAAAAATAGCTATATAAAGTATTATATTAAAATTTATTCTTTTGTCAAAATGGTTAACACAATCACTTGAAAAGTGTTGGCAGCTTAAAATCATACACAAAATAAAGAATTAAACCCTGTTAAAACAATCTTAAAATTAAATTTAATCTTAAACTAATACCCGTAATTAAAATCAAAATGTTTTAAAATAATGTTTGTTAAAATATAAAATGTTGGAGGTAACCGAACACCTTTTTGTAATACCTAAATAATATAAATAATGTTTTATATATCATTTATGAATAATGAATGATAAATACAAAATGTATTCTTCGTCATATGTATTTACAATATTATCAATAAAATATCAGAGATATGATATTTCAAAAGTATTTTTAGTGAGATCAATACTATTCACAAAAATGATGCAATAAAATAGAATCGTGCGATACATTTAACGTATTAACATTGTTTTAAGTTTCATATTAAATCCACAATCTTATAATATTGGGCCATTAATTTTAATATACGTACTGAGATTTTTTTAGAGATGTGTTTTCATGTGGCAAATGGTATAAATACATTATATTTTCTTTACATTTTTAATCATGTTTATGTGTAATATATATATAACTTACTATACTCACAAACCATGAATATTGATAATATGTAACTTACTTTAATATTTATCAACAAAATCTACGATATTTTCAACTGAATTTATTTTTTGGTTCGTTATACACTACGCCTTAAGAATTATATTCACAATTTGGTCAGGAAACAGATTTCAGTAAAAAAAATCATTGTAGCAATATTTGTTATGTATACTTTTATTATATTTGATTTTGGTTGGAATTATCATCGAGTGCTATTTTTTGTTGGTCCACTATTGTTAATTCAAAAGAGAAGTGTTTTTTTTTATCAGACAAAGAATATATATTTGTGAGAATAGCCTGGCCTATTAAAACTTATTATGATAGCCCGTATCTGTATTTCAGCGATGAAATATAGTAGATAATCAGTAATCTTAAAAAATAGAGGTATATTGTATCCTATTCTTCGTTAATTTAAGAATCACTGGTTTACTATAATAGTTCATTTTGAATTGTACAAATAATCGGAATATCCATACACATTTAATAGTATCACAATAAAAAAAAAACAATTTCATGTTCAAAGACAAAAAAAAATTAATGAACATATTAGAATTAGAAATAAAGTTTTATAAAATAGTGTGCAGACAGCACAATACGCAATGAAATCAATAATTCCGTAAATTTCAATAAAAATCAAATATAAATTCGTGTGTCAAAGAAAAAGATTAATAGCGAGCAAAATAATTATGGGCCACAATATTTATAAGTTGGTAGTGTGTAATATTAACAACTCACATCGATACAATAATTTAAGATTAAATTATACTACTTAAAATCTATTATATTCACTTTATAATAAAATGTACACATATTTTCTATTACACGTATTTCTCTTAAATAATTTATATTTACAAATACTACAGCAATTGAGGTAATAAAGGTCGCGTATAGATTTCATTTTTTTTAGTTGCATTCTGATCATATTATTCGGTCAGTCAAACAAAAGAGTCGCATATTTGAAAGAAAACCAGCGTAATGATAAACTGGTTTCAATTCGTCAACAATGAAGCAGTCGATTGTATAAAGTCTCCCCTTTTCTAAGCTTTATATACAGTGTCGTGCAGATTTGAAAGACTCGGAAGGATCACATTCGGATTCTTGTTATTGCTGTCAAATTCTATTTTGAAAATGTGATCTAGAAATTAGTTTATAAAAGTTCAAGATGTTTGTGATAAGATATAAATTAAATTCAAAATATTATGTTGTATTGACGGCTTATTCAGGAAATGATATAACGTAAGTATTGGTAGATTTTAACTAAAGTTTTCCCGTAAAAAAAATGATATGAAGGTTTTCTCAAAAAATGTATGATAGAGCACAGACTGATTTTGCAATAAATTAATGGACGTCTTTTTGAAGACTCGGTGATCTCAAAAATGCCCTGTTACCACCTATCCGATCCGAAAAATGGGTCAAAGCGAGTGATTAGTCAACCACTAGTCTTGTACTAGCGTTATTCCCTAAAAAAGAACTGTTAAAATAAACTCCATTATAAAATATAAGTTTATATTATAACATACTGTCATTGAAAGCGTACATGGTTATAAAATGAGAAAATAGAGATTTCCGGGTACGTATCGCAAAAATTGCAGTTATTATGAGCACGTCACTGCGTACAAGCTATTATTTCCTCCTCAACTAAGATCGACTAAGTACAAAAGGAATGTCAAATTCGACAATGGAGTTAATAAACGGGTATTGTTTAATTTTATCAAAATAAGCTGTTATTATATTTTTATTTGAGAACGATTTCTTAA
The DNA here is from genome assembly GCA_031772345.1 of Himalopsyche anomala. NCBI lineage: Eukaryota > Metazoa > Arthropoda > Insecta > Trichoptera > Rhyacophilidae > Himalopsyche > Himalopsyche anomala. The sequence continues at coordinate 21,457,903 of CM062827.1, read as the reverse complement.
AGGGAATATTTCGATTCCTTTTTAGAAAAATCTCGTTTTCATGAGAATCAAATTTCTTACGTTGACGGAAATATAATGCGGAAAATTAACGGTATTGGTTATATTATTGTTTGCCTTAAACCTGATCTCATTATAATTACTAGTGGTACAGCAAGTAAGTCACCGGAGATTGAATTCTGCGCAGTGAATAACTAACTGGTTTTTTGACATATCTTTTAATTCTCGGCTATCGGGCTATAGACGATTGTTAGAAAAGTTGATGGCTTGTTACGTAAATAAATAATAGAAAACGTTGTATTGGCCATTATTATATTGAGTTTAAAAATTAAAAACAAATCACAGAAACGTTTTAATTTTTTTTAGCAAAATAAATGTCCTTGAATATTTTTAAATATTTAAAATAGGATCTATTCAAAATAAATTTCATAGATAGACACAAAAAGAAATGTACCTGCTCCAATTCTATAGAACTAAAAATAAAACAATAAAATAATTTTAGCATATGCAAGAAAGTACACTCAGCAGAAAAAAAAACTAGCACAGTGAAGTATCAATAGCATAGGCAAAGTGGGAAAAATTTTGCATACTTTTACATTATTCTTGTACCCGAAATTGCAGCATATTTCAAATGGGTGTCGTAAAAATGGCAATAAAACTGTTCTCGTATAATACTTTAAATAACAAAGAGCACGCCTGCATTTTGTTTTGTGTATAATGACGGGACCATTGAAACTACTGAAATAGTGCAAAAATAATATATTTAGCGAATTCTGGAAATAGCTACCCTGATACTATCGTAAAAACAAGCAAAAAAAAAACAGGAAGAGAAACTTGCACGGGTGCAGTGCCCAAATGAATTAGGCATAGGCCTAATAGAACAGAGATTTCCAAATATTTATTACTTATTATTCAAACATTTATTTTACTCTACGGCTAGATTGTTTATATTTTTAACCGGTTATATGAATGTGTAAACTATATTGCTCTTTTTGATTTTTTTACTTATTTTAAAAACGAAGTCAAGAAAGAACGAGCATTTATTGATGAAACAATGACACACAAATAATTTACAGCGGTATACAAAGAACTAATAAAACTTACTTAATATACTTGACTTATTAAAGTTTTTAAACTGAATACAAAAGAAATTCTTATTAATTTCAAATAAATTAACTAAGCGACATATGTTTCAATGTTAAAAATGTATTGATTGATATTTACTTGGTAGAACTCCATTGTAATAAGGTAAAAAAAATAGAAAAGTATTTAGTTCTACATTTTTAAAAAAAAATAGTTGATATTTGCCTTATTACTAGAGCCTAGATATTTGGAAACCTGTTGTTGAACGACGCAACCGATTTTTTCGTTCATTTCTCGGTCCTCCGGTGTAATGTGGCCCTTTGTTTGACCGGCCGACTGCAGCGTCTGCTGTGCCAAAGATGAAAGAGAAAACCAAATAATATTACCCAAATTTGCAACGCGGAAAGCAATAGCTACCTACCCTACACCCACCAGGTATGCGAAATGGCTCCGGTGATTTGATTCTTTTATACGAAACTTCACACAATGAAGTGGGAGACTTAGATATCCAATGACTGCCCCTTAGTGTATGTATTGCTTTGAATTATTTCTCGGAAATCGCGCAATCCAGCCGAAATTTATTCAATAGCCAAGACGTAAGCGAATATGGCTATGTATATATATTTTTTAAAAATACTCTATTTTTGGCACATCTCCAGTTAAATAATGATCTTATATTTTATAAAGAAAGACTGAACTCATAAAAAATATGCACGTCGACGAAATGTAATATGTACTAATATGATCAAAATGCAACTAATTTCTCATAAATAATATACTATATTTAAGCCGATAGTTGTGATAAGAGAATTGATTATTGGTTCATCACCGAGAGGGGAGGATTCAGTTGCGCGAAGCGGGACTTTACCTTAGCGTCCCGGCCGCGACTCATCGCAGCCGAGGATCGCTCTATTCGAGAGGAACTTGTATACCGGGATAAATAACTTTCTCGTTTTTGTACAAGGGAACAACAGAAAATTCTCATATAAACAAATAACCGTTAAATTTACATACGGGCTTGTCGAAGCCCGAGTTTAACTTTGATACAATTTTAGATAATTTACTTAACTAAGTCTAGTGACTAAAAAATCTGTCAGTTGAGATTAGACGACGCTACGCGTGATACGGTCTCCTGTTGAGGGATAGGTCCTCCGGTTCCGTCTGCTCCGGCATCAAGGGGCAGGGAATACCCTCCGATCCGCTGTCGCTGAACGAGACGGGGGAACGGGGGAGAGTTATGCCGAGGCCGAGACCGTTTGCCGTACATTTGTGATGTAACAGGTGATGCCGCCGCCGGAATCTTCCGAGACACCTCTCGCAGCAGAATGGTTTTTCGCCGTTGTGGATCAGGGCGTGCGCTTTCAGCTGGTTTGAGTCGGAGAACCGAGCCTGGCACAAGTCACAGCGGTACGGTCGTTCTCCGGTGTGCACTCTCAAGTGGCGTCTCAAGTTTGCCACCTGAACAAAGTGCCGAGGGCAGTGCGGACAACTGTAGGGTTTCTCGCCGGTGTGAAGTCTTAAATGCGTCTTGAGGTGGTGGTCACGCGTGAATCGTTTGTGGCACTCGCCACACTCGAACGGTTTTTCTCCGGTGTGTGTCCTCTCGTGATTTTGCAAGACGTGCTTGTACCCAAATGAACGAGAACAAACCTTGCAAGTGAAGAGTTTGTCCCTCGGCGCCTCGCGAGAAGGCGGCGACCCCGCCGATGATGGAGGAGAAAGCGGTGCTGGGGGGCTTATGATCGTGGGATGTTCTTTTTTCGTGGGCGTCCGCCGTTTCTTGATCTTCTTTTTGGGCTCCGCGTCCCCACTACTGCTCGACACGATATGATTGTTGTTGAGCTTGAGGTGGTGATGGGGCGGTGGTGAAGGGCTTGGCGGACAGGGAGGCCACGCGAGCAGGGCGCGATGATACAGCGATGGTGGGAGGGCGGGTAGTCCAGCTAGTAAAGCTGCGGTGTGACTCGCTAGCAGCTGCCCAGCGCTCATCATTGGGGGGTAAGAAGGCTCCCGTCCCGCTCCGCCCACGCTGACTTCGTGCTTCATGCTGCTCAGCGGACGGACACAGACCACTCCTGATGAATGAAAAGAAAATTGAATATTAGTTTTTTTTTTGGCTAAACAAACATTTTTTATTCAACCATCGGATGATAATGTATCAACCGACGAATGATATGTTATGAAATAATATCTAATCATTATATGAATATACTAGAATTATAATGATGAATCTTCTTTATATCATGCTACAAAAAAGATTTTTTGAATCGATGGAAAACCGTTTGAGGAATACAAAGCAATAAAGGATTTATCAAATGTCAAATCACGGTATACGTAAATAAATACACAAAAAATCATGTGCGGTTCGAGTAAACTGCTCGGTCACGATTGCGGAGAGGCTCTTCAATCTCCGAAATGAATCGGCGGATCATCATCGGCCGGCAGTTATTTGTGTTTGCCAAAAGTGATCACAATGAAACGAACGCCTCGGGCAATGACGATTTACCGGAGAAAAAACATTTAATAATGACACACGAGACTCGTATTATGCGGAATCGTTGGGCACAATTGTGGAATCTGAAATTTATTGTCATTTATCATTTATTGTTGCAGTTACGTCCGCGTCCAACGCACAGACGGTCCATTGTGCTGGTTTAATTTTGCGTTTCCACTCGAAAGTTATTGATCTAAAAGATTTCGAGTGCATTCATTTTGGTCGCTGCCTCCCCCCCACCCTCGCGCCAGACGAGAGACTTTGCTTTTGATAAGTCGATACTTGCATACAAAAAAGATTCTCTTATCCTACCGAATGACATTCAGGTAAATAACTACTTGTAAGCCGAAATGATCAATTGAAATAGTTTCTTTTCTTTGTATATACAATTATTGTTTAAATATTTTCTTTAAACGTTACAATTAATTAAATACCTAAGTCATCGTCGAATGTACGTAAGTATGTCAAAAGCTATCTTTGTCTAGTAATTTCTAAGTCTACGAATAAGTAAAGCATGTTTTTATTTTTTTATAAAATTGCCTCGAAGCCTCACGCGAACGTGGACCTTGTAGAGACTTCCTCTTCCTGGCAAAGGGATAGAAAAATATGCACATCCAAAAATTTTAACGATACCATTTATTTAACATCCTGGTGAAAAAAAAACATCAGTAAATCATTAAGAATATTTCTCAACTTTACTAAGTTTCAAACCTTTTGAGCTTAAACAGGAAATGATCGTAAATGTGGTCGACCGTTAAGAATTTAATATTGTATCACCATATTGAGTTTTAATGAATTTCAGTAACAAGTACTAGTAAGTGTTTGAAATAATTATATGTAGCTACGTTATTATTTTATACGTATCAAAAAGATGGTGTGGTATAATAATTGTTATCTTTACTAAATTAACTATATCTGATATACTTTAATAATTGATCAAGGCGTATATTTTTTTATTTAGATTGTAAAAAGGTCATTCTTAAATAAATATAACAGGAGAATAAAATAGTAATAAATAAAACTGATTACTGCAATGGCTTCCTATTCGAGGACGCAGAATTTATTTACACATTAAAAAAGATCAAAATAAATGCGATTAATTCCTTAGAATTTTTTTGATCCGAAAAAATAATTTTAATTCCGCGTACAAAGCCCGACGACGGGGGAAGAGACAGGAAGAAATTTTCTTCTTGACCGGATTAAATGAGAAACGAAGAACATTTGGAAATTTAATTCATTAAAATGAATTCCTTTGTGCACCTACCAGGCCTCGATGGTGATCGAACCTTTTGTCGGCTGGAATCGGATTAGGACGCTAATTGATATCGAGAAGGAAAGAGACTTCGAAACCCCACTGCCCTGCACACCCCAGTGCCGTGGGGTGATTACACCTCGCCCCATCCTACAAAGTACACATGCTGCTAAAAATAAAATCTTGAATAAGGAATTTAAATCCTCTTGATATTTGATCCCTATCTTATTTAAATGTGTACAAATTTAAATAAATAAATAAAAGTTAGATAGATACTTTATCACCACAACTACCTGTTAAATAACTTCTAATATATGAAAGTTAAATTTGAATTACTTATTTTAGCGATTAAACATAATCACACATTAAGTAAACAGTGCAAGAATTACTTAGTAAATGCATCTTTATTATAAAATAATGAAAAATTTCACGAAAATCGGGATTTATTATTTGAAAACGGTTCTATTCTAAAAGAGCACTTATGAATTTAAAATTACTTGAAACTGCCAAATAAGACTTTATATTATTTATTTTAAAGTTTTAAAATATTTAATTTGTTGCTTAAGTATTAATTTCGATAGATGGATGCACTCTATATAAAACTTACTAATATTCAGTATTATTATACATCAGGCAGAAACAAATTGCAATACGAAAATAAATGTTATCTTAAATTGACGACAATATAAAAAAGGGCATACTAAAATATTTCAGCTTTATTGTACCGGCGCCCCTGCAGAAGCGTAGAGTACCTACTTTCCATCTTTTCTTTAAGTTCCTCTCATTCTGCCCTTTGAATTTCTTTTAGCGGCCCTCTTTGGCATTAAAACATTAAAACGCACGGCACGGTAGGAGAGGCGGCTTGATTTTTGTCAAACGAAAATCAGCTTGTTTAGAAATGTGACTTACTGATACAAGTGATTCAAAATAAAATGATTGGCTACTCGACAATCCAAATTAGTACAATTTTCCGAGTGATTCCGATCTGATAATGTAAAACAGATAATGTTCAGAACTCTGTTGGTTGAGATATTATTTTGGATGGGGTCTACTTTGTTCTAAAAGAAATCATTGACACCTGTTTGGCGGCTTTAGTAAGTTACTTATAAAATATATTGAACATTTAACGGTCGCACACTGCCGAAAAAACTATAAATATATAATTTGAATCATCGAGGTGAAAACTTATATTAGACTTACTCAGATCCGATATTTAGCGGTAAATTTGTAATTTGAAAAATCTGTCTGTATAGCTTTTAAAAATAATCCCAGTTATTTAAACATACAATGTAACACGTATATTCGTATTTCTTATTGGAATGTGTATTTGGTTGTTATTCCAGTTGGAATAATTGTGATATTACAACTTGTGTTTGAAAATAAAACTCTATAAACGCGGAAACTGTTCACGGCGCAAACAATGTTACCACTAGAACAATAAAAATGCGCGCCAATCGCGAGATCGTTTATCCCGCTCCCGCATTCAATTAGCCGTTAAGTTTTACCTTATCAATCATTCGTTCCTCCCTGTCTTACCAAACTCCCTCTTTAACCCCTCTGCCCCTCATCAAAGGCCGTGTTTGTTCAGATATAGCCACCGCGCTTACCCCATACTCCTTTTTTCCGCCACTCTTCCCCACCCGCACCGCAATTCATCAATATTAGAGTTCGTTAAGATGGCCGCCTAGAAAGCGCGTATTCATTGCGGGAGGGCAGAGTTTCCTCAAAAAAATATTTTATCAAACCACTTTCGACAATTCATTATTTTTTATCTTAGCAGAGAAAAAGATCCGAAATATATACTTATAAAAAATAGATCATGAACCATAATTGCGTGTCCTGATAACGATTCACTATTTTATTTGATATTATTTTATAGTAAAAAAACGCTTCCAAATTTAAGAATACGACTTAGTACTTGAGGTTCATTTTACAGATTAATAATTAAATTGAAACTTATGTGTGTATTTTATCATAAAACGCATGGATGTTAAGATATATGCAATCAAGTTATAACATTATTGTGGATTTGGTTAAATAAACGTGAACAAAAACTGTAATAAAAGATTTTCATTAATTTCGATAACACAATTTCAAAAGATTTTGGCATCAACAGTTTATTGGAATGAGAATTAATATTTTTTTTAAATTCATACACGAGAAGGGTGTGGGTGATATAAACTTGTAAGTTTGACAACCGTAGGCCAAATGAAGGCGAAAGTGAAATCCTTCGCGGGCAGCCTCGCGCGTTCAAAACTTTCCACTTAAGTAAATGTAAAGCCGCCTCACTCTGCTTGTAATATGGAGAAAAAAACTTAGTAAATTATTCCCGTTATTATTATTTTTTATTATTATTTACCCCCGCGAGTGAATCCACGTAACCTGGAGCAGAATGAAAATGAGCCCAGGTGTTTAACGGCCTGGAAAGGACACACACTAATGGCTTTCGCGTAGGGAAAAAGCAAATTATGAATATTTTAGTGCCCTTATAAAAATACGTCAACTTTTTAAAGACGTTGTTTTAAGCCTTTACGATAATGTATTTTTAAAGGTGGAAAACGCTCCTAATGTCGTTTGATGGAAGGTGTAAAAAGCTTGTTCACGATTTCGCATAACGTAAGCATGTTTGGTACTTTGTATACAGAAAATTTTCAAAAGTGAAAAATCACAGAGGCAGACGCTACGAAAAAGCTATTTTGCCACTTTAACTTCAACTTGAACTCAAATATAATTATATAAATATATTTTCATAGATTTTTATTCATATCAGCATAATAAAAAAAGATTAGCCTTTGCAAACATATAAGACGTATTATTTAGAATGGCTTGTAAAGAAAGAGGTATAATTATTATATTATCGCTGTGAACACGGTAAATATGGAAAACAAAACATTAATATAAAGATAATTTATACGATTACGTATTTACCATAATGTTTTGCCACCGTATTATTAATTATAATCTTCGATGTTAAATCAATTGATATTTTTTTGTTAGATAGTTTCAAGAATAACGATGGTTTGATGCCGAAATATTTATTGATCAAATTTATGACCAACACGAAATACGCTACCCTTACATCCCTACGTGTGAACAATAATATATATTTTGAAGGTTTTTAGAAAACTTTTCTAATTTATTAGATTAAACTTTATCAGATTTCTAATGATACGAGTCGACAAAAAAATCAATGCTCGAGTTTGCTTGGAAAAGTAATATACAATCGGCTACGGTCTAGTCGTCTGGTTTTATTTTACAGAATTGTAAATACTGATGATGAATATGGTGAAATAAATGATTTACAACGTTCAAATTCTGTCTATAGATATAATAATAATATAATGTAAAACAACGAAGAACAAGAATATCGCTCCAAAGAAAATGCGTAGATAAGATACCCACCTCCCGAATCTCATTATCTCGGCCACTTTGAGTTTTACATAAATTTAAATTTCACAGAAGAAAGTCTCAGACGATATTAAATTTAAAACAAACTACGTTTTAATTAATGCGAAATCCATCCGCGTCGCTAAACAACGAAGCGCTAGCGGAGGCCTCTAGTGCCTGGTATCCTTATTAATTGAGAACCCTTAATTAAATTTGTGAATAATTAGAAATTTAATAAGAAAACGAGTCCGTAATTGAAAAACGTGATAACTTTTTTGGCATACAAGAGTTTTGCGAGTCTTTCCCCAGTGGCGTGCTCTAATATCCATATATAATATAATAAATAATATACACCTAATTTTTAGCTAAAACCATTAAATGGATAACCCATTTTGATAGAAAAAATGTGCGTAGTTTTTGTAACCTGATACGATCTTGTACGGTAAAGCATTGTCTCATAAAAAATATATATAGGCGTAGGTGTAAACTTAAAGCTGAAATTATATTTACATATTAATTTAGTGCAGATTACTGGCATTATTAATGTGATAATACATACATCTAATTTTAATTTATATTTCAACAAATAAGATTTTTTTTAATTTCAGAATATTCTCCAGTTTTTCGTCGCCTCTATTTCAGTTATGGAGCATGATGGCTGATGTGGATTTAACAAAAATAGCTGCGCTGCATACAATAATTTGTTTTTTTTTTTAATTTCATTTCCTTCTTTAACATTAGACACGCGTTATGTAAAACACAAAATTCTTTGTACTACTTCCACTTTTATTTTTTGCAATATCAGGACCGGTTGATAATGCTTGTCATAAGTGAAAACGGTCCTGATCTTGCTAGAAATAAAAGTGGAAGCAGTACAATTTTTTTTTGTGTTTTTTTAATATACTGC